>OY755041.1:58176030-58776030 GCA_963576565.1 Aspidapion aeneum | reverse complement strand
GTCAAGCTATATTTACTTTAAAACAACTCAGCCAAGAAAAATTTGTGTGAAACCCTGTAAAAATATTCAAATTTCCAAGTAGTGATATCCCACAAAAATTAAAATCACCAAAAAAAAAACTTGTTGACCTAAATAAATTGACTGCACTAAAAAAAATCGGTGAAACAATTTCTATCTTATCACAAGCAGGAAATAATAACATATTAGAAGTAGGCAACCTGCAAAAAAAATTGTTAGAATAAACACACTACTTCTGGCATATATTTAAACCTAAAAAGACTATGTCTGGAGGTCCATCCACCTATAAATCAACAAAAAAAATTGAAGTAAACTTAGATTACTGTGTTTATTTTTCTTTAAAAAAAATTAACACATGTTCTTCCTACAAAAAAACTTTAAAGAATTAAGAACATGAATTGGACTCCGTTCAATAAAAACTCCCATGTCTTTTATCTACTTATTCTTCCTTAATAAATAAAAATGAATCTTTTATTTTTCAAGAAAAAATTTGTGAAGATAAGCTAATAAAAAACTAAGAGGATTACTAAAACAACAAACCGAGTTCCAAATCAACGTTCAAATATTACAAAAAAAAAATATTTAAAAAAAAGTGTTATTTCCAAAAACCAATGATCTTGTTTTTTATGAAAAAAAATGATTGAGTGTCAAAACCACCCACAGCCACTGAAAGCCTTTAACCTGGCTTTGGCTGTACCACAAAAATTTTATGTTTTAGAAAATTTTCAGAAAATTCAAAAAAAAAAAAATTTTTCCAAATCAAAAAAGAACAATAAAAAATTACATCAGATGTTAAAAAAACTAGCCAAAAACCACGTTATGTTGTTATGTGAAAGACAACCACAGGAAGTGGGACGAACAAATACATAAACTTGCCTGCGCGATTCGTACTGCAACCCATGAGACAACCAGGATGTCTCCTTTCTTTGTTAATTTTGGTAGAAATATGTGTCTGTCAGGAAAAGATTACTCCAACCCAGTGTTGTTATCTGAAGAGAATGGTGTACAATCTGCAGCTGAAAGTAAGAACGAAAAAACGTAGTTCAGTATAATTTGCGTACAAGGGTACCCAACTTTGTTGTGGGTCAACGTGTTTGGAAGAAAAATTATGTGTTGTCAGATGCTGCGAAGTTTTTCTCGAAGAAGTTAGCACCGAAATTCGTTGGTCCTTATGTGATTAGGAATAAAATTTCTCCATGGATATTTGAGCTTCAGGAACCATCGGGTAAAGTACTGCCAGGGAGTTGGCATGCCAAAGACCTTAAGTCGGCAGCGGACCTCTCCGATTAACCTTTTTAGGTTAATCGTCTTAAAGTTGGGGGGGGATTATGTAACGTGTCATTTTTACGTTTAAGACAACGTTACATATTTGTTTATTTAGGTAAATAATCAAGGCTCTTTGATTCGTATTTCTGTAAGAGCTAGGTTTGGAGGTTATATAGGGTCTAGGAAGTTACCTTAAAAGGAGGCATTCCATCGAATTACTGTGGACACTACGCACATCGCATTATCTGGACATCGTAATTGAAATTTAAGATCACAGGCTTCGGGAAAATCACATAAAAATTTTGATTGTTTTGTTTTTATCTGTGGAATTTTGTGATTCTCTTGACGTTCATAAAGTTAAACAGCTGTTATGCTGGGGAATGGCGGCGTTGCCGCATCACAAATGGTTTCAGTAACAGGAAGGAAACATTTAGATGAACATTTCATTCCCTTACGTTTATTTCGAGGATATTGGGACAATCCGAACCTCATATCCTTCACGGATTAACTAGTTTTGATAGTACAAAAACATATTTGGGTCGACCAGGAACAACCGAGGCTCCGCCACTTTGATATCTTTATTAATTTGATAGGGAAAGGATAAAATAAATACGAGTTATGCACTTTTGTAAATGGGAGATAAACGAGGGGTAAAGGCCAAGACTAAAAGAATAAACGAAATCGTGTGAGTTAACATCTGAACACTCTTGTGCCGAGCTTCTTAGCAGTAGTTCAGTGTGTATTTTTGGGCTCAGGTTCAGAAACAACTTTATTACAGTAGAAATGTTTTACAAGAATGGCGTCAAACCATATGAATCTTAGAGAAAACATATATAAAGAGCAAAGGAAACTTGTGACTGAAACTGTAGCTAAAATACAACTAAATTCTACACTTAGTATAGCTTTACTCATATGGGAATTGGTTGAGTGTTCGAATATTCCTGGGTTTACTGCATGCCCTGATCTCCAGTAATTGATTTTACAGTTGATGGTTTCAATGCTGAGCTTCTTCTAGTCCGTCGGGTTATTCTTCTTCTACTTGATATGTTGGTGGGGGTCCGGTAGGCAAATGTTCGGTCAAATGTATGGAGGGTGTCTCGACGTCCTTGTTATAAAAATTTCAACCGTGGAAATAGATCCGACAACACCTCAAGGTTTGTTTTACGTACTTCCTATCCCCTTGGTCGGTGATGCCCCCTATATACCTGTATAGAACTATCGCTGTATCTCCTCATTGGTTACTTTGAAAACCCCGGGTTTTTCTTCCAGGCTTGCCACTGAATGTAGAGATTTATTTTTGGCGGAAAAGTTTTTTTATAAATAGGTTTGCATCCTTTATTTGAATTTCACCGGGAAGATTAGGTTGGTACTATTGCGTTTTACCGTCCCCACTCCCCACCAAATTTACAAAACGGTTTCCGGCCACTGCATTATTCTGGTATTCTCGACTAAGTGCTTTGTCTCTCTTTGCTAACAAATTTGGTTGGGTCGACAACAGGCTCTGGGATCGCCATTGTTTTTGGTTTTGGCACTGCAGCGAATTGTAGGAGATATCCCAGAGACTGTGAGGAGTGAGCCGTCGTGTTTTAGGCGTAATCGAAAGTGACGCTCGCACCCTTTTGAGGGGAATTTAAGTCGGCCTACGCCATTTGTACGGAAAGAGCAGCGGTAAGTTCGATTTTATTTTTTTTTCATTTTTTTATTATTTGGGTACTCTTCAAGATAATATTTGCCTCCCAAATTGTAATTATTTTTCGTGGGAAATGTACTTTTTTTGACAAAGG
Source organism: Aspidapion aeneum (assembly GCA_963576565.1). Taxonomy (NCBI): domain Eukaryota; kingdom Metazoa; phylum Arthropoda; class Insecta; order Coleoptera; family Brentidae; genus Aspidapion; species Aspidapion aeneum. The sequence continues at coordinate 58,772,962 of OY755041.1, read as the reverse complement.
ACGTGGGGAATTGTTGGCGTTTTTATATTTTTCTTTTAACCACGTGTTGGATAAAAACTATATATTGTTTTTCTCCTTTGTCTACAGCCCTGTCAATTCCAGCGACGGGACAGTTGGGCTGGACGCTGGTGGGAAGCCGGACGGGCCAGTTATAACCCTGAGAAAGGTACGTTAGGATTATTTTAGTTCATCTGTTTAAATCTACTTTGTTTTATTGAGTCGACATGGGGTTCTCGATTTAAGTTACTGTGTAGGGGAACTTCGTGCAAAATTGACGAATTCCAGGAAACTGAAACATTTCATTTTCCACAGGGTTTTTACGCTCGGGGCAAGGAACCATCAACACTCGAGACCATGTGCTGCCCTAGCGTGATGTGCTAAGCGGCAGTAGGGGAGTCGCGGCAAGCCGGAACAGCAGGAGTATGTCGGGAAACCTACAACACTTCCAGGTTTACCAAATAAACACCAATAATTATTAAATAATCAAGGACCAAGGTAGGAGCGAGCCTTAACTATAATTTTTTCTCATATATAATTTTTTTAATATAATTTAGACTTAATCTTTTCATATACAAGCTTTCACAGTATAATTTCAACATTTCTTGTAAACGCAAGATAAGGTATGACGTCATAACCCTGGTTTTGAGGCATATTTACTACATTGACTTGTTTTCCTTCATTTCATTTATTTAAGATAATTTTACTGTCAAATTTAAAGTACCTTGCTATTTTGGCCCTAACTGATTTGGTATTTTTTTCCTCAGATCTAATTATACAAGATGAACTAAATCTTTGTGTTATTTGTACAACCCGATGACCAATTTTGCGGAGACAAAAGAGAGATGAGGTTATATTTTTTAGCGGTTTCCTTACACATTTTTACCTCATGGGGTGGATCTCGGACTGGGTTGCTGTCTGTCTCATTCTACCCAACGTAGAATGATGACAGCAGATATTTGGTCCGGATCTCCCCTATGACAGAATAATTTTGGAAGTATATCTTATTTTTAACCATCATTTATACAACTGAGTCTCACACTACTGATTCAGATGTAGATAACTATGACCTGTTAAAGGAGTCCATCTACCTGTAAAGTGCTTCTAGTTTTGTCATCTTAATTCAATCTTTTAGAATTTTATTCTGTTTATTTTTTTTGTTATTCTTAATTACACAAATACTCTGGAAGCCTCGGAAGTAAGTAGAATTTCATTGTTTGGCTGCAACGTTTGGGTTGAACTGTATTTTATTTAAGATCTTCTTTGTAAAACATTGGTATTAAATAATGTGGCGCACTTAAAAGTTTCTTATTTCTGAACCCCCCCTTCTCCACTGTATAAAAGTTACCGGGCATATCAATGTTTTACCTAGCTGGAAAATACAGTTCTGCTTCCAGATATTTGTTTAATTATTCAGTGGGTTTCAGTGTTACAAAATGGCGGCGACGTCTTTAAGCTGCCACAAATGGCACAGCGCATTGTAATAGGCCACAAATTGGCGCCCAAATTATTTTTTAACTTTTTTTAAGGCCACAAACTCTTGATAGTAACTTTTCAGTCGCCGGCTATTTTATTAAAATTTTGTGTGGCCCTATACTATAAAAGCGTGTAAAATTTTTGTAAATATGTTTGCTAGTATTTGAAAAAGCGTTTTGAAATAAATTAATCATAATTAGCAGCAATGAAGTCTGTTTCATATGCGAGTTTGCTGCAGAGTATCTAAAAAGAGCTTTACTATGTTTTAGGGTTTTTAGTCACAAACGAAAACAAAGTGCGGTATATTTTAACGAGTGATATGTGAAATTTTTGTGATACAAAATGTGCTGTGACATAATAGGATTAATCGATTTCGAGTCTCAACAAGTCTGCCTGGAAAAGATATAAAAGGAAGCAACCGAACTAAGGTAAGCCAGTATTTTACTTTTAACCCCAGTTGTAAATTGTGCATTTGTATTTTCAACAGGCAAAAAGTGATTTTTAAGTGCGAAATTTGGTAAGGGATTTTTTATACTCACATTTTAGCTGCAATAGGTCAAAGCACTTATTAAGGTTCTTTATTTCTGTATAAGAATTTAGGTCTTTTTCTAGCGCTTGTAATTTTTTTATATGCGCGTCAAGCATCGTTGAAAGCGTGTGTGGCATCTTTCTAGACAACCGAGAACCAACTAAGCTTTTTAGATTTAGGGCTTGTTTAAAACATCATTTTATTTTAGTAGGTTCTTTATAGCTAAGAGTTTTTTTTTTTGATTGTGAGGGGTATAAGAATTTGTAGAATGGACAGGTTCGAACTTTTTAAAGAATTTGAAAGAGAAGTTCGACCCTTTAAAACTGTTGGGAAATATTACACTTTTCGATTTAAACAACCCAGACAACATGATGACCCTCTAAGTTTCGTCGAGGAGGGTCTCCGTGAAATAGTACGACGCGCCCTGGGAAATTCTCCCCCTAATGATTTTGTTGGTTTTACTTTTTCTAGCGAGAGATTTAATGCGGGTGATGGGTATGTACCGTTTACGCCGATTGGGGAGTTTAGGGCCAATATGTTAATGGAAAAAATTGCTTTAGTTTACCAATCGAACAATTCGGCTTTACAAACCGAAAATTTTTTTGTTACTGCAACGGTTGTCTCGCTACCACGGGGTCGCGGTCGCACAACATTTTTTAACTCGTACGAGGAGTTATGCATGTCTAAACGAGGTATTATAGTAATTGGTAATAAGGATAATCTATGCTTACCACGGGCTCTCATTGTTGCGGTAGCACGGCTCGAAAAAGACCCGCTTTACGACAAAATTAGAAGGGCTGGAACAGTTCAGGATGAAAGGGTTGCTATTTTACTTCAAGAATCAGGAATAACAATACCACCGAATGGAAGCGGGATCCACGAACTACGATTGTTTCAAGAATATTTTAAAGATCTTTACAAAATTGTTGTTTTCGCTTTCAATAATCAGATCGATAAGCACAGCCTTTTCTTTGATGAAGATCTATCTGATGGGGCTAATATTAAAATAATAAATTTGCTTTTTAATTCCTATCATTATAACGTAATAACAAGTTTGACAGCTACATTTGCATCAAATTACTTCTGTCAACTATGTCAAACACCCCACGGAAATAAAATGCACCGCTGCGCCAAAAAATGTCGCTCCTGTTGGGAAAGCGGCGTATGTGAGCGCACCGCGGAAAAAATATGCGCTGAGTGTCATCGAACATTTGCTAATGATAATTGTTTTTTAAACCATAAAAAAGACAACGGTAAAGGTAAAAAGCTCTGTTGTGATATTTTAAGAATATGCCCCGTGTGTTTTCAACTTATTAAAAACCAAAACCATTTATGCGGTATGAATTATTGCCAAATTTGTCGAAAAATGCAACCTCTAGACCATGAATGTTTTATGCCCGTTAACAAAAAACATGCTCTTATACAGAAAAAGAACTCAAACGTTTATATCTTTTACGATGTAGAGACAACCCAGAATACATTTTTTGATGAAAAATCTACTTTACATACACCAAACCTCTGCATATTTTCCTCATACTGTGCAGACTGTTTTCAGTACGAATCAGAGTCTCACATATGTGGTAAATGTGGTGTTAAATTGAGTGTATTAAGTAAAAATTGTATTGCAGGATTTATTGGTCATTTATTAACTATAAGTACCCGATTTGACAATGTGATAGTGATCGCATGTAATAACTCGGGGTTTGATGGTCAGTTTTGCTTACGTTATTTGGTGTGTAATAAAATGAATCCGCGACTTATAATGCGCGGGTCAAAGATATTAGAAATGCGATTTGGAAAAATAAGATTTTTAGATTTGTTTTTGTTTTTTCCCTTGAAATTAGCAGATCTTCCAAAAACATTCGGTCTGCCCGACCAGTATTCAAAAGGTTATTTTCCTTATTTATTCAATACCGAAGAAAATCAAAATTATATAGGTAAAATTCCTGAAATACGCTATTATGCTCCGGATTCTATGAAACCTCGTGAAAGGGAAATTTTTTTAAATTGGTATGAAGCAAACAAGGGTATTCGATTTAATATGCGTGAAGAGCTTGTAAAATACTGTAAATCAGATGTACAAATTTTAGCAAAAGCATGCCTTAACTTTAAGGAAATTATTAACAAAGTCGGGAACGTTGATCCTTTTGTAGAGTGCATTACAATTGCCTCCGTTTGCTCCAAAATTTTTAGGAGAAATTTTTTAAAAGAAAACACCATAGGAATTCTTCCTTTAAAAGGCTATCGGGGTACGAATTTAAAAAGCAGTCAAATAGCTATCAAATGGATGGTGTTAGAGGCTAGGGATCGGAATGTTAAAATTATTCACGCGGGAAATTCTTTTGAACACAAAATAAGAAATTTTCAAAGTATTTATTGTGACGGTTATTGTAAAGAAAAACGTACTGTATACACCTTCTATGGTTGTTTTTGGAATGGTTGCAGATGTCTTAAAATTGATAGGAATAAAATATTGCATAAAAAAGGTAACGACACTTTAAATTCGCGACTCGAAAAAACTAACGCCATACGACAAAAACTTGAAAAATTAAATTATACCGTAATCGCAAAATGGGAGTGTGATTTTATAAAGCATCTAAAGGATAACCCCGCGGATCGCGTTTACTGCGAAAACCATCCTTTTGTAGCTGGAACCCCCTTAACCCCTAGGTCCGCGCTTTTCGGGGGACGTACGGGTAACTGTGTGACACACTATAAAGTAAAAAATGGGGAGAAAATAAAGTATTACGACATTACGAGTTTATACCCGTATATTTGCAAAAAAATGCATTGTCCACTAGGACACCCTGAAATTTATATCGGCGACGAAGAATGCGCCCCACTAGACCTGAAAAACATATACGGTTTGATTAAATGTAAAATTTTACCCCCTCAAAATCTATACCACCCAGTTTTGCCTGTAAAAATGCATAATAAGTTAATGTTTGTTCTTTGCAACCAGTGCGCCCGCGACCTGTCAAAAACCATTTGTAAACATACTAGCGCCGAAAGAACGCTAGAAGCTACCTGGACTACTTTTGAAGTCGCTAAGGCCGTAGAGTTAGGGTATAAAATTGTAAAATTTTTTGAAATATGGTCATTTAAAGTCACACAATACAATTCTGACACGGGTGAGGGGGGTTTTTTTTGCTGAAATGATTAACACGTTTGTTAAAATCACACAAGAATCCAGCGGCTGGCCCTGTCAGTCCGACGCTGAAAAAACGCAGTATCTTGAACATTTTTTGAAAAGTGAGGGCGTGTCCTTAGACCCTGATAAAATCGAAAAAAATCCAGGATTGAGGACAGTGTCGAAGCTTTTGCTTAATACGCTCTGGGGGAAGTTGGGGCAGCGGGAAAACCAGGGAAAAACCGTTATAATAAATAATCCTGCAGAATATTTTAAGCTTTTTTCTGACTCTCGGAATAAAGTACACGGTGTCAAACTATTCGACGATTCGACTGTAATCGTCAATTATGAGCTGCAGGAAGAAGCGTCTCAGCCTTTAAATTATGTCAACGTAGTAGTCGCGTGTTTCGTGACGTCATACGCGCGCTTGTGTTTATACTCTGAACTAGAACAGCTGGGCGAGCGTGTCCTTTACTATGATACTGACAGCGTAACGCGTAACCAGGGCCAGCCGCTGGATTCTTGTTTGATTTTAACAAACGTGTTAATCATTTCAGCAAAAAAACCCCCCTCACCCGTGTCAGAATTGTATTGTGTGACTTTAAATGACCATATTTCAAAAAATTTTACAATTTTATACCCTACCTCTACGGCCTTAGCGACTTCAAAAGTAGTCCAGGTAGCTTCTAGCGTTCTTTCGGCGCTAGTATGTTTACAAATGGTTTTTGACAGGTCGCGGGCGCACTGGTTGCAAAGAACAAACATTAACTTATTATGCATTTTTACAGGCAAAACTGGGTGGTATAGATTTTGAGGGGGTAAAATTTTACATTTAATCAAACCGTATATGATTTTCAGGTCTAGTGGGGCGCATTCTTCGTCGTCGATATAAATTTCAGGGTGTCCTAGTGGACAATGCATTTTTTTGCAAATATACGGGTATAAACTCGTAATGTCGTAATACTTTATTTTCTCCCCATTTTTTACTTAATAGTGTGTCACACAGTTACCCGTACGTCCCCCGAAAAGCGCGGACCTAGGGGTTAAGGGGGTTCCAGCTACAAAAGGATGGTTTTCGCAGTAAACGCGATCCGCGGGGTTATCCTTTAGATGCTTTATAAAATCACACTCCCATTTTGCGATTACGGTATAATTTAATTTTTCAAGTTTTTGTCGTATGGCGTTAGTTTTTTCGAGTCGCGAATTTAAAGTGTCGTTACCTTTTTTATGCAATATTTTATTCCTATCAATTTTAAGACATCTGCAACCATTCCAAAAACAACCATAGAAGGTGTATACAGTACGTTCTTCTTTACAATAACCGTCACAATAAATACTTTGAAAATTTCTTATTTTGTGTTCAAAAGAATTTCCCGCGTGAATAATTTTAACATTCCGATCCCTAGCCTCTAACATCATCCATTTGATAGCTATTTGACTGCTTTTTAAATTCGTACCCCGATAGCCTTTTAAAGGAAGAATTCCTATGGTGTTTTCTTTTAAAAAATTTCTCCTAAAAATTTTGGAGCAAACGGAGGCAATTGTAATGCACTCTACAAAAGGATCAACGTTCCCCACTTTGTTAATAATTTCCTTAAAGTTAAGGCATGCTTTTGCTAAAATTTGTACATCTGATTTACAGTATTTTACAAGCTCTTCACGCATATTAAATCGAATACCCTTGTTTGCTTCATACCAATTTAAAAAAATTTCCCTTTCACGAGGTTTCATAGAATCCGGAGCATAATAGCGTATTTCAGGAATTTTACCTATATAATTTTGATTTTCTTCGGTATTGAATAAATAAGGAAAATAACCTTTTGAATACTGGTCGGGCAGACCGAATGTTTTTGGAAGATCTGCTAATTTCAAGGGAAAAAACAAAAACAAATCTAAAAATCTTATTTTTCCAAATCGCATTTCTAATATCTTTGACCCGCGCAATATAAGTCGCGGATTCATTTTATTACACACCAAATAACGTAAGCAAAACTGACCATCAAACTCCGAGTTATTACATGCGATCACTATCACATTGTCAAATCGGGTACTTATAGTTAATAAATGACCAATAAATCCTGCAATACAATTTTTACTTAATACACTCAATTTAACACCACATTTACCACATATGTGAGACTCTGATTCGTACTGAAAACAGTCTGCACAGTATGAGGAAAATATGCAGAGGTTTGGTGTATGTAAAGTAGATTTTTCATCAAAAAATGTATTCTGGGTTGTCTCTAGATCGTAAAAGATATAAACGTTTGAGTTCTTTTTCTGTATAAGAGCATGTTTTTTGTTAACGGGCATAAAACATTCATGGTCTAGAGGTTGCATTTTTCGACAAATTTGGCAATAATTCATACCGCATAAATGGTTTTGGTTTTTAATAAGTTGAAAACACACGGGGCATATTCTTAAAATATCACAACAGAGCTTTTTACCTTTACCGTTGTCTTTTTTATGGTTTAAAAAACAATTATCATTAGCAAATGTTCGATGACACTCAGCGCATATTTTTTCCGCGATGCGCTCACATACGCCGCTTTCCCAACAGGAGCGACATTTTTTGGCGCAGCGGTGCATTTTATTTCCGTGGGGTGTTTGACATAGTTGACAGAAGTAATTTGATGCAAATGTAGCTGTCAAACTTGTTATTACGTTATAATGATAGGAATTAAAAAGCAAATTTATTATTTTAATATTAGCCCCATCAGATAGATCTTCATCAAAGAAAAGGCTGTGCTTATCGATCTGATTATTGAAAGCGAAAACAACAATTTTGTAAAGATCTTTAAAATATTCTTGAAACAATCGTAGTTCGTGGATCCCGCTTCCATTCGGTGGTATTGTTATTCCTGATTCTTGAAGTAAAATAGCAACCCTTTCATCCTGAACTGTTCTAGCCCTTCTAATTTTGTCGTAAAGCGGGTCTTTTTCGAGCCGTGCTACCGCAACAATGAGAGCCCGTGGTAAGCATAGATTATCCTTATTACCAATTACTATAATACCTCGTTTAGACATGCATAACTCCTCGTACGAGTTAAAAAATGTTGTGCGACCGCGACCCCGTGGTAGCGAGACAACCGTTGCAGTAACAAAAAAATTTTCGGTTTGTAAAGCCGAATTGTTCGATTGGTAAACTAAAGCAATTTTTTCCATTAACATATTGGCCCTAAACTCCCCAATCGGCGTAAACGGTACATACCCATCACCCGCATTAAATCTCTCGCCAGAAAAAGTAAAACCAACAAAATCATTAGGGGGAGAATTTCCCAGGGCGCGTCGTACTATTTCACGGAGACCCTCCTCGACGAAACTTAGAGGGTCATCATGTTGTCTGGGTTGTTTAAATCGAAAAGTGTAATATTTCCCAACAGTTTTAAAGGGTCGAACTTCTCTTTCAAATTCTTTAAAAAGTTCGAACCTGTCCATTCTACAAATTCTTATACCCCTCACAATCAAAAAAAAAACTCTTAGCTATAAAGAACCTACTAAAATAAAATGATGTTTTAAACAAGCCCTAAATCTAAAAAGCTTAGTTGGTTCTGGGTTGTCTAGAAAGATGCCACACACGCTTTCAACGATGCTTGACGCGCATATAAAAAAATTACAAGCGCTAGAAAAAGACCTAAATTCTTATACAGAAATAAAGAACCTTAATAAGCGCTTTGACCTATTGCAGCTAAAATGTGAGTATAAAAAATCCCTTACCAAATTTCGCACTTAAAAATCACTTTTTGCCTGTTGAAAATACAAATGCACAATTTACAACTGGGGTTAAAAGTAAAATACTGGCTTACCTTAGTTCGGTTGCTTCCTTTTATATCTTTTCCAGGCAGACTTGTTGAGACTCGAAATCGATTAATCCTATTATGTTACAGCACATTTTGTATCACAAAAATTTCACATATCACTCGTTAAAATATACCGCACTTTGTTTTCGTTTGTGACTAAAAACCCTAAAACATAGTAAAGCTCTTTTTAGATACTCTGCAGCAAACTCGCATATGAAACAGACTTCATTGCTGCTAATTATGATTAATTTATTTCAAAACGCTTTTTCAAATACTAGCAAAAATATTTACAAAAATTTTACACGCTTTTATAGTATAGGGCCACACAAAATTTTAATAAAATAGCCGGCGACTGAAAAGTTACTATCAAGAGTTACCATGCTTTAAAAATTTTGACAGAGTTTTGTTATAGTTAACGCGGCGACAAATCTCAAAGAACTAAGGACCCCTGGTACCGCCCCAGGCAGCCCATAACTCACTGCTTGGGTAATTACAGTAATGGATCGGCCTTAAGTTAGCCGTCCATTAACTAGAGTGTTTGATAAAGCAATATTAGAATTTTAAGCCTTAAGATTCATTTTTCTAAAACGACGGTAACTGGATTGCTTAAAATTTTAGTATGTTCACATAATGATTTATTAACATTGCTGAAAAAAAATGTGTTTTTTTTTTAGCGCGGCACCTCAGAAAAAAATGTGACTTGACGGTCCGAAGAACAAAGAGTGATTCATATTGTTAAATATTCACTTCTTTAAGAAATTTCCCAAACTTTACATTAAAGCTATATTCATGAGAGGCAAAGGAACAGCGTCTCAGTGCTTTGGAGGAGTTTCCGCTTATAGTCCACACATGTTATAGTATTGTAAAACGAGTCTAAATAAGTAATGTATTGTGAAAGTTGAATAATAAAAAATAAAATTAGATAATTTTGATAGAGTGTACTTACTCCATTAGACTATAAGCGGCTGGTAACTACACAGGACTGCGGTAAAACGATGTAAAAATATTGATTGGATTTCAATAAATTTAATCAATCAAGTTAAAATCGATTCTTAAAGCTTAGCTAAGATTACGTTATCAAACCTCTATTTAATGGACGGCTAGCTTAAGGGCATTTACGGTTAAAATTTTTGAGAAACACTTTTAGACAAAGACGTTTAGGGTAAATTATTTACGGTTAAAATTTTTGAGAATCATTTTTAGACAAAGCCGTTTAGGGTAAATTATTTATGGCTCTAAGCCAGCTTTGTCCCCTATTTTGTATAGAAAAGATAATATCTATAGAAGTATACGCCTACACAAAGATTCCTGGGCCTTTGGAAATTTAAGTCGAAGCAGAAATTACCTAGAAAGGTTCGCATTAAAACTATTTAAAAGAATGTTGTAAAACTGAAAAGCTTTTTGCCTTTATCTAAAAGGCAGTGGCGTAAATCTGTGTCGACAATGGGGGGCGACCACCCCCTACACCCCTTCACATTCACACAACTTATGATCAAGCCAGCCTAATTATAAACGTAAACATTCCCATCAGTGAATTATAAAGGCTGTAAGGGAGAATCAGTAAGCTAACATTTGCTAGAGCTAGGGCCTACCTACGAGAATAAGCGTTTGATCTAGCCTCTAAAATATGGAAGAAACAAAATCTCACTTAACTTTTAAGTAGCTAAATCTTATCTGATCCGTAATAATAACCATTCATTTTTAATTCCTCAAAAATAAATCTAGCTTATATGGGGATCGCGTACAAATGGTATTTGAAAAGTGCGTTTTACGCCTGTAACGGTTATGCCTGTATGTTCTTAATTCTAGCATTCTACAGGAAGGATTAGGGGTCTTTTGTGTACACAACAACTCAGGAACGACTTATAGGGCTTTTACTAAATTGAACCTATAGATTCTTAGCAGCCTACAGCTGGAAAACTTTACACATTAGTATTGCCGACGTGGGGGTATGTAGGATGCAATTTTAAAATTCATAGTTTTACAACCTAGGACTTAAATATGGATATGTTATTAAAATTTTAAAGACATTTACTATTATTTTTTTTTGACAGCTTAAGAAGTTTAAAGCTTGGGCGTGACATTAGTGGTGAATTTAAACATATTTTCAAGGAAAAACTTACAATCCGATATAGGTTTTCACTTTGTGCTAGCGCACCGTACGCCTCTGGAAAAAGAAAGTGCTATTTTAGGTATTCAAACATTTCCGGTCAAATTCCCATTTACTAGAAAATGGTCAAATCTTTTATTAGGACAACTGGTAAAAGGCCTTTCATGTTACAAAATGTATCTTTTAACCAAGACCTTTGTCAGGATTTTTGGACAAAGCTTTATCTCTACAATAGCCTTATTTTTCTTTGAAAGGACCACCACCGGTGAAGCCTTTCTTGCTCTTCAAATTTAAAATTTTTTCTTAAATTAAATATTTTTAAATTAAAAAGCCTACCTATTTATCGATGTACATAAAAACAGTTTTCTACTATGTAGGACTTGTACACCAAGCAACGGGTCAAATAATGAATTGAAACACCCTGTATGTATGTTATATATGTGGAAAATCTAAAAGACCTATATCTACCCTATTAAACACAGGGGGTCTCTAGAAGCACTTAAAATTTTGTAAAAAGATTTGGAGATTAAAATGCCTCAGAACCCTGCTGTGCTTAAAAAAGCACATTCAGAACACCCCACTTGTGCACAAAGGCAAAAATACCCTAGCTTATATAAGAGCATATATGGCCCTCCTTAAGCTCATACCCATTTGGTTCTCGCCAGTCGTTTTTCGTTAAAGTTTTTGTTGTGATTTGTGATTAGTTTTTTTTTGCGTTGATTTTTAAGATGGAAAATTTTGTAAGGAGAAATACAGTTTTCAGCACTGCTGAAAATTTTTATGCACGTGTGTTGTAAGTAGTAAACCTATCTCTAATAATTATTTTTCTTAGGCTCGCTTAGACAATTATTATTAAAATATTATAAAAATTATTCAAATTTACATCCGTCACAAATTATTTTTTATATTCTTGTGCTAAACGAGGGGTTATAGATTTTAGTCTTGGTACCTTCCTAGCTCGCTCAACATTGGCTAGAGAATATATTATTTTTGAGAAAAATTATTATTATTTTTTTTTTTTTTTGAGGTGACGACCATATTTAAATAAAAAATGACAATTAAAAAATTCTGACTTTTACACTCATAGTATCAATATGCTATTTCTGGAATATAGTATATAACATATTTCTCAATTATTCGTGTTTTAATCAATTGCTTTGAATTACTTTGTAGGAGGTTTCGTTTCTGAGATATTTACAAAAAAACGTTTTTCAACGCTGATACATTAGATTACTTAGGTGTTAATAGCGTAGATAGTCGGGCATCAGAGCGGCCAGTGATTCATTTATTTTTCGAGATCGATTCTTTAACACCCTAGGGTTTTTGATGCATGTTTGTGAGGAGTCTAGTCTCACTTAGACATTTATGATTAAAATATTCTTAAAACTAATTAAATTTACGGCAGTAACAATTTATTTTTTATAATTCGGTATACAGTGAACTCGCAGATTGAATGGAAACTGGTTAGATATATACTGAGGTTTACTATAAGAAGAAATATAGGATATTGTATACACAAGTAATTTTTTTATGAATATTCTGAGCACTGTATTTATTTTTCTATAATGGTGTAAACCCTATTAGACATGATAGTATAAAAATAAAAAGTTTTTTTTGTTTTAGTGGGATTTTATTCAACACAGTGATGACTTGTATTCTCTGCCGCGACGTCCCGCCCCGCGGACGCGTCTACAGATGCGAGCAAGGACACGTAATGTGTAGGGCGCACCTGGACGAGGCGATGCGCTGCGTCCTGTGCAGGACACCAATGGAGCGCTGTATGACGGCGCGCATCATAGGGAATGCCCTGAACATTGCTGAAGAGTAAGTCACCTTATCAATCAGTCTCTCATTTTGGAATCCTTTTATTTTTTTTTCGCTTTTTTCTTTTTCACTTTTTTCTAATTATTTTTTTATCTTCTTTAGGGAATTGCGCGAAACAATGCCTGAACACAGGGTGCAGCTCGACGGCCGCATTGTGTTAAGAGCACCGCAACCAAATGTAAGCTATTTATTTTTTTATTTTATTTTTAGTAGCTTTTCAGTTTATTATTTTTTTAGTAGCTTTTCAGTTTATTAATTTTGTTTTCGTTTTATTTCAGGCCGAGGATCAAGAACAAGAAGCAGAAGCAGGCAGCGATATTGAAGATGGGGGGATCATCACGGATAGTGATGATACCGTGATCGCCCCCTTGGGGGTCCCCGATGATGATGAGCCGGTGAGTTTTATTTTTATTACTTTATAAATTTATCAACACTGATTGAATCTTAGCTCACCTCAAACAAGGTCAACTATCTTTAATGTGTTGAGGACTGTTTTTATTCAATCAAACAACCATCTAAACAAATAGCTTTCCATACTAATCTAGTTTTTTTCTTTCTTACTCCAGCAGGACAATTCTGTATGCCCCTGCGGCCGGTTGTGTCGCAATCGCTTGAGGGGGCGGGATGATGATGAGCATGACGAGGACCCGCCAGCCCGCCGCGCGCGGCATATGAATCCTTAAGTTTTTTTTATTTTTTAATTTAGACTAGTTTTAATTAGTATATTTTTAATTTTTAAGATAGGCTAACACTTTTTTATTAATTTTTAAGATAGGCTAAGACTTTTTTATTAATTTTTAAGATAATATTTTTGTTTTCCATTATATATTATAACCCTTACAATGTGCATTTTATTTATAACACAATTATTCCCACCTATAGCTCAGTACAGGGCCACCGTAAAAGCGCAGCTATTCAATACTTTCTATAGCCGCTTAATGCGTGAGATTAGAGATCAGACATTAAAATGTGTTAAAGTACAGCATAGCTGTTCTTTTACTAAGCCCCAAATAATAAAAAATAAATATATCTCAAAAAGATAAAATTTTTACAGCATAAAAATGAAAGCTAGAAAAATAAAAAATAGTTCATAAAGACCTTACCTAAAAACCTATATATTTCAACATCTCAAAAATTTTAAAGCTAGAAAGATTAAAAAAACTCGCACACCCTTAAGGCAAGTGTGTTAGAAAGAAATAAAAATACTTTAGTAAACGACTTGTCTAAAAAATAAAGGCTAGACAAGTCTGGACCAATCCTAACTTGAAATATTTTTTTCTCCAATGGTAATATTATTCATTGCGGAGTTGCCAACTCTCGCTCAAGAGATAAATTTTTATAGATTTTAAAACCAGATATGCTATCAATGACATTTGACAGGTGACATTTGACAGTTGACATCTGACAGTTGACAAGTGACAGTTGACAAGTGACAGTTGACATCTGACAGTTGACATCTGACAGTTGACAGGTGACAAGTGACAGTTGACAGTTGACAAGTGACAAGTGACAAGTGACAAGTGACAAGTGACAAGTGACAAGTGACAAGTGACAAGTGACAAGTGACAAGTGACAAGTGACAAGTGACAAGTGACAAGTGACAAGTGACAGGTGACAAGTGACAGGTGACAAGTGACAGGTAACAGGTGGGCGGGGCTTAGTGACAGGTGGGCGGGGCTTAGTGACAGGTGGGCGGGACTTATTGACAGGTGGGCGGGACTTAGTGACATGCGGGCGGGGTTTATTTACAGGGGGCGTGGCTTACGGTGGTAGGAGAGGGGGCCGCTGTATTCAAGTATAGGACTACTTGTATTACTTTATTAAGAAGATAGGAAAGGTCACAGTATTGGCATAACAGAAATGGTCACTGTATTGACCAGACAGAAAGGGTTCACGAATGCCAGGCATTAATATAAAACTTTGTTTTATTATTATAAGCTTTTTCGATTATTTAAGGATGAAATTATTAAATAATTAAAAATTGCAAAGTGAATACGCAGTACTTTTTCAGGAAAGTACCGACGCATTGCCAGAGCAATGCAATATATGCTAAAATCATCTAAACTGCGGGAGAGAAGAGACAACAACACTAAAATTGTATGATTTAGTTCGTTAAGAAGATAGGAAATGTCACAGTATTGACATAATAAAAATGGCCACAGTATTGGCCAGACAGGAAGGGCTTACGAATGCCCGGTATTAATTTAAAAAAGCCCGTTTTACCACTACCACTAAACAATTTTGGTACCTAATATTTTACTATTACATGTTCAAAGTTCTTTTACCCCACTTTATCATCAAAAAAGTTTTAAACACAATATGAAGAATTTCCTAAATATTTAACTAATAAATTGAATTTAAATAACAAAATTTTTTAGGATTATCTAATAAACTTTCCAGTGACAGCTATTTTGAATTAAATTAACCTTAAAATTGGACTATCAATAAAAAAAAATTATTCATGTAGACACAAATATATAGGTTTAGGTGCTAAATGGAATCAGCACGTTACATTAAAATATTTTATATACTTTAATGCTACAAATATTAGGTGTACATTAATTTAATCAAATTTAAAATCTAATATTTTATGTCATTCCATCTTAAAGAAGCAGGACCTAAATTATTTTTAACACTACGAATTGTTTTGTTTCAAATATCATTGTCAACACATAGAGAAACGGAATAGGAAAATTAGAGATTAAGCGGTAAGCCGGAGGCCTGACACAAAGGCCTATGAGGCGGCCTACTTGTTTAATCTTAAGGCAATCCTTCAGTATAAAATGCATACAAAATTGAAGTCAACACAGCATAAATGCTGTGAATATACTAAAAACCAAGCAGCTAACAGCTATTTTAATACATGTTTAACGTATTTATTTCCTAATAGTTCAAAAAACCAACTAATTAAAAAAGTTTCTAAAAAAAACCAGTGCCTGGTTAAAACCATGTGTTTATTAAAGTGCTTGTAACTTTTTACTTAATTACATACTGCAGTTTCATGAGGTCATTTATATTTGATATTGAGCTTAAGTTGAGATTAGCACGATTATTTTACGTGTATTACTGAAAAATACGCTACATTTCAAAGATTAACAAACTTTTTAAAACAACAACAACTTTAGCTCGATTTTTACTTATAATAAACAATCCAAAAAGAGTCATCAATTAAAAATTATGATTTAGGGATAGAGTTGATTATGGATTTAATATATTTCATGCTAATTATTTAAACAGTTGCTTATTTTTTAGTAACATACACATTTATTTATACTTCTAAAACGTAACCATATTTTCTATAAATTTACTTTAAGTCACATTATTTTTAAAGCAAGTGCTTTTCTGTGTATGTCTTCGCATCTGTATGCACCGAGTCGAGTTATGCCCGAGTTATACCGTTAGCAAGCAGCTCTGTTGAGTTCGCCAGCCTACCGCAACTAAGACGGTGCTAACTAAAGGGATAAGAAAGAAAGAGATAAAAGCTAGTAGAGTAAATGCATTCGGGATGGTACCGGTCCAACGCGACGCTTTGAATCAAATGCACAGTTTATTTTAAAACGCGCAACTGACAAGGACTAACGAAAAATGACAAATTATGTAGTTAAAACGGGCTTTTTTAAATTAATACCGGGCATTCGTAAGCCCTTCCTGTCTGGCCAATACTGTGTCCATTTTTATTATGTCAATACTGTGACATTTCCTATCTTCTTAACGAACTAAATCATACAATTTTAGTGTTGTTGTCTCTTCTCTCCCGCAGTTTAGATGATTTTAGCATTTATTGCATTGCTCTGGCAATGCGTTGGTACTTTCCTGAAAAAGTACTGCGTATTCAGTTTGCAATTTTTAATTATTTAATCATTTCATTCTTAAATAATCGAAAAAGCTTATAATAATAAAACAAAGTTTTATATTAATGCCTGGCATTCGTGAACCCTTTCTGTCTGGTCAATACAGTGACCATTTCTGTTATGCCAATACTGTGACCTTTCCTATCTTCTTAATAAAGTAATACATACGATTTTGGCGTTCTTGTCTTCTTCTCTCCCGCAGTCTAGGTGATATTTGTCTTGCTCTGGCAATGCGTTGGTAGTCTCCTGGAAAAGTACTGCGTATTCACTTTGTAATTTTTAAATATTTAATACTTTCAATCTTAAATATGCAAAAAAAGCTTATATTGGTAAACAGGGTTTTATATTAATGCCTGGCATTCGTAAACCCTTTCTGCCTGGTCAATACTGTGACCAGGCAAAAAAATGTGTTATGCCAATACTGTGGCCTTTCCTATCTTCCTAATAAAGAAATACATACAGTTTTGGCGTTTTTGTCTTCTTCTCTCCCGCAGTCTAGGTGATTTTTGTCTTGCTCTGGCAATGCATTTGTACTCTCCTGTAAAAGTAATTTCCTTTGCAATTTTTTTTTGTTTAGAGACCGTCTTGTTTGGCTTTAAAACAGGCAATTTTGTAAAGTCCATCCTGCTTCTTAAAAGATTGTTTTTGCAAAATCGACTCGGAATGAAGCGAAAACTTTGGTCCAAAAGTGTTTAGAATCTAAGCAAATCTGTAAATTATCCCTACTAATCTCCTTTGTTATCCCTTAAAATAGATTACATTTTTAAAATAATTAAACATTTGTATAGTGGTTAAGCGGTTCTAAACAGCAGCCCCCGGCAGATCCCAAGCATACTGCAGCGTTTGTCAATCACACAAAAAGATGAACGGTTGGAAGAAATTATAAACCGTTAGAAGTCCGATAACTTTTAAGGTGCAATCACAAAGTTTGAAACTTTGTGTTGTTATCTAGAAAATATTACGTACATACAGACGTTCACAATGCATATTTGTCCGTGGAAAATTAAATATAGTTAGGTATGGACATAAACTATCCGGAATTACGATTTTAAAGTATCATATAGACCTACAAATTGCATTTAATACACAGCCCAATATAGTAAGGATCAACTACTCTAGAACTGGTTTCTCTAAAATTTAATAAGGAGTTAATAAAAATTTGAATTTAGTGTTATAGCATTCTGAAATTATTTTCTTTATAAAGCCTTTTAGATTAAGTGAATTAAAATAAAAGTGTGTGTTTTTCCCCTTGAAAATCTAAATTTATTCATTAATAGGTATCCTATTAATGCAAGAAAAAAATAAAATACCTAGAACAATAATACAGGGTTTACACGTATATTCTAAATGTTAAGAAACTTTTAGATAAAGTGAAATAAAAATGTGTGTTACCTGAAATTTTGACCTGTAACACGTAATCCCCTTGAAAAGCTAAATTTATTCGTTAATACACGTCACATTAACGCACGCAAGGAAAAGAAGAAAATATAAGATGTTTACTAAAAACTAAAAGATCGAGTTAAAATGGTCGAAAATTAAAAATGATTTACTCGTATATTCTAAATGTTAAAAACTTGATATGTACAAAATTTTTAATTGTTTCTCTTTAAATAAAAAAACGAATAATTCTGGATTTAAATACCTTTACCTCCGTATACCTCTCTCGCTAGCTATCTAAAGCTCCCCTTCGATCAGCGAATATATGCGTCAAATCAGCAATGTCGTGTTACCAATTAGCTATTATTTGGGCTAGCTAAGGCCCCCCCCGTGCAGAGAATTGCACGCGTTTTAAAGGGCCTATGACACTCGAACTATGCCCTATGACATTCGGCGTATGTCCACTGGCATTTGGCTTATGTCCACTGGCATTTGTTTAATGTCCTATATCCTTCGACCTATGACCTATATCTTTGGTGAGTGTGCTTATTACCCTGTCTAAAGGGCTTGACAACGTTTGATTAGCTCTAAACGTCTCCCAGCTAATCTATTCTGTGAAAAATGTCTTTTAAAAAATACATATTTAAACCGTAACTTCTATAAGTGTACTAAATAGCAAAACTAGTTTATGGTTTAAACTCCGTTAAGTGCTTAAAAATATGTGTTCTAGGCTAAAAACTTGAAATATTGATAAAAAATGATCAATGTTATTGCTTATAGAGTAATTGTTAATTATTTTAATTAACTTATTTTTAATTAGGGGAGGCTTTGCGTCAAGGTAAAAAATTGTCTTGGATCCAAATGTGGATCATTATTCACGCAGTGCCCAAGTGCGTACGCATTCTGACGCCTGTATGTAACATGTATTGTTAAAAAATTGGATCGAAACGACCTGTAAGGTCAGGTTAGTTTCAAGGGAAACACCTACGGCTTCTAAGGCAAGTAGTAAATGATAAATAGATTTTTTAGTACATAAGTTTTAAACTGGTCATGAACTAAGCTGATGAAATAAAAATGTGTCAGGTATATGTCTTTTTGTGCCTATTCGCGCACAGGTGGTATCTAAATAATCAACTTAATAGAGTGTGTGTATAAGGAGTGTTGCGGAGCATATTCGAAAAATGATACAACATGCAAAAATTATGAACAGAGAGAAAAATAGAGACCGGTTCTGAGTCTATTTAATTTATGAAATACTTGCTTTTATTACTAAATCTCTAAAACAAAATACAAATTTCTATTTGGTTTTTGAAATCTTAATACTTAATATTAATATTAGCTTCTGGTGATTCTTCAAGATTCGGCTTATCTGAATTTGACATGGGCACGTGTGGATGGATTAATATAAAACTTACAATACTATGAACAATTAGTACTATTTGTAATCGCTAAAACAGAAACATAACAAGAAGCAATGGTAAAACATTATTAAAATTAAATATTGACTTTGACTAAAACGAGTACATAATATGTAATATTGAAGAAAAATAAAAATGTGAATTAAATGTAGTTATTTTAATGAAAAGTGGGAACTTGTGTGTACACAAAGGTGAAATGGCGGCACATGCTGTCTGTCCTGTAAGAATTGGGTTAACCTAGGTATAAAAATGACCCATTACGTTAGTCGCGCACTTACCTGATGCCTACTTGGGATAAATACTAGTAGAAAATGTAAGCATAACTTGATTTCTTTAAGCTCACAAGCACATACGGATACAATTTTTCTGTGTGATTAGAACCAGAAAATAAAGAATATAAGTAGTTAGAAGTCTGCGATTCGAAGAAAAATATGTACAGTCCTACAGGTCGCTGTAAACACCCGCAAGGGTTATAACATGAGATAATTTAAATAAATAGGCTTTGTGATAGTTTTCTGTTATACCAATGTACAAAAACTCAACAAATAAAAAATATAAGTACATGCAATCTATAAAAATGTAATACGTAGATATTTAATATTTAATCTTAGTAATTCTTTTTATAATCACTTGTGATCAAAACTCTAAAAACTTTATGTTAAATATTACATAAAGTAGGTAAAGCCAAGGAAAACATCTGCTTTTCTTAACTTGTTAAAACCTGAAAAAAAAAGGGTAAAATTGCTGGTCTTCACGTGTCTGTTCGCCATTCGGGTTAAGGAAAAACATGGTTGGCAAACTAGGCATAAGGTCTGATTTTATTTTGAATACTTAGTTTTACGATAATAAACATCTATAACTAGAGCGCTTTAAAGCATTTCTTTTTATAGTATGCTTATCTCATTTTGATTTCAGTTTTTAATTCGTTTAACTTCTAGTTCTCTGTCTGTTAGCTATTTGGTTAATTTATTAAATCAAGCTTATTTCTGCCTTTTCCGTCTTTCTTTCCCTTTCTTTCCTCTTTGGCTACCCCATGCTTCCTTATTTAGGATTCTTTTCACCACAGAGCTAGTTATAAAATAATTCTTCAGCTGGCATTAATAGAACATTACAAAACAAAAAAAAACTAATTTGTAAGAATATTTAATTTAATTTTGATAAAATTAATGTAATTAAATTTAAGGTTGTAATAAATAGCTGCTCAACATTTATATTATATTAAAAAGTCGTTTTTCTGTCAGTCTATAGCTAAACGTGCGAGTTAAAGAACGATTCTTCCTCTGCTAGTTTGCGTTTAGTGAATTTTAAACAAAGTGTAGTGTTTATTAAAAAATCTGTTAATCGTTAATTACCATAAGCATTTAAAAACTTGCATTTGTTAACTAAATTGCTAGTTGGAAAAATCCGAAGTCTCTGTAGTGTTATTACATCAAATCGATCTGAAGATGAGTTTTGCAAGTAAATTAGTCCATGAAATAAAATGCCAATTAGAAAGTGTTAATCAAGCCACAAAAATATCAAAAATCTTGAAGGACTGTGCCAACGCTAGTCGAAGAATAAGCATTGCCCTAAAGAAGTCCCGGATGGTTTATGAAAAAGCCCATCTAACTGCCTGTCTTGGAGAAGTGAAAGGCTTTAAGCATCGCTTGAAGTCAAACATAAAGCAAGGAGGTGGTAATGTCATCACCAAGAAAACTGCGAAACACCGTGTACAATGGGAAGATGTAAGGTCAGCCTTTAACAGTAGGGTAAGAAGTGGTGTAATTACAAATTTAAAACACACTGATGCGCAGCAATTTCTGACGGATAGCTTCAGTTTATTTAAACGTAGAATTAAAAATGTTTAAAAAAAAAGAGAACATGATTAAGGTAAACACTGTCTTAAGTGGAGATTTTCAAATTACAAAGCAAAAGGAATTAATTACGGAAAATAAACATTTTAGTACTGCCAATGCTGTAATTGACAATAATACCAATTTGAAAAACTGGTTTGATAAGAATGTTAAGGATTTGCTTTTAACAAATTTGGAAGAATTTCAGCAAAATCAATCTGGATATCATATATATATCATAAGGTCTCTTATAAAAATAAACAATCTTATTATCGCTATGAATAAATTTAATATGCTTCGCGCAGGTTATCATTTAAAAATGCCTAAATTTATTTTAAATAAAAAAGCATGTGTAACTGTACAAAATACTGATGATTTGTGCTTTGGCTGGGCGATTATGTCAGCAATGTTTCCTGTTGAAAACCACTCAAATAGAGTCTCATCCTATCCGCATCCTCAAGAGGTGTTAAATTTAAAAGGAATAAAGTTTCCAATGACTTTAAACCAAGTTGCTCGCTTTGAAAAGCAAAACAATATATCTATTAATATATATCGCCTGCAAAAACATAATGAAAACAGTTTTAAAGTACTGCCTGCTTATATTACCGGGTAAAAGTACGAAAAACATGTTAATTTGTTATTAGTACAAAATAACTATTATTTAGAGAATGAAGAGATAAAAGATCTTTCTGCACCAACTTACCACTTTGTATGGATAAAAAATCTTTCAAGGCTCGTGAGTAGACAACTTAGCAAATTCTCAAAAGTTAAATACATTTGCGACAGATGCCTGCATTATTTTTATTCGAAGGATGGACTCGACCAACATATAAAAGACTGCCAAATTATTGGCAGTATCGTGGTTCCGAAATTACCAAATAAAGAGAACAATATTGTAGAATTTAAAAACTTTAAAAATAATTATTGCGACAACGAATGCTTACTGATGCCTATGGTTAAAAATATTAGTAAAAGAACTCAAAAATATCAGCAGCATGTGCCTTGTTCAGTGGGGTACTACGTAAAATGTGCTTATGATGATTCCCTTTCATTTTATCGGTCGTACACGGGGCCTGACTGTATGGCATGGTTTCGTAAACAATTACTGGAGTTCGCTGAAAACTTAGAAACTGTATTTCTCTGTGACTTGCCCATGGAACTATTAAGTAAGAAACAAAAACTTAACTTTAATAAAGCTAAAAAATGTCATATTTGTGAACAGAATTTTTCAGTTGGTGACAAGAAAATACGCGACCACTGTCACCTTACTTCAGAGTACCGTGGCCCTGCGCATGAAAGTTGTAATCTAAATTTTCAGGATAGTCATACTGTCCCTGTAGTATTTCACAACCTTAGCTCTTATGATGGACATTTGATAATTGAAAACATTGCCAATTTGGATGGCTCAATAAATTTGCTGCCAGTTAACAAAGAAAAATATATAGCATTTACCAAAAAAATTAACGGCAATTTAATTGAATTTAGATTTATCGATTCTTTTCGCTTTATGGCCAGCAGCTTGGATAAGCTTGCTTCATATCTTGAGGAGTATCCGCTGATCAAAAATGAATTTCCTCACTTGTCTGACGAACAATATAAACTTATTTTCAAAAAGGGAATTTCTTGTTATGACTACATGGATAGTTGGAAAAAATTAAAAGAGACGTCTTTGCCTGAAAAACGTCATTTCTTTAACATCCTGGAAAACAAAGAAATTTCGTCAATTGATTATGAGCATGCACTGGATGTATGGGAAAGTTTTGGTTGTGAAACCCTACAAGATTATATGGAATTTTATATGCAAATTGACATAGTCCTCTTAATGCAGGTATTTCAGCAATTTAGGGAAAGTTGTCATAAAACGTATTGTTTGGACCCTGCCAACTATTTTACCCTTCCTGTTTACACATGGGATTGTATGCTATACCATACGCAACAAAAATTAGAGCTTTTGACGGACTATAATATGGTCACTTTTATAGAGCGCGGTATTAGAGGAGGGTTGAGCCAATGTTCAAAAAGGTACGTCGAGGCCAACAACAAATACATGGCTAACTATGACTCATACAAACAAACATCTTTTTTGATGTATTTTGACATTAATAATCAGTATGGATTTAGTATGAGTCAGTTATTGCCTTATGGTAAATTTAGTTGGTTAGAAAGTGACAAAATTACTTATTTTGATGTTTCCAAAATTGAGGATGACTCAAGTGAGGGATACATTCTAGAAGTCGACTTGTTCATTCCGGTTGAATTACACGACTATTTCTCAGACTTACCTTTATGCCCTGAACATCAGTGTCCGCCTGGTGGAGACAAGAACCCAAAAAATAAAAAACTTATGGCTACACTGCATAATAAAAAGGATTATGTAATTCACTATACAAATTTAAAACAAGCTTTGAGACTTGGTATAAAACTTAAAACAATTCATAGAATTTTATGTTTTGAGCAATCCGCATGGCTGAAAGCATATATCGACTTAAATATTTGATTAAGACAGAATGCTAAAAATGAATTTGAAAAAAACCTTTTCAAATTAATGAACAACGCCGTGTTTGGAAAAACCATGAAAAATATTAGAAATCACAGTGTTGTCAAATTAATCAAGAAATGGGACGGACGATTTGGAGCTAAAGCTCTGATTTCTCGACCAGAGTTTAAAAGTATAAGCATATTTAATGAAAATTTGGTTGCTGTTGAACTTGAAAAAACAGAAATATATTTTAATAAACCGATATATGTGGGAATGTGTATTTTGGACATTGCCAAAATAACTATATATGATTTTCACTATAACTACATGGTACCCGCTTTTGGTAAGGATTGTACTGTTGCATATACAGATACTGACAGTTTAGTTTATAACATCCAAAATCATGACATTTATGATTCAAGACGGCGGGACTGCCACAAGTATTTTGACACCTCGGATTATGCTGAAGACAACATACATAACATTCCGAGGGTAAATAAAAAGGTTCTAGGAATGATGAAAGATGAAAACAATGGGGAAATAATGACGCATTTTATTGGCCTTAGAGCTAAAATGTACGCTACAAAAGTAGCGGATACTAAAAGTAAAGCTGCAAGAGTGACTAAGAAAGCCAAGGGTGTAAAGCAAAATGTTGTTAAAATAAAATTATCATTTGAGGACTATGTTGACTGCCTAAATACATTTCAAGAAAAAATAGTTACGCAAAATCTTATAAGATCCGAAAAGCACCGCCTATACTCTGTAAAATAGACGAAAATCGGACTGAGTCCCCTGGATAACAAACGGTCTATTTCAAAAGAGTCTTATGAAACGTTGCCGTGGGGGCACTATAGTATTAAGTGAAAATATAGTTTTAATTTAAGCTTAGTAATGTGTTGTTTGCTTACATAGTGTTTGTTTATGTATCTTATCTTTGTTCTAAACCTGAATGTAATCTTTGTTTTGTCTAAGAATAAAAATGATATTTATATATTATTATATAAAATATGTAGTTATATCATATGCGTAGGGTAACACCTAGTATTTTAATGTAAACATTAATATATACACTTCCATAGTAATAGTCATATTATCCATAATGGTATTATAATTACTATAATATAACTGCTAAAATATAATTATTCGATCATGCGTGTAGGTATAGCTATAGCAACTAAAATTAGTAATAATGATTTACTGTAGTGATATTGCATACTTTTTACAATAAATAAATGATAAGTAATCTTGTGCTATTATTATTTACCTTGGTTTAGTAGTGCCTAAAATTGAAAAACAGAAATAATATAAAACTCATAAAGAGTAATAAAATATTTTCTGAAAAACAAAACTATTTATTGGGTGTTAAAATTGCATGACTAAACCACAGTCATCAAAGTATTATGATCAGATTTAACTAGTCCACTGTTTCAGTTAAATACATTTCTGTAACAAGCATAAGATGTCAGAGCTGCTTAATAATTATTGTACAGATTGTGAAAATTCACGGGCTCCTTGAGAATTTAAAAACCTTTAAAGTGTTAGACTGGACAGTAAAAGATAACTCATATAAAAATTACTGTCTCTATCTGAATATTCTGTGACATATTCAAAAAATGACCACCTTTTCGTCTTATGGAGATTTACATGGAAAACGTGGTCCAAAACCTATATATATTAACTACTCTGGGGGGTTTTCGGAGGTTTTCGCAGCCATTTAAAAAAAAACTAATATGATATTATTTTTTAGTTATATAAATATATATTTTGAATATTTACCTGTGTCAATTTGGGCTTTACAGCGGCAATTTAAAATATCGCCACCATGTTGGACGCCATCTTGAATATCTCAGCCCCTATCAACATTTAGTGGTGGCAACAGAGATGTACGGATTTAGCGGGGTCGAAATAGGGGGAATTGACCATTTGCCAAAAAGTAATATTGTCGGGTAAGATTTTATTTTAAATCGAACCCTTGAACGAGGGTACCGTAATAGATCTCTTATGTGAATAAAATAAATATGAAACAGTTTTAAAAACGTTACAAACTTTAATGAATACAAAATAAAACTCTGTTGCAATTTACAAATTGTTACGAGACTTCTCTTATGACCTATAAAACGAACAAGACCCAAAATATTAAAATAAAACTTTAACTTACCAAAATAACAAACTGCAAAATATTCTTTAAATATAAAAATCTTATGTTTCTTTACTGACAATTACTTTTAGAGGTTTTAGTTAAGTTCAACAAAACTTAGAATGTAACTACCGACTTGTCTTCTCAAAGTTTGGGTTTTTATAAAGGGTAGGTTGGACCTAAATAATCCATTATCCCCTCTTTAAAGAGCTTGGAGGAACCAAGTCAGTGGCGTTGCTGATAATCCTAAAATTTACTTTACATTCTAGCTAATGAGCTAAACAAGATAAGCTAAACAAAAACAGAGATAAAATACATTTTATAGACAACATTTTCTTATCTCACAGTTTTTCCATGTCCAATCACTTTAAAGGGAAAACCCTCTCGCTACTTGCTGTATCCCCACGCTCAACCATTACGACTCCCACTCTAGGCTTTTCAATAGTTTTTCTCGCCATAACCATCTGCTGTGTGGTATGCGCCAACCAAATGTTTTCTATTTTGGAGGGAGGCGGAACCACTTTCTTATCTCAACAGAACCATAATTGTGCTTGTCGCTTTTCCAAGATGGTTTCGTACAGTGGCACAGTCAGGGGAAATTTACATTCCTGACATATGCCCCCCACGAATTTGTCGGCGATCTCGACGACCTGACGTTATATGGTCTAAGGGTTGTTTGGATTTGACTATAACCAAACTTTGGAACCATTCATCTTTACTGTGGTACTGATATCAAATGCTGGGAGTTTTTAGGCTGCTTTCGTGTGTTGTGCACCATTGACATGTAACAAAAGTGAGTAATTAGTTCTGAGCTTATACCGATGATTGTTTTCAAAATATGAGAGATAATGTTGTTGTCTTTACAATATTTAAAAAAATGTCTTTATGTTTAATTATAAAATTACTTAGTATAAAATTATCAAAATATTAAATCATTTACATTTGCAAAAAAACACATTTTGTTTAAAATAAATATGTCCTGAATAGTACGAATACAAAATTAACTATAATAAAAGTATTCAAATATTCCTTTTCAAAATAATTAATTTGGGTCTTGCCAACAGAGTATTTAAAAACTAATTTTCCAAATATCACTTGTTGCTTATTTTCACAAAATTATAAGCAAAAAGTGATTTATATTTTCCAAGAAAAATATCTCTCTCATATTTTCAAAATATTTAATACACATATTTAACCAAATAAATATTTTATATGATGCGCGCACATTACCTAAGACTATTTAAGTAGGTAATTAGCAAAATCGTTTGCTATCGCTATAAAGCTATTTTTTTTTATGTGAAAGAAAAAATATCCGCCTTGTATTTTCACCTTGTAAGTGAAAGAAAAAATCCACCTTGTATGTTCACCTGGTATTTTCACCATGTATATTCATCATGTATCTTCACCTTGCAAGGACCAAAAAATTTTCTCCAAAGTTTTAAATAATCGTATCCCCGCCAAAATACAAACATGCATGCATAAAATCAAATCAATAAAATAACATCTCTTCAAATTTTCAAAATATTATAAAAATATAAGCTTTCTATTTTTAAGAGCAGCTGCAGCTATATTTTTACTTAAGATGTGCCCATTAGATATATTCTTATATCTTTGAATTCCTTTAACGATTCAGGGACAAAAGTATAAAATTATCTTTTTATAAATAAATAATAAACCATAATTTCAAACGAAAGCTTTGTGGTCTTAATGTAATTCAATTCGCTGATTTTTAGCTTCTGACTTCTATAGACGTTAAGATAAGTACTTAACGCAATTTGTATACGTATATCAAACTGCAAATTTGGCGTTTTTAATTTAATTACTTTTAACAAATACAGAGTCTCTCATCAGGAAATATTACATGTTAAAAAAATGTTCTTTATTAAGAAAATAGGTATTGTAATACCTTTAATAATTAAAAAAAAAATCTTAGTATAAATACTTTTTAATTTTCAACAAAAATTAACTTTTTGGTAAATAAAGCTGACAGTTGAGCTAAATAGATTTAGGTTAATCTTTTGAGCTATTATATATTAAAATATCTGTACAGTTTTTTATGTGCTATTTGAATTTTCAATATAATGTCTTAATTTTGACATTGGAACAATAGTCCTGTTTTAGTGGGTTTGAAAATATGCTCAGCCCGTTTCTCGAGAAATAAAAATAAAAATTATTTTTCTTTTTAGTAAAATTTATTTAAATGCCAAAAGATCTTTTGAGACAAAATTTATGCTAAATTTTAAATTTTATATAAAACAGTTAAACTTTTTGTGCAAACTGATTAGTTGTTGGCTTTCTCAGCTACGAGTGAAGCTGAAGGGTCATTGCGTGCTTATTTAGTTCAGCTAACCAATTTGAGCACTGGCCATTGCTCATACTGGTATGCCAAATAATGTACAGTAGCACTAAAAAAAATTTGTTTTTTTTTTATTGCTAAGAGATATGCTCTATTGGGGCATGCGCAAAACGCACCCTTTTAAATCTTACTGTTTTTGTATATTTAGCTTTATGTTTTTCAGAAAATACCAAAAAACATTTTTTTTTAATTACTAATTTTTTTCACTCGCCCTGTATATCGCTGTTCCTGAAAAAGTCTCTACTTGCACAGGTTACCCATTTGTTGGGTGATTCGTGGTACTTGTGTGAGTTTTAAGTATGTTTTAGTCGCTATTCGTTCTTCCAGATGTTAAATTATATCGTGTGTTCTGCCAAAAAGTTGGCATCAAAGGTCGGTAACGCCGTGACGGTTATTGAAAAAAAAAATAAAACGTAAATCGTTCGGTTCAGTAATTATTAATGTCTGTTTAGTGCTTGCCAAGGGCATTATCTCCAAAATTGTGAAACGTGTCAACCTAAGAAAAAAAATTATATTAGTATCAGTGTTTGTGCTAAAATAAATTTAAAAATATTTAAAAAAAATTGTGAAAATAAGTGGATAAACATTATGTTGAAGTTCTACATTACACTTGAATCCATCGAAAGAATTAATTTTTTCTTGGAGATACCGATGTAAGTCGTTTTTATGTTATTTTTTGTAGGAAAAAATATTAAAATAATTTTTTATGGATAATAAGTTATAACTTATTTCAAGTTTTTTTTTTTTAATTTCTTCCAGCGCTGAGCAATAGTTATGAAAACAACTAAATTTACAACATGTTTTTACCTTCCTTTCTTGTTGCGACTTTAACTGACTTAAAAAATTGACGTTCAAAGCACTTAACATTTTTAATCGTCTGAAATTTTAGATTCCGACTGACTGATTTAATCTTTTTTTAAAATAAAATAAAATTTCTAACTTGGTCTTCTGCCTATTTTATAAATTTGCCCTGTATAAATATTTTGCCGATATTTTCTATCCTTGTCACTAAAAACCGTGAGTTTCTTTTTATGTCCAGATTTTAAAACAAGAAAAACATTCTGTGATTTTCCACGAAATCGCTTTTTATACCTAAAAAGTTTAGTACATTAACAGAAAAAATTGTTTAAAAGATATAGCGATATTGCTATTCTATTTTTATATAAGTTTTTTCCAAAACTTTTTTTCGTGCGCCAATTAAAAACAAAGTTCTACTAATTGAGTTTAAGGTTATGTTATTTACCAATTTTTCACAAATCCATCCTTCATTTCTTTTTTAAGATTTATTTTCAATAACTCTAAAACAACTATTTTTAAAAATACAATTTTATATGAGCTTTTTAAGAAATGTATTGCCTGTGGCGCTGCAGTTCCTTATGAACTTTAGTTCAACCTTTTATGTTTTGAAAAAAATCATTGAAGGAAACCAAAAATGTTTTAAAAATGCGTGTTTTGGAAAAACATTGCTTTTGGGACATAACTATTCACTTTATTTCACTCCATCTGTGTAATTTATTTCACGAAAGCCTAATTAAATACGGCAAAACTTATTTTGGCACTAGTTTAATTATTAGAACACGAAAGTCTAATTTATTCAAGTGGCTATCGAGAGCCTTTCCAATGCGACCTCAAGCGGGTCTTTTGTGGCTAACAAAAACATAATATGAAATCTTAACTTGTACTTGGTTTTTCATAAACTGACAAATCTTATTTTTTCCTTGGCATTCCAATACCAAATTTGTTGTTTAAAATATAATTTTTTCGTATTTTCGAAATATTGTCTTACTGAATGTCAAAGTTAGAAGTGGGTGTTTTGCATAAGAAATATTTACAAAAAATCGCGTTCAATAAATAAAAAGTATAAATTTAAGTGTTTCTGTACCAATTTTTTTTTAAATGTGCTTACATTCGCTTCTAAATATTAAAAAATATATTTTTTTTTTTACTTTTTTAAATTTTTACAAAGAGTAATTCAACTTTGGTGTTTTAGAGTTCTTGGATTTTCGAAATTTAAGTAAGTGCTTATTTTTCAACATGATAACAATAAGGCACGTCTTAAAATATAAAAAATACTAAAATAATAAAATTTATCAATGTATTCTAATCGAAAATTTTACCTTAGATAATTATTTTAAAAATAGTAACCTTAATTTACAGAAAAAATAAACAAAATTGAACATTTAAAAATTTTTTAAGTTAGTGTGTGCTTGATACCTTTATAAATATATACTACAAATATATATAAAAAAAGTTCATAAAGCAAAAAATGTAAACAAAATTTAATAACTAATGTGCTATTAAACTTTGTTGCACTCAAGCGATTTATTAAAATCAAAACATCATCTGGGTCCGTCGAAGGTTCTTTTCGCAAAATATAATAACTCGTGAGTATATCATTATGCAAACCACTTTCAAAATATTCCAAAAAATTAGAAAAAGTCATAGATTCGTCATATTCGTCACAAATATTTGTTAATAATTAATATTCTCTTATTGCTTTATATTTAATAAACAAATTTTTAATTCACTTTTGTAAAAAACTGAGCCCAATTTTTCTAAAAAATCGCATATCTGGCGTATTTTTCCATTTTTTATTTTGATTTTCTACTTTTTCTTTATATTTTTGAAACCAAGTAAAAGCCACGTATACTAAATAAGTGCCAAATAGATTAATTTTTCTTTTTCTGTCCAAAAACTTTGGACCTGCACATCTTTCAAAATGCTCCAAAAAAAAATCACGAGCATTAATCTCTGAGGAGGAATCACATAAATTTGGCGATACAAACTTTGGCTTTGCCGGGGTCCCGGTCTCATTTTTAATATCTCAAATTCTAATATTGGCCATTTCTATTTATTACAAAAAAATAACGCGCGTATTGAAATTTCCCCTATCAAAATAACCTCTAGAATTTCTAAAAAATAAAAAAAAAAATAGAATTCGGACCAGGGGGTAGCACAACTTTGGGCCCTCCAAGTTTTGAAGAAGTTCAGTTTTACCTGGTCGGAATTCGGTACAGGGTTTGCTTGTCTTATAGTCTTAACATTGATTTAAAAATAAATTTTATTAAAAAAAAATCAATTTGATGAATAATAAATAATTAAAAATAAACTGATAAATAAAAAATTATTAGCAAAAAATTATAAATTTTTAAAGCAAAAATAATTTTTAAAAAAATTAATTTTACAAAATTATTTGCAAGATCTTATTCACACAAGCCTCAAGCCTCCACCAACTTGTCGGGTAAGATTTTATTTTAAATCGAACCCTTGAACGAGGGTACCGTAATAGATCTCTTATGTGAATAAAATAAATATGAAACAGTTTTAAAAACGTTACAAACTTTAATGAATACAAAATAAAACTCTGTTGCAATTTACAAATTGTTACGAGACTTCTCTTATGACCTATAAAACGAACAAGACCCAAAATATTAAAATAAAACTTTAACTTACCAAAATAACAAACTGCAAAATATTCTTTAAATATAAAAATCTTATGTTTCTTTACTGACAATTACTTTTAGAGGTTTTAGTTAAGTTCAACAAAACTTAGAATGTAACTACCGACTTGTCTTCTCAAAGTTTGGGTTTTTATAAAGGGTAGGTTGGACCTAAATAATCCATTATCCCCTCTTTAAAGAGCTTGGAGGAACCAAGTCAGTGGCGTTGCTGATAATCCTAAAATTTACTTTACATTCTAGCTAATGAGCTAAACAAGATAAGCTAAACAAAAACAGAGATAAAATACATTTTATAGACAACATTTTCTTATCTCACAGTTTTTCCATGTCCAATCACTTTAAAGGGAAAACCCTCTCGCTACTTGCTGTATCCCCACGCTCAACCATTACGACTCCCACTCTAGGCTTTTCAATAGTTTTTCTCGCCATAACCATCTGCTGTGTGGTATGCGCCAACCAAATGTTTTCTATTTTGGAGGGAGGCGGAACCACTTTCTTATCTCAACAAAACCATAATTGTGCTTGTCGCTTTTCCAAGATGGTTTCGTACAGTGGCACAGTCAGGGGAAATTTACATTCCTGACAATATAAAGTGCTTCTAGAAAGTTGATTTTCCGAAATCTTGCCTTAAATATTAGGTCGAGGTAAATTTTTTCTAAAAGCGTACGAAAAGTGGTCCCGCATGCATTTTGGTTTTGAAAGTATTACTTACCTACTCGCGTGCGGTAAAGTGATTACTTTACCGCACGCGCACTAGAAACCTTAGCAGCGCATCAATAAGACAGCTTCAGTCTTTGTTTACATTTTAATCCCATCTAATTTGACATGTTTATTTATAAATAACATTCAATTTTTTGAAAAAAAAGGTAGTCACAGGTAAAATATTGTACCTAACACATGCGGAAAAAGGCTTTACCACCCTGGACGGCTTGACCGAACTCCGCTCCGCATCGTTTCGGCCAACAACAACAACCAACTTCACAGTTAAACAATCTCAGATAATATATTTTGAATATTGTTATCTTAGAATGTGAGCTGACAAATGTACTTACTGTGTTCTTGCTTATGACGGCAGTATAGGTAAATAACTATTTCGCACTACTTTCCCGCAAGCTTCGGAAAACGTAAGAATCGGTATCTAATTTTTTTTAGCTCACACTACTACTATACTATAGTATTAGCTCACACTACTACTAGTAGTGTGAACTATTGTGGTCCTAATTTTTTCGAGAAAAAAAAAGTTGCTCTGATTTTAAAAAATGTTATGTATCTTTGCGTTTCAGATAATTTTGAAACTTTTTTGTCGCGCCGTCTGTCTGTCTGTAGCGACCAACGCGCATAACTCCAAATCGGGCTTGCCCGATTTTAATGATATTTGGCACCTACTACTACTCTTGGGTCGTGATGGTCCCGTTTCAAAATGAACAAAATCCACCAAACACAAGCCAAATAAAGGGGGGGGTGGTAGATTTAAAAAATTAGAGTTCAAGTAAAAATATGGCGTGTGTGACCTCAAACGAATGGTCGTTGAGTCTGGAGTTAAACAAAATACATTTTAAAACTGTTTGGTTTTCACTTTCTCCAACGTCGATCACGAGGATACGAGTGATCCCCGTCTGGAACACGTCCTGATAGTCAGGAACAAATGTTCCATGCCAATCCACGACCAAAAGTGAAAACCAAACAGTTTTAACAAGTTCCCAACGAAAGCCTCAAACCATCAGTATAATTCAATGCCGGTAGGGGTATTTTCCCTCGGAGTAGTTGTTTCTGGTGGTTTCACACAAATACATTTTAGTTTTATTTAAAGGGTGGGGGTAGATTTCAAAAATTAGAGTTTAAGTCAAAACATGGCTTGTGTGGTATCAAACCAAAGGTAATTGAGTCTGGAGTTGAATAAAATATATTTCAGTTTTTAGTTATATTAGCTCACATGTACACTATAACTATAGTACCCAGTGTGAGCTTAGGTGCTCATATATTAGCAGAGTATTTAATAAACGTTTTTTTATAATTTTTGTTTTTGCACGGTCGAAAAAAATAGTGTTCCTAGCTCATGCGGAAAGTTTCTTTTTCGCACTTGATTGCTGGCCGAACGATGCGTAGCGGAATATTAATCACGTGTCGAAAAGTGACACTTTTCACACTTGGTAAGAAATATACCATACCTGCATCTAAGAAACCTTTTTTGCACCCTACTGAACATCCTTTGTAGTAAGTTGTGTCGTAATGAGTTCCATTCACATTGTAGTATGAACTAGTGGTCACACAATAAGGAGTGGTTGCTAAAATTAAATTTTAAATAGTTCAAGCGAATTAAGTTTTGTAGAAGAAAAAATTTATAAAGTTTTGAAATATTGGCTGTGAACTGCCAGTAGAAAACCAAATACTGATTACAAGAGTTTAACCGGCCCAGGGGGGAATGGGCCCCCCTAGTTTTATTACTCTAGCTTGAACCGTTCAGAATTGAAAAAATATTTTGAAAGCCTAACCTTAATTTTTGACTGAGACAATTTTGTGTCTGTTAACGGGTCAGGCAGTGTTGGTGGGATCATAAGTAATCGATTAAAACAGGTGTTGTTAAATCTTCATCAAAAAGCCCCTAATTAGTTCAGGCCCTACGGTGTCCGATACTGCGTTTAATGATAAGAAGCAACACACCTGGTATGGATAGACATAAGACTGGCCCGAACATTTTATGAAAGGGAACCACCCCCCAATCCTGGCAGAGGGGTGATCCCCCCTCCCTTCAACGTGCTTTATGACGGTTTTATGCTAATATCTCGAAAACGGTCAACTTTTCTAAAAATATTCTAAAGATCATTTTGCAAGCAAATAAAATTTCCTTTTTAACCATGTACCATAGTACCCTCTAGAGGCAGTCGTGCACGTTCCGTAGGCCACGAAAAAAGGGGAAATTGATTAAAATATGTTTTTATTTTTCTTGTGGCATTTTGTATCCTTGACCCATTGTTTTTTTTCAAAAAAGTAACACCGCCGTAAAATAAAAATAAATATGTTTGTAGAAATCCTCAAATCAAACAAAAATGTCAACATTCATTTTTGCAACTCAGTAAATAATACTCAAGGTGAGTAAAAATACTCTGCCAATATATGGGCCCCTAAGCTCACACTAGGTACTATAGTTATAGTGTACGTGTGAGCTAATATAACTAAAAACTGAAATATATTTTATTCAACTCCAGACTAAATTACCTTTCGTTTGATACCACACAAGCCATATTTTGACTTGTTTAACTCCGAACTCAATTACCTTTCATTTGATATCACACACGCCATATTTTTACGTAAACTCTAATTTTTGTAATCTACCCCCACCCTTTTTTTTAACAAAAATCTATTTTGTTTAACTCCAAACTCAATTACCCTTCGTTTGATATCACACACACCATATTTTCACATTAACTCTAACTTTTGAAGTCTACCCCCACCCTTGTATTTGGCTTGTGTTCGATGGATTTTGTTCATTTTTAAATGGGACCATCTCGACCCAAGACCCAACCTAGGTACCAAATTTCATTGAAATCGGGCAAGCGGTTTTTGAGTTGGTCGTTACAGACAGACAGACAGACAGACAGACAGACAGACAGACAGACAGACAGACAGACAGACAGACAGACAGACAGACAGACGGACGGACGGACGGACGGACGGACGGACGGACGGACGGACGGACGGACGGACGGACGGACGGACGGACGGACGGACGGACGGACGGACGGACGGACGGACGGACGGACGGACGGACGGACGGACGGACGGACAGACATACAGACAGACAGACAGACAGACAGACAGACAGACAGACAGACAGACAGACAGACAGACAGACAGACAGACAGACAGACAGACAGACAGACAGACAGACAGACAGACAGACAGACAGACAGACAGACAGACAGACAGACAGACAGACAGACAGACAGACAGACAGACAGACAGACAGACAGACAGACAGACAGACAGACAGACAGACAGACAGACAGACAGACAGACAGACAGACAGACAGACAGACAGACAGACAGACAGACAGACAGACAGACAGACAGACAGACAGACAGACAGACAGACAGACAGACAGACAGACAGACAGACAGACAGACAGACAGACAGACAGACAGACAGACAGACAGACAGACAGACAGACAGACAGACAGACAGACAGACAGACAGACAGACAGACAGACAGACAGACAGACAGACAGACAGACAGACAGACAGACAGACAGACAGACAGACAGACAGACAGACAGACAGACAGACAGACAGACAGACAGACAGACAGACAGACAGACAGACAGACAGACAGACAGACAGACAGACAGACAGACAGACAGACAGACAGACAGACAGACAGACAGACAGACAGACAGACAGACAGACAGACAGACAGACAGACAGACAGACAGACAGACAGACAGACAGACAGACAGACAGACAGACAGACAGACAGACAGACAGACAGACAGACAGACAGACAGACAGACAGACAGACAGACAGACAGACAGACAGACAGACAGACAGACAGACAGACAGACAGACAGACAGACAGACAGACAGACAGACAGACAGACAGACAGACAGACAGACAGACAGACAGACAGACAGACAGACAGACAGACAGACAGACAGACAGACAGACAGACAGACAGACAGACAGACAGACAGACAGACAGACAGACAGACAGACAGACAGACAGACAGACAGACAGACAGACAGACAGACAGACAGACAGACAGACAGACAGACAGACAGACAGACAGACAGACAGACAGACAGACAGACAGACAGACAGACAGACAGACAGACAGACAGACAGACAGACAGACAGACAGACAGACAGACAGACAGACAGACAGACAGACAGACAGACAGACAGACAGACAGACAGACAGACAGACAGACAGACAGACAGACAGACAGACAGACAGACAGACAGACAGACAGACAGACAGACAGACAGACAGACAGGCAGACAGGCAGACAGGCAGACAGGCAGACAGGCAGACAGGCAGACAGGCAGACAGGCAGACAGGCAGACAGGCAGACAGGCAGACAGGCAGACAGGCAGACAGGCAGACAGGCAGACAGGCAGACAGGCAGACAGGCAGACAGGCAGACAGGCAGACAGGCAGACAGGCAGACAGGCAGACAGGCAGACAGGCAGACAGGCAGACAGGCAGACAGGCAGACAGGCAGACAGGCAGACAGGCAGACAGGCAGACAGGCAGACAGGCAGACAGGCAGACAGGCAGACAGGCAGACAGGCAGACAGGCAGACAGGCAGACAGGCAGACAGGCAGACAGGCAGACAGGCAGACAGGCAGACAGGCAGACAGGCAGACAGGCAGACAGGCAGACAGGCAGACAGGCAGACAGACAGACAGGCAGACAGACAGACAGACAGACAGACAGACAGACAGACAGACAGACAGACAGACAGACAGACAGACAGACAGACAGACAGACAGACAGACAGACAGACAGACAGACAGACAGACAGACAGACAGACAGACAGACAGACAGACAGACAGACAGACAGACAGACAGACAGACAGACAGACAGACAGACAGACAGACAGACAGACAGACAGACAGACAGACAGACAGACAGACAGACAGACAGACAGACAGACAGACAGACAGACAGACAGACAGACAGACAGACAGACAGACAGACAGACAGACAGACAGACAGACAGACAGACAGACAGACAGACAGACAGACAGACAGACAGACAGACAGACAGACAGACAGACAGACAGACAGACAGACAGACAGACAGACAGACAGACAGACAGACAGACAGACAGACAGACAGACAGACAGACAGACAGACAGACAGACAGACAGACAGACAGACAGACAGACAGACAGACAGACAGACAGACAGACAGACAGACAGACAGACAGACAGACAGACAGACAGACAGACAGACAGACAGACAGACAGACAGACAGACAGACAGACAGACAGACAGACAGACAGACAGACAGACAGACAGACAGACAGACAGACAGACAGACAGACAGACAGACAGACAGACAGACAGACAGACAGACAGACAGACAGACAGACAGACAGACAGACAGACAGACAGACAGACAGACAGACAGACAGACAGACAGACAGACAGACAGACAGACAGACAGACAGACAGACAGACAGACAGACAGACAGACAGACAGACAGACAGACAGACAGACAGACAGACAGACAGACAGACAGACAGACAGACAGACAGACAGACAGACAGACAGACAGACAGACAGACAGACAGACAGACAGACAGACAGACAGACAGACAGACAGACAGACAGACAGACAGACAGACAGACAGACAGACAGACAGACAGACAGACAGACAGACAGACAGACAGACAGACAGACAGACAGACAGACAGACAGACAGACAGACAGACAGACAGACAGACAGACAGACAGACAGACAGACAGACAGACAGACAGACAGACAGACAGACAGACAGACAGACAGACAGACAGACAGACAGACAGACAGACAGACAGACAGACAGACAGACAGACAGACAGACAGACAGACAGACAGACAGACAGACAGACAGACAGACAGACAGACAGACAGACAGACAGACAGACAGACAGACAGACAGACAGACAGACAGACAGACAGACAGACAGACAGACAGACAGACAGACAGACAGACAGACAGACAGACAGACAGACAGACAGACAGACAGACAGACAGACAGACAGACAGACAGACAGACAGACAGACAGACAGACAGACAGACAGACAGACAGACAGACAGACAGACAGACAGACAGACAGACAGACAGACAGACAGACAGACAGACAGACAGACAGACAGACAGACAGACAGACAGACAGACAGACAGACAGACAGACAGACAGACAGACAGACAGACAGACAGACAGACAGACAGACAGACAGACAGACAGACAGACAGACAGACAGACAGACAGACAGACAGACAGACAGACAGACAGACAGACAGACAGACAGACAGACAGACAGACAGACAGACAGACAGACAGACAGACAGACAGACAGACAGACAGACAGACAGACAGACAGACAGACAGACAGACAGACAGACAGACAGACAGACAGACAGACAGACAGACAGACAGACAGACAGACAGACAGACAGACAGACAGACAGACAGACAGACAGACAGACAGACAGACAGACAGACAGACAGACAGACAGACAGACAGACAGACAGACAGACAGACAGACAGACAGACAGACAGACAGACAGACAGACAGACAGACAGACAGACAGACAGACAGACAGACAGACAGACAGACAGACAGACAGACAGACAGACAGACAGACAGACAGACAGACAGACAGACAGACAGACAGACAGACAGACAGACAGACAGACAGACAGACAGACAGACAGACAGACAGACAGACAGACAGACAGACAGACAGACAGACAGACAGACAGACAGACAGACAGACAGACAGACAGACAGACAGACAGACAGACAGACAGACAGACAGACAGACAGACAGACAGACAGACAGACAGACAGACAGACAGACAGACAGACAGACAGACAGACAGACAGACAGACAGACAGACAGACAGACAGACAGACAGACAGACAGACAGACAGACAGACAGACAGACAGACAGACAGACAGACAGACAGACAGACAGACAGACAGACAGACAGACAGACAGACAGACAGACAGACAGACAGACAGACAGACAGACAGACAGACAGACAGACAGACAGACAGACAGACAGACAGACAGACAGACAGACAGACAGACAGACAGACAGACAGACAGACAGACAGACAGACAGACAGACAGACAGACAGACAGACAGACAGACAGACAGACAGACAGACAGACAGACAGACAGACAGACAGACAGACAGACAGACAGACAGACAGACAGACAGACAGACAGACAGACAGACAGACAGACAGACAGACAGACAGACAGACAGACAGACAGACAGACAGACAGACAGACAGACAGACAGACAGACAGACAGACAGACAGACAGACAGACAGACAGACAGACAGACAGACAGACAGACAGACAGACAGACAGACAGACAGACAGACAGACAGACAGACAGACAGACAGACAGACAGACAGACAGACAGACAGACAGACAGACAGACAGACAGACAGACAGACAGACAGACAGACAGACAGACAGACAGACAGACAGACAGACAGACAGACAGACAGACAGACAGACAGACAGACAGACAGACAGACAGACAGACAGACAGACGGCACAACAAAAAAGTTTCAAAATCATCTGAAACGCAAAGATATATAAAAATTTTTGGAATCGGAGCAACTTTTTTTTTCCCGAAAAAATTAGTATCACTATAGCTCCCACTACTATAGTATAGTAGTAGTGTGAGCTAAAAAATTTTGACTAACTAAAAGAAATTTTCTGATAATTCATCTATCGGGTGGGCCAAAAAAAACCGGACTATTTTTTGCTCATTATACCTTTTGAAATATATAATCGATTTTAATGGGACAAACTGCACTTATCAAATACCAAATTGCAAATAATGCAAGGACCTAAAACTATAAACAGCAAGTGAAATTAATGAAGGAAAAATAAGAAAAAAGTTTTCTGCTTCGGCCGGGACTCGAACCCGGGATCTCTTGCTCCGTAGGCAAACATTCTTAGCATTGAACTACCGAAGCCATACATAAATTTTCGGAAAACTTCGATCTATGCAGGCTGCGGTGTCTCAATACAAGAACGAGAAATTCTCAGGGTATTAACTCGACCAAGTCATCCAACTGATCTCTTTAATTCTTCTTTCCCATTGTCAAAGGTATGATAACTCAAAATAGACATAAAGAATCAACGTCTGAAAGCATGAGATCATCTTTTCGTGTGTTAAAATTTCTGATCGCAAATGGGCGATTGCCAATATAATTATCAAATACCAAATTGCAAATAATGCAAGGACCTAAAACTATAAACAACAAGTGAAATTAAAGAAAGAAAAATAAGAAAAAAGTTTTCTGTTTCGGCCGGGACTCGAACCCGGGATCTCTTGCTCTCTAGGCAAACATTCTTAGCATTGAACTACCGAAGCTATACATAATAAATTTTCGGAAAACTTCCATCTATGCAGGCTGCGGCGTTTCAATACAAGAACGAGAAATTCTCACAGTATTAACTCGACCAAGTCATCCAACTGATCTCTTTAATTCTTCTTTCCCACTGTCAAAGGTATGTTAACTCAAAATAGACGTAAAGTATCAACGTCTGAGAGCATGAGATCACCTTTTCGTGTGTTAAAATTTCTGATCGCAAATAGGCGGATTGCCAATATAATTATCAAATACCAAATTGCAAATAATACAAGGACCTAAAACTATAAACAACAAGTGAAATTAAAGAAAGAAAAAAGTTTTCTGCTTCGGCCGGGACTCGAACCCGGGACCTCTTGCTATCTAGGCAAACATTCTTAGCATTGAACTACCGAAGCCATACATAAATTTTCGGAAAACTTCCATCTATGCAGGCTGCGGTGTCTCAATACAAGAACGAGAAATCCTCAGGGTATTAACTCGACAATAGACGTAAAGAATCAACGTCTGAAAGCATGAGATCACCTTTTCGTGTGTTAAAATTTCTGATCGCAAATGGGCGATTGCCAATATAATTATTAAATACCAAATTGCAAATAATGCAAGGACCTAAAACTATAAACAACAAGTGAAATGAAAGAAAGAAAAATAAGAAAAAAGTTTTCTGCTTCGGCCGGGACTCACTTGCACTTGATAGGGAATTAATCAGAGTTTTGAAAATATATTTTTTTGTTCGCCATCTCAAAAGCAAGATGTCGGACGAAATTAAAATGTACCCTTCAAAGATGCTCGTTTATTCTTGTGTTGCAAACATGTTTTAATTATTTTTTTAAATAACTTAAAAATCTGCATTCTTACAACAAGGTATGAACTAGCAAAATCGGTTTAGTGATTCTAAAAAAATATTTTTGTTTCAACCATTGTTTTACAAATTATACGATTGCATTGCCAATCCTGTCTGCATTCATTTGTTTATAAATTCATTACTGAACCGATTTTGATGAAATAAAAAACATCATGATGAAAACTTTAAAGATCAATCAGTTTGCGCCATGATGTTTCTTATTTCACTAAAATCGGCTCAGTAATTATGAATTTATAAAGAACTGAATCCAGACAGGATAGGCAATGCCACCGTAAAATTTGTAAAACAATGGTTAAAACAAAATCAGATTTTGTGAGAACCACTTAAGCGATTTTATTACTTTTTACCTTGTTAAGCGCGAGAAAATTAGTGCTTTTCTATAGATTTTAAAAAGCTAAAACATTTTTCAGAAAATAAGAATAAACACGCCATTATGAAGAATCAAGTAAATCAAGAAATTTTAAGATGGCGGTAAATTTTGATCATGATCTTTAAAAAGCAATCAGTTCTCACTAGGATGTTTTTTATTTCATCAAAATCGGTTTAGTAGTAATTAATTTATAAGGAAATAAATTCAGACATGATTGGCAAGGCAATCGTATAATATGCAAAACAATGGTAGAAACAAAAATATTTTTTGTTAGATCCATCGAACCGATTTTGCTGACTCGTACCTTGTTGTGCGTGGCAAGAATGCAGCTTTATTACTGATTTAAACAAATAATTAAAACATGTTCGCAACACAAGAATAAACATGAATCTTTGAGGGGTACAA
Organism: Aspidapion aeneum; assembly: GCA_963576565.1. NCBI lineage: Eukaryota > Metazoa > Arthropoda > Insecta > Coleoptera > Brentidae > Aspidapion > Aspidapion aeneum. The sequence goes on along the minus strand of OY755041.1, from coordinate 58,730,410 downwards.
TTTAATTTCGTCCGGCATCTTGGATTTTCAGATGGCGGACAAAGAAATATATTTAATCAAAACACTGATTAATTTTCTGTCAAATGCAGTTTGTTCCATTAAAATCGATGGAATGGTTCAAAAAAAAATTGTCCGGTTTTTTTTTGGCCCACCCGGTACTTCATCTTCTGTATCAACTAAGGACAGTCATCGTAAATCTTGCTTTGCGATGAGTGACCTTAGTATCGACATCTACAAAATATATGTGTGAAAAAGTTGGTTTAGTTTATATTGCAGGATTTTTAGCACGAAAGCATCACAATGAGTTCCCTGAACTTGGTTGCTATACATATGAAATTAAACCAACCAACATGCAAAGCCTTTCTTTTGGACGCTTACTGAGCCATTACCATCATGGAAGGAAAATGTTAACAAAATGGATAAATGGTTCATAAAATATCATGGTAGCTATTTTAAATTTAAATCAAATATTGTTAAGCGATTCACAAAATTTTTATTTAAAAAGTTTCTTTTCCATATAAATTGGTAAATTTATTTATAAAACAAAGAGTGATGATAAGAATCAAATTTATAAATACCAAAAAGAAAAATTAATCCAGAATGAAATGAAAGCTTAATGATACAGTGACTGATGAGAGTCGAAAAATAGTAAAAAAGTTAAAGAAAATTATTTTTTAACTATTCTATAATTAGATAGGTATAGTTTTTTGTTACTTGTAATATAATTAAAAAAAAAAAACAGGACCATTCTTAAGTTATATACCGGGTGTTTCAAGTTAAATGTCCACCAGTGCTAACTTTGTTATTATTAAAAGTAGAAAAAGGCTTAAATTGGCAAACTGGTAGAAATTTTGCAAATTATAAAATGCAGGGTGTTTAAATTAAAATTGGTATTATGCTTTAAAAAAAAAAAACTTGAAAACTCGATGTTCGATTTTTTTTTATTTAAGCCTCTTAAAGAGCATCAAAAATTCTACTAGTTTGCCAATTTAAACTTTTTTCTTTAATAATCAAAAAGTTAGCAATGGTGGACACTTAACTTGGAACACCCTGTATGGTGCTCCCTGAAGAAATATTAGCATTACAGTCAATATATTTTTAGTATAATTTTTCTTGAAAATGCGTTAAGGGGGGATCAAAAATCCTGAATCTTTGCGTCATGTAATTTATAAATGTTCCCTTACTGCCATTGACTTATAGTCATTTCAATTCCCTTTCCTTTAATTTTTTTGATAAAATTTCTCAAAAAAAAAATCTAATTTAGTTACCTCCTATCCACCAAAAAAATCAATGATATGTGGCTAGTTTGCTTTAGTGTTCGGCAAAAAAAGTTAAATTAATGTGAACAAGAGAGTAGAAATGAAAAGTATTTATAACCGTATCCTGAATCTGATATTTATAAAACTGTTGGAATTTTTAACATAAATTTTTAAATTATATAATTTTGTAATAAATTTTGGTATTTTTACGGTTTCTATCTTTATTTCTCTCATAATATATCAGGCAAATTGCCGCGTCATAGGCTGCCGAGTTCTTATTGGGTGGGAGTTACCAGACAACCGGTTAATTTACAGACCGTGAGTACGTACAGCAGTTTCCCACTTATAAAAATGTTAAACTAAAAACCCGAAGGTCCAAAATTACAATATAAATTCAGTTGGCATTATTTTTTTTTGCTTTTTATATCATATCCATATTTTGTCCTCATTTAAAATTCGGCGAAAGGCAAAAAAGGCACACCTGCTTAGCAGGCCAAAGTGAAAGATTAAAGCACTTCTTTGCCCTCGCATCACAGAAAGTAACATTTTATTATTCTCTCTGGTATTTAAATATGAATGAAAATCGGATGAGGTATGCGCTCAAGAGAAGATGAGATTTTCTGAATTTTATTTTATACAGTGGGGCAAGTGATACCTCCTAAAAATTTATTTATATATCAGTTTAATAAGCAAAAAACAAATTGAATTCTTTAGTTAATATATCAAAATATATATTTTTTTTAATTTGTCAAAAACCTTCGCCAGTATTTACTAAAAGGTCTAAAGTCCAAGGTTTTAAAATTCTAGGTCTAATAGTCTAGATTCTGGTTGAATCTTTATCTCGCTTTTCCCTTGAATGCAATAGTTTTTAATATTTCTAGAATTTACTTATTTACATTCACACAAACTTAAAAAAAATATAAAAAATATATAATATTTTGGTTTAAAAATGCCGTATCCCAAAGACACTAGGATATGTCGGATAAAAACGGAGTAAGTCAGTGTCAGCACTCGAAAATATTTTTGTCAATTATTTGGACAAGTTAGCAATGATTAAACCGATATTCACTTGTTTTGGTAGAGTGTTACTGATGAAAGATTCTTTCTAGTTCTAATTAACGCCTTTTACAATAATTTATTTATGCAAAGATTTGAAAACTTTTGTATATAATTTTTTTCAATAGTTTTTCGAACTTTATGACTGCACGGACTAGATTTCCAAAAAACGACAGTTTACCACAAAAGGTTTTTTTAATGCCACGCCCTTCTTTTTGGGCCATTTAGTGATATATTTATTGGGGTCGGGAGAGGAAAATGTCTTGGGGGGGGGGTCTCAAGACCCCATATTGCCGTATTTTATGCTATTTTATTCATGAAATGTGTCAAAAATATTTAAACAAAATTAGCCCCATCCCCAAGGTGCACCCATGATTATTTATCATATAATTTATAACAAATAATTAAAAACTGAGATACTAAGTTAAAAGAAAATTTAATTGTCTTTGAATACTGCACGAGAATGCTATCAGAATTAGAAACTTCTGCCATTCTCGTAACTGAAATCGTGGAAATCACAATAATGGGGCCCGACCAACAACGCCAAATTGTCTAAGTGCACTAATTAAAGGTGCTCATAATAAGCTTTGACAGCCAACCGTAACTAAACGCAGGAGGAATCACGGGGGCGCGGGCAGCATCGATCGTCGCAATGGTTTCACAAGAGCACGACCGAAATAAGGGCCAGATTATGTATATTGTAAAACTCTATAGGGACATGTCGTCTCTTTCTATATTTCGTAATTAGAAATCGGCATAACATCCACGGTACACAGAATTTCGGTCCAATTAAGCGCGCATCCACTCACCATATATAATCTCGTTTGAACACGTATTCAAACACATATACACCGGATATTAATTTTTAGTTAGCGTTCAGATCTTTCTGGTTAGTATTCAGCCAAGTTTAAAAAAAACATTTCCAAGCTAGTAAAAACCTTTCATTTTAAAATTTGTATTGGAGAACTTGGCTTTACTTTTATCTCAATTCTTTTTACAAAATATAATTTTTATGTATTTGGCTTTTTTTGTATGCAATGTTTTTGTTATGATTTCACTTCTTTTTTAAAGGATTTTGATAATATTTAGGTTTTGAAGTACCTAGTAAAATATGCGGAATATTGTTAAAAACTTTTGCAAGGCTTTATTTAAAATTTTGAGGTTTTTGAATTTTTTTCCATAGTTTTAACATGACTCCTATCAGCCTTTTTAAGCTCAGCCCTTTAGCGCTTTTAGAAGTGGGCAATATTACTTTTACGTAACTTTACAATTATAGGGGAGGGAAGTAAATAAAAATTTTTGTGTTTTTATATTTTTTCCTAAAGTTTTATTATAGTTCCTATGAGTTTCTGGAAGTGGGCAATGTTACTTTTACATAATTTTTTCCAAGGGTTTAGTCATAATTTCTATTAGTCTGCTAAATTTCAGCTTTGTAGAATGTCTAGAAGTACAGTAGAATACTTTACTGCTTTATAGAAGTCCTTGAAACTAGGAGAAGTTGCTAACTCTATGAAGGTCTACGACTGTGCAAAGTTTGTAGTAGTTTCGTAGCTCATTTCGAAGTAGATTTTTAGATATGGGCTGAAATGTTTCAAGTAAAGATGAAACAGCAGTTGAGCGAACTAGGCCGAGCACTGCCGTGCCCTCACAAAAGCAATTTTTCCAGTCTTTCTTTGGAAGATAAAATCAAAATTAAAGAACTGAGTAGACCCCTACCGGATCTAAACCTAACTCAAGTTAGTCAAAGGACACAAAACAGAAGTTTCACGCCGCAGTTTTTCTAGAGATCTATAAAAAAATAACTGAATTTGCGAGTGTGATTTAACCATCTTCCTGAGAAAATAAGGAAACATGAATCTTCAAGAGAACATACGAATTATTGCACTGGATTTGCAAGGTTAAGTTAAACGAATATTTAAACTAAATTAAGTGCTGCTTGAAAAATTCATTACCCCCACCCTTAAGCCATTTGCGCCCCACAAGCTTTACAACTCACGGGGCGCCATCACTGCTTGAATTTATTACAATGTTCTTACAACCCATTGCTCTTCAACAGATCAGCAACCCTAATTTGCTGTATCCTAAAATTTTAGCGTATCGTAACGCAGTAAACGCGTATAGGCTGTAAATTGTTACAAAGGCTGAAAATCAGGCAAAATGACGATAATAAGGCAATTTGTATTCATGATCCAGCAGCATAACAGACATAAATATTTTGCAAAAGCAATACATTTTAAAATACTACAAACTCAACATTGATCCATATTTTCGCTCGTTGTTAGCCCGCGCACGGAGGAGTATCTGTATAATAAAACCAGCTAAAAGTTAAAATTACCAAGACACTTAAAACTACCTTCTGACCATTTTTTGTTCTAGTCTAATAACCTATCTATCTAGCCGCCCCATGAAACTTCTCCCTCTACTTCCATCGTGTGGTGAAGTCACTCAAAAGTTAATGAATTTTGGAAGTGTTTGCTCTTGACCTTTATTTTGAGGTGATAGTTAGTGTTGTTATTGTATTTTCGTGTGGCTCATATTTGAAAAACCAACTATTGAAAATGGAAATAAAAGGTACCATATTTTAAACCGAAATTTTATTCCTTTGTTGTTTATATTGTACGTTTACGAAATATTTTAAAATGACCTATTTGGGTATTTTGCCTTATCAAAGCGTTTAAGTTGCCTGCCGAGTCTTGCCGACCTATATTTCCTTAGTAGACATGAAGTTTACGCTTAAATCAATTAAGGCTCATAAAAAAATTGTTCACCCACGTCCGCCATTTTGGCTTATATGCATTCAAAGGAGTGATATTCGTGTAAAAAAAGATATGACATGTGATTTTTTTACATATTATAAAAAATTGTTTACCGAGATGCGTCAGATGAGCTGATTCAGATATGTTGAAGGCCAAACCTTACTGATATTTTTACCAAAAAAAAATATGACCTTTTGTAGTTTTTTGTAATAAAAATAAAAAACTGATATTGGTCTTATTTTATTGGCAAAAGAGTCGTTTAAGGAATTTTATCAATTTTTCACATATAGTTTGCGTCACATACCTACAGAGTGCCACAAAATAAAAAAACAAGAACAGAAGAAATACCTGAGATTTATTAAATATAAAGAAAGGAAACTAAAAATGCATAGTCAAAATTAAATTCACTTGCTTTCATGTGAGTCGTTTTAACTATTCTAGAGTGATGTTTGCATAATAGGTTATTTGATAAGCTTACAGGGTATTTCAAAAAAAAAATTAAATCAACGCATGACATGTTTACTATTTATCTACGGAAGAGTGTGTTTACCGGGATGCGTTAATTAAGGTGAATTTATGATATGTTAGGGCCCAAGCCGTCCAAATACTTATCTTAAAGAAATTGAGGGTCATCGGTTTCGTTTTCGAGCTATAATTATTTAAATCCGCGCCACTGGAATATAGAAAATTGTGACTTTTTGCAGTTTTTTTTACTATAACTTCTCGTCAAGTAGGTGGAATTAAAAAACCACTATTAATTTTATTTAGTTGAAAAAAAGTCATAACAAATGATAGCGTCTAGCCAAATAGTGTGTTTACCAGGATGCGTCAGATGAGGTGAATTTGAGATATGTTAGAGTCAAATGAAGCTACCCTGAAACTTGCTTTAAAAAATTGGGGGGGGGAGGTCATCTGTTTTATTATTGAGTTATACTCTTATGGATTTTTACTACAACTTCTATCGCCTTATAGGTATAAAAAGTTGATATTTAAAGTTTTGTCAATTAAGTTTGTTCACAGGCTTTCTTTCTGATGCAAAAAATTGTTGGTAGAAACCCTGGAGAGGGGCGAATAGACCCATTTTGTATTCCTGTATTTCTATTTTTTATAATTTGAGCCACTCTGTAGATATGTGACGAAAACTATATGTCAAAAATTGAAAACATTCTTTAAAAAAATTTTTTTTTAACAAAATAAAGTCAATATTGTCTTTTATTTCTCTTTGATGAGAAGTTATAGCAAAAAAACTACAAAAACTCACATTTTTCCATAATCCAGTGGCACGTATTTATATAATTATATTCAAATTTCAAAATAATATTCATTTATTTTTGTTATAAAAAAATTTTACATTTTTATCAACTCGTCAAAAGCCTATATCTAAGTTGTAAATCTAGAAAATCCTAAGTAATCTGACTTTAATAATGTGAATTTTAAAACAATAGAAAGTAGTAAATATGAAAATGAGATTAAAACCAAAGCGCTGGCAAATATATAGAAACTCAAAACCACCCAAATAGATCTTATCTTGTGACAGTTTTCGTTTAAAATAATATTTAAACTAAAATAAGTAATACAAGGAACACTAGACAAATTCACACAACACTAAATCCATATTATAAATAAATAAAAAATCTAAACAAAATGACAAACTAAAATATTAAGACAAGACCCTAAATATAAAAATACAAAAAGACAAATTCAAATACTAACACGTTGTAAAAACCTTAAGTTACAATTTTGGTGTTTTACTTAACACTCTATTTATAAAATCTGACTTAAAAGACTTATTGTTAAAATTAAGTGTTTCTTTAATGCTATATGGACAAACCTCTATAAGAATATTTTTTAAAATAGTATGAAATTTTCTGTGTGTTAAATCTTTGACGAAAACTGGTAGAGAGTTAAATAACGTAATCTCCAACAGGTTATTTTTTTCTATTTTGTGTTTGGGTACCACAATGTGTTCTTTATTGCGAGTGTTGTAGTTGTGTATATCACGTTGGTATAGATGAGTATGTTCCTTTTTAACTCTGCAGAGTTTATTAAGGATTATCTCTGCAAATAGAGTTAAAACTCTAAGCTGTCTAAACAGTGGCCTACATGACTCATCCCTTTTTGTAGCCCCGGACACTATTTGTACTGCACATTTTTGTTTGAGGAAAACCTTTTCCAGTTGGTTGTGTGTAGCATTACCCCACCCAATTATTCCATATGTCAAAATTGAATGGAAGATGGCAAAATATGCGGTACGTGCTACCTGGTTATTTATAAGTACAGTTATTCTACGCAATGCATATATTGATTGTGAGAGTCGATCACATTTTTTTGCAATATGGGGGCCCCAAGTTAGGGCTGAGTCCATATGCACTCCTAAGAATCTGGGTGGAGGCTGGTCATTTTGTGATACTACACGAGGTTGAAAATCCGCTGTTAATGTTTTTGCAAGATTTAAAGATAAACGGTTTGACAAAAACCATCGACCAGCTGCTTGCAACAACGTATTGCTTTCCTCCTCGACATTCATTTATTTCCTAACTTTCATCCCAAATGTACTATCATTTGCGTATTGTAGTGTCAGACGATTTTCACCCTGGACACTATATGGCAAGTCTAGCAGGAAAACCACCAGGAAGAAAGGTCCCAATAAAGATCCCTGAAGCACGCCCTGTGTAACTTTTCTTAAGGAACTATTTGTATTGTCAACGGAAGTAAACTGCTGCCTTTTTTCCAAATAAGACTTAAAAACTTGCAGACCCAAGCCTCTGACCCCCCAAAACTCTAGTTTCATCAACAAAATGGAGTGGTCAACACAATCAAATGCCGAGGAAAGGTCAGTGAAAACCACCTGACAGTTTTCACCTTTTTCGTATGCTTCATAAACAAAATTAATCAAATGATAAATTGCATCATGGGTTGTCATTTATAAGATTATTCTGTTCAAAGAAAGATACCAAGTGTTTCAGCAAAAGGGATTCCAGAATTTTTATAGCTCGAAAACGAAACCGATGGCAACCCAATTTTTTTGAGACACGTATCACGACGGTTTGGGCTCTAACATATCTTAAATTCACCTCATTTGACGCATTCCGGTAAACACACTATTAATTATTTTTTTTTTAAATACCCTGTAAGCTTATCACATGATCTGTTATGCAAACATCACTCTAGAATAGTTAAAACGACTCACATGAAAGCAAGTGAAGTCAATTTTGACTATGCATTTTTAGTTTCCTTTCTTTATATTTAATAAATCTCTAGTATTTTTCCTGTATTTTTTTCTAATTTATTTTGAGCCACTCTGTAGGTATATGATGCCAACTATATGTCAAAAATTTATAAAATTCCTAAAAGAACTCTTTTGCCAATAAAATAAGCTTTATACCAGTTTTTTAGTTTTGTTTGGCGATAAGTTATTACAAAAAAACTACAAAAGGTCATATTTTTCCATATTTCAGTGGCACGCATTTAAATAAGTATAGCCCGAAAACGAATCCTATGACCACCCCCAATTTTTTTCGGTAAAAATATCAGGAACGTTTGGCCTTCAACATAAATTAAATTCAGCTCATCTGACGCATCCCGGTAAACAATGTATTTAGTGCCTCCTCCTTTCTTCTGGTTGGTAAAAAAATTTACAAAAACAAAAATAAAAGCAACTAAAAGCAATAAAACTCACAAAATATGTACAGGGTGTCCCAAATTCGAAGTTTTTGGTGGTTTTAGCTACTTCTAGGAGAGTTTTAGTTTTTGAGATATTACATAATGTTAATATTTTTAAGTTATTTGATTGAAACTGTGAAAGAACTAAAAGTATAAAAAATATTTATTTAATATTTTTTTAGTGTACATTTATAAATGTTGTGGGCTTCCAATGAAAATTAATTCTTCAAATAATTTGTCATTAATTAAATAACGCTATAAATAATAATAAATAAATATGTATTTCCCAAAATAAGTATTTTTACATAAATGTGATACAGTCATTAATTATTTTCTATCTACAAGAATCTTGGTAAATAAATAATACTGCCACTGAATTTGCTGCGACTTGTTTGTGGAGGTCGTATCATTTAATTTCTTTATTTACAGTTTTTATAAAGTTCTATGTATGTTTTGTCTTAATTTGTATCATCACATTTGAAAAACTAAAAAATAAAAATCTAAATTCTAATTACCCAGTTTTGAGACCTGACTTTAAATAATTCATTAATAAAAAATCTTAATAGTAACAAGCAATTGAGAGGACAAATGAACATTATGAAAAAAGTAGTAAATAAGTTTAGTTTTATTTAAAAAATTGTGAAAATTCGTTTCTTGGATTTTTCATTATCCATATTTTGACATGTTTTTTGAAAGAAGTTATTTTCTTAAGAGTTTTTATATTTTCTGGTAGTAGGGAGTAGATTCTTGGTGCAATGTATGTATATGATCGTTGACCAATTTTTAGTCTCGATTTATTTGTTTTGTACTTTTTGCTAATTTTATATCTTGTTGGATATTTATGTTGTATGGTTATTAGTTTGTGCTTGTTTTTGTGTTGATAAATAATAATTTTTATAATATAAATTTGTCGCAAATTCATAATTTGGCTTTCCGAGTACAAATCATTTGTAGGGTACATCCGATCCTTGCCCAGCATTATTCTTAAGAATATTTTTTTGTTGTACTTCTAGCTTTTTTAGGTAGCACTGGTATATCCTCCCCCCCCCCCCCATCCAGAAATTCGATACTGAAGAAGTGAGTCAACTAGAGCGTAATATACAACTTTTATTTGTTTGAAATTAAGTATGTTCTTTAGCATTTTAAACTTATATATAATTGATCATATTTTGTTTACCAGTTGACTTATATGTAAGTTCCATTTCAGAAACCTTACAATCTCAACACCCAAGTATTTTGTATTATTTACCTTTTTAATTTTTAATTGTGTAGTGAAGTATTTTAAATGCTAAGTTCATGAAATGGAGCCCTTTTTCGTTCACTACATGAAAACGCTATGAAATTGGTTTTATCTATGTTAATGGACAGTTTCCTTTCATCAAACCAACTTTTAATATTTGCAAAATCCCTCTCCGCTGTCTATTTAACTTCTTCTCACGTATCTGCAGTGTAGTAAAGAACTGTGTCATCTGCAAATGAGGCTGGATCTCCTTCAGTGTTCAGTGAAAACAACCCATTTATGTATGCTAGAAAGAGAGTTTTCTAACCATTTTTTGGTTTAGCTAAAACTTTCGTGTACGCCTAAAGATAAAATTGCATAAAACGGTGACAAATAATTAAAAAAATTAACAACATGAACAGGGGCGAATCTAGGAATTTCATTAGGGGAAAGGATATCAATGGCTAGTCTTCAAAAAAATTATATATATGAACCACACTTTAAATATAATTTTCTAATGTTGAATTTGGGAGGAGAAATTAATTAAATAACTTGTAAGCTATTAAAAACCGGATTACAATATTCTTATTCTTATCACCTCAACCACATCAACTCACTCCGCTTGATCCATGATATGTTAGAAACCCTGTGTAGATATATTTTTTAATAAAAATAGTTTATTATCATCAAACTTTATCTTTCACTCAAAGAAATTGCAAAAAAATACAACAGATAATTTTGTCCCGTTTTATGATACGAGTACTCCTATGTGCAGCGTCGCGACTACACTGTTATGTTACTTTCAGTTTGAGTCGTACGCTAAAACTATAAACTAACCCCTAGATGCACCGTAACAAAGCTTAGCTAATTCATTTTTCCTTTTTGTCGTTTTGAATTTGAGCAACAATGACTTAATCGGGATTAAGTGAACAATCCAAGAAATTTACTTACGGTCCGTCTGAGGGTAAGTAATAATTCCATAATCCAGTGGCGCACCCAGAAATATGTCTTGGGGGGGGCCGAGGCCTCTTGGGGGGGGGGGGTGGTCCCGAAGCCTCATGATGTCGAATTTTAAGCTATTTTTTGTGTTTTTTTCTGAAATATATCGAAAATATGTAAAAAAATGTAAGGCTTGGGGGGGGGGCACGGGCCCGCCCCCCTGGGTGCGCCCATGCATAATCATATCACCAGAAAGAAAAACAAGCTTGTTATTCCCAAGAATCGTCTTAGTAGGTCAAAACTTTTCATTTAACATTAAGGACCAAAGGCAAACAAAATACAAAACAGTTTAAAAGTTAATGTATTTAAAAAGAAAATAAAATATTTGTCATTTGTTTTTATAACGCACACCCATTTTTGAAATAATTCCTTCAAAAATATTTGTTTTAGCTTAATGTACATTGTAAATCTGTATTCTATAGACTAAGCTATAAAATTATTAAAAGAATCATATTAAACATTTATCCTGCCTTAATGCTATATCAAAATTTGGTTGATACCGTTACGCGAAATGTCTATGCATGGCGGTGGTAGAATTTACCCCTATCGGCTACCTTTGTGCCGCGAGAGCGTCACTAAGGGTCCATCTCACCGACTTTTTTTTCGTTACTTAGCGTAAAGCGTTTCTTAATATAGGTAATCATAATATGACGTAATAAGGAACACTTAAGGCTAAGTAAGGAAAAATAAGTCGGTGCGATGGGCTATTAGCTACAGAAATTTAAAAAGTATTATGACGAATCTGAATTACTAGGTTAAATTAGTTAGGTTAAACCAGAGAAGAAAGCAAAACGCGTTTTCATTTAGGTGGATTATACTTAATTCAATAAATTATACAAAATAAAGTCGCAAAAAAAAACAATAAAAAATGGTCAAGCTCAAAAATATACCCCAACCAAGTTTCTTGAGAAGTTAGCCAGTTCTTCATTTGGATCGCAACTAGACTATTGCGGCTATTTTTGCATATCGACTTTATTTGACCCGATAAAATCATAAAAATTTCATAAATAAAGTTATCCGCTAATTCTTTACGTCAGTAATTGAAGTATAGCCCAGTCATATTAGTTGAATAAACCGTCAAACTTGGAAAAAGATAGGTGCAAGCTGAATTTTTGTATAATTATTCCTTAACATCTGGGACACATCCCGACATATTCTCCGCCAAAATCCCCCTTGAGCTTCGCTAGATACAAGACCCCAAAGGTCCTCAAAACCTTTTTTAAAAAAAGTTTAGAAAGAAAAAATACGCAAAATCATTCGGTCTATAAGACAAAATTAAAAAAAAACCTAAGATTTAAAAATGTTAATACTTTATAATATTAAGCTTGATCCCCACTAGTACAAAACACTATGTAGGTACTTAAATTTAGTTTTTGTTTCTTTAAAGTTAAACTACTTTAAGTAAGGGTTAGGCCAATGGTCAATAATAGCAGGACCGGAATTTGGGAAAAATATTTTTGTACAATTAAGCACTGTACGAGAAAAAAAGTGTATATAAAAAAAGTTCAACCTTAAAATAAGCGCAAATTATATTTGAAATTCCAGCCAAACTGCTATTGATAGCAAAAATAGTGTTTTCCTAAACTTCAATGGGACAAAGGGGTTTAAACAAAATAAATGTAACCTAAGTGTAGTTTTTTAAGGGTTTTAAATTATAACCATAGGTACATAAAGTTTTATCTAATAGCCGTTTTATCAAGAATTTTCCCCAAATATACATGTATACTAAAAGCTTTAGTTTCTTAGAAACCTAAAAAAAGTAATTTATCCCCGTGCATATAGCCTGGTTTTATGATAGTCTTGGCGAAAAATCATGATATAAATATCTGAAAATTGCATATTAAGACGAGTATTTGTTAAAATGTGTAAGTACTTTTGTTTATAATTTTCTACCCTTAATTAATCATTTATTTTATGTAAACCCCTTTGTCACATTTAAGTTTAGTCAAACACTATTTTTCTTAAATTTCTTTAAAATTACTTTAGTATGTGTTAGGTGATCTGGAATTTCAAATAAAATAAAAGTGAGCGCATTTGCGCGTATTTTAGTACTGTTTCTAACCAGAATTTTGATATCTTTGTTACTACGCTTTTTTTCTCGTACAGTTTCTAATTGTATAAAAAATAATATTTTAAAATTCTATTGGTGGTCCGGCTGGTAATAACCATTTTCCTAACCCTTACTTGTTGTTTAAGTTTAAAAAAACAAAAAAATGATTTTAGTAAATGATGTACGGTACAAGTGGGGAACAAGCTTAACATCATAAAGTATTAAGATTTTAAAACAAGTTTTATAACTTTTTTTAAATATATGTTTTAAAATGTTAGGTTAGGTTTTTCTCCGAATTTTGTAGTATAGACTGAATGATTTTGCGTATATTGTCTGTCCTGACTGTTTTTGAAAAAGTTATTAGTTTTCGAAAAAATCGCAAAAAACTGATTTTTAGAATATTTGGAGTCTTATATCTAGTGAAACTCAAGGAGGATTTTGACGGAGAATATGGGGGATGTGTCCCAGATGCTAATGAATAATTATACAAAAATACAGATTGTATCTATATTTTTCCAGGTGAATTCCCAATATAACTGGGCTAGTAAGATTTAGGTACAGTCAGGGAGTTTTTAAATTGCCGTTGTCAATTTTTTTGTCATAAGTATCATTTAAAGATATTGGATTTTTTTGTGTGTATACAGACGGAGGTAAGGTCCACAATTTGTTTCGTTTGGTTTCAACTGGTTTTCCTAATTTCAAATAGAATTATTTTTAATTTTCCAGCATGGCAATTTAAAAAGTCCCTGACGGTATTATTTAAATCCAGCTTCGATCAGGATAGAGCTGTCGAATTAAATAGTCTAAAGTACATCGGTCTATTTTTTTTAGTGATTAGTATCAGGCTGAATTTTCGTTTATCCTGCCGAGGCGTACAATTTTTTCGTCTGCGAAAATTATTCTTGAAAGTAATTCCTAACATAGTGAGCAGGAGTAGAAATCTTTCGAGCTCTGGCATTTCTTTTCCGTGGCTTAAGTAATGTGTGAAAAGTCAATGGCAACATTGTCGTCAAAATCGGATGCTTGCATTAGTCAGTCCGGAGCTTGAAAGATTTCCCCACCCGCGCACTGTTAGGAATCACTTTCAAAAAGGCAAAAGTTGTTCGTCTCAACAAGGTAAACCTATCTATGTACAAAAATTCAACCTGTTACTCATCACTTCATAAATAGAGAGATGTACACTCGCCCACTTTTAAAATGTCACCTTAATTTTCCTACATTTGTAAAATACAAAGAAACAGTGCGTTGTTGGGATGGCTTAAATTAAATAACATAAATTATGAAACAATTTTCTTTAGCAATATTTAAAGCCCGCTGAAATTCCGGCCTTTCCAGATGAGCTTATTCAATTTTAAGATAACATTAAAAAAGTGGGCGACCGTACTATGGACTAAAACGTAGGCAGCAATTTTTAGCGGTTGACGTTCCTATCACGCGACTTTTGTTTTCCAATTGAACAAACGAACGGTTTAAAATGTTTGACACTCCATTATTTCAACGGAAAGAATCAATTGATTGATATCCGCCACTCGCAAAGCCAGCAATTATCACCTGACTTTTTAACCATTCATACCAACAACATTTAAGATAAAATTATAAAAAAGTAGGCAAAATTGTTATTATTAGTATATTATATACCATATAACAGTGGCACTTTTTATCCCTAGGCAAAAAGATGATACAATTTGCTAAGGAATAAAAAAACGCTTTTGTCACAAGGTACAGCGTGTCCCATTTTATTATTATTAATACTAAAAATATCGAAATTCTGATGGCAACTTACCTTTTTTTGAGCTTTTAAAAATGAAATAATCAAATTTTTGCTATACCGCGTAGTTTCGCTAATACAGGGAGTTTTTTTTTAAAAATCCATTTTTAATAATCTCTTATATCTCGACTATTTTTCAAGATATTTTTATTCGGTTTAACTTTTTTGAGGAAGATAATGACATTGTCAGTTTTTTAAAATATGTTTTAGTTTTTTGACCTGGATTTTTTTAATCACTATTTTGATTGATTTCATGCTGTAATTATTGGAAAATAATAAAAATTTAACAGTTTAATAATTAAACAATAAAAAAACTGACAACGTCATTATTTTCTTCTGGAAAAGTTGTCATAAAAAGGTTTTTACAGAATAAAAATATCTTGCAAAATAAGCGAAATATAGGAAATTATTTAAAATGCAATTTTTTCAAAAACTCCCTGTATTAGCGAAACCACGGGGTACAGCAAAAATCTAATTACATCATTTTTAAGGGCTCAAAAAAGGAGGAAGAGGAGGAGGAGGTAAGGAGAAACCAGAAAATCGATATCTGTAATAACAACCGAGTTTCCCATTTAATCTAATCGAAAATGGAACACGATACGTTTGCATTTTTTTTGCACCTTTGAACTTTTTCTCTGAGTAACTACTCTAATAAAAGTTAAATGACTACCAAATGATAGGTAACTGTGAGCAAACGTCTTTAAAATGTAAACATAGAAATTGTCTTGTACTTTTTATTGAGGTGAACCTTATTTTAACTTTTTATCGGTGATCATTACGTTTTACTCAGATAAAATGTGATAATTTTATTCCTAAAATGCGGGAAAAAGCGCACTTTTCATCCTTTAATAGTAGGCACATTATAAACCTAAGGACTAAAGTGGTGGCCTGAGACGAAAAGGTTATAGCCCATATGAATGGAGGGCTACAAATTCAAGAGAGATTAAAATGCATTTTAGTCACGTGGTTCATAAAGGTACTACTTTATGCACTTTAGTATTGGTGTATGCATTTACGTATAGGAAAAATAATTAAAAGCAAAAATAGTGGAATACTATATCCCAACATTTAAAATTTACCCTTGCTTATTAATAAAAATGAAGCAGCGGCGGCTCGTGTCAATACAACATGGTAGTGCCATAATTTTAACACAGCACTGCTCGCGCCCTATCTGAGAGATACATGACTCGATTATATTGTATATAATAATAATAATTTATATATATATATATATATATATATATATATATATAGTTTACATATTACATTTTTGTTGGTTTTTTAGGATCTAGTTTTTGTTCCGTTTTGTAAAATAAAGCTTTTTAAGAAAAAAATATTTACATATCATTTCATTACAACCTACTTTAGTTAACTTCAGCAGTTACAAGATTAATTTTCTCAAAAATAATATTGTGTATCTGAGAGATACGTCGCGAGCAACAATGATTGAATTTGAGTGCGAGCAGTGCAGTGTTAAATCAGTAAAAAAAATCGAGGTGTTGCGCCCAAATGGTAAATATTAATTTAGTAATTTGACACTTTTTCAAACTTTTATTTATTTATATTTGTTTATTTATATTTATTAGATTTATGACTTATTACAAATCAAACTAACGAATTTCAGTAAAAAATTCGACTGCGTTAAAAAAAACAATACAAAGCTAACATTTAGAAATAATTTTAACATTAAAGGACGGCCACCGTAAGTACCGGGCGCCGTAAATAACAACAAATTAGCGAGAAGCTGCTAATGCGCAGACTCAGTAATAACAAAAACGGTAACAAAGTGTAAAATACGCGACCGAAAATGTCCCTATTATCTAGCGACGAAAATACTTATTTTAGTCCACTAACCTAGTGATTAGGAGCTTTAGTTTCTGAGATATTTACAAAAAACTGTTCTCAAGGCTGATTATTATCATAGCTTCACTTAAAGTGTGCTAATATGCTAGCTTTATTAATTTTAGAATTATTATCATTATGAGTGTTATGGAATGTTTGTAAATAAAATCTTTCGTATTTCTATTTTTTTGACCCACTGCACTTGACAGGTAAATCAAGCGTGCAACGAATGATGTGTATCTACCTTCCTTGAAATTGAAAATTCCTTTTTGCTGTTTTTATTTTAATTTTTAAATGGGAAATGCTTAATTTTCTTAATAACATTAACATGTGGGTAGGAACGAGTATCCTAAGATAGTTCAGTTCCACAAAACTTTCATTTTATATTCTAACTTTAGAGTCCACATATACGACCAAAGTTGTCTATGTTACGTTAATTTATTCTACCTGTGCTCTTTGCAGGGCAGTACTAAAAATTGGGGGGAATTGAAAAAATATCGATAATTTCAATCACACCAGTTTTAAAATAAGTTACACAAACGTTGCACTAATAAAAAATAGTTAAAAAATTTCACTATCACAATAATGCTTAAGTTTATTTTAATTTTAATTATACGTATCCTTCCAAAAAAATTGTATTATCTTAAAGTTGTTTCCTCTATACTAGTTGATGAGCAAAAACGAAATATGAATTTACGACTTCTTCGTCTAACAGTGGTCTCGGGGGCGGGACGAATGGAGTCTTTTTTTACAGAGGACTTTAAATACAAGAGGCAGATTTTGTTGTATTAAACGGCACCGGTTCAAAAGAGCGATATTTAAAACGTCGACATTTTAAACAGCGACATTCAAAAAAGCGACATATCAAAACGGCGACATTCAAAAGGACGACATATCAAAACAGCGATATTCAAATTAGCGACATCTAATAAAAACAGCGACATTCAAAAGAGCAACATATCAAAATGGCGACATTCAAAACAGCGACATTCAAAAGAGCGACATATCAAAACAGCGACAATTCACACAAATCCATATTAAGCAACACTTAAAAAAAGCGTCTTATGACTTGCCACACCCGGTATTTCAATAAACCTTATAGTAACCACGATACAAATCCAAATTAAGCCACTTTCAGTCACTTTTAATCAACGTTAAAATGGATGGAAAGTTCTTTGCAAAAGAACAAACCGATTCTATACCAGGAGGGCTATATGTTCGGTTCGGTTCGATTCGGTTCGGTTCACAGCCTCTAGGATCCCGGGAAATGAGTCAGGAAAGTTTTTTTTGAAAAAATATGTTAGGAAAGAGACCACTGTTGCTATTTTTTAAGACGCTTTTTTAATGTCGCTGTTTTTATTAGATGTCGCTCTTTTGAATATCGCTGTTTTGATATGTCGCTGTTTTAAATGTCGCTATTTTAAATATCGCTGTTTTAATATGTCGCTCTTTTAATCTGTCGCCCTTTTGATATGTCGCTGTTTTAACACGTCGCTGTTTTAAATGTCGCTGTTTTAATATGTCGCTCTTTTAAATTTCGCTCAAATGAAACCGCTGTATTGAATGTCGCCGTTTTAAATATCGCTCTTTTGAACCGGATCCATTTATAGCGACATATCAAAACAGCGATATTCAAAAGAGCGACATCTAATTAAAAAAGCGTCTTAAAAAATAGCAACAGTTCGACTAAGTGGTCTCTTTCCTAACATATTTTTTCAAAAAAAAACTTTCCTGACTCCTTTCCCGGGATCCTAGAGGCTGTGAACCGGGCTCCGGTTCAAAAGAGCGATATTTAAAACTGCGACATTCAAAACAGCGGTCTCATTTGAGCGACATTTAAAAGGGCGACATATTAAAACAGCGACATTTAAAACAGCGACGTGTTAAAACAGCGACATATCAAAAGGGCAACAGATTAAAAGAGCGACATATTAAAACAGCTATATTTTAAAATAGCGACATTTAAAACAGCGACATATCAAAACAGCGATATTCAAAAAAGCGACATCTAATAAAAACAGCGACACTAAAAAAGCGTCTTAAAAAATAGCAACAGTTCGACTAAGGGGTCTTCTTGCTAACATATTTTTTCAAAAAAAAAACTTTCCTGACTTCTTTCCCGGGATCCTAGAGGGTGTGAACCGAACCGAACCGAAACTAACCGAACCGAACCGAACCAAACCGAACCGAACATATACCCCTCGTAGTATAGAATCGGTTTGTTCTTTTGTGAAAAACTTTCCATTTTAACGTTGATTAAATGTGACTGGCAGTGGCTTAATTTGACGATTTTTGATGTTGTCTTAGTGTATCGTGGTTAATATAAGGTTTACTGAAATACCGGGTGTGGCAAATCATAAGACGGTTTTTTAAGTGTTGCTTAATATTGATTTTTGAATTGTCGCTTTTTTAAATGTCGCTGTTTTGCTATGTCGCTCTTTTAAATGTCGCTGTTTTGAATTTTCGCTGTTTTGAATGTCGCTGTTTTGATATGTCGCCGTTTTTATTAGATGTCGCTCTTTTGAATATCGCTGTTTTGATATGTCGCCCTTTTGAATGTCGCCGTTTTGATATGTCGCTTTTTTGAATGTCGCTGTTTTAAATGTCGTCGTTTTAAACATCGCTGTTTTGAACCGGTGCCGTTTTAATATGTCACTCTTTTAATCTGTCGCCCTTTGGATATGTCGCTGTTTTAACATGTCGCTGTTTTAAATGTCGCTGTTTTAATATGTCGCTCTTTTAATTGTCGCTCATATGAGACCGCTGTTTTGAATGTCGCCGTTTTAAATATCGCTCTTTTGAACCGGAGTCGTATTACATACCTAAGGGAAAACTAATTTTTTTGGTTTTAACCATAAATCGCTTCTCTCTTTTTAAAAGCCGAGGATCTTTGAATATTTGATACTCTCTATTAATAAAGCTTTAAAAAACGTGTGTCTAAAAGATAAACAAATAGGGGTTGTACAGGCTGTCACATATTTGATAGTATTGAATGGGAAACTCAAGTATTATAAAAGATAGAAACCTTGGGATTTCACATAACTAACTTTACAGTTCGAGACCTAAAAAATATGGTAAAAGTTGTTTTCCAGCCCCAGTTTTGGAGCTAGGAGGAAAAATTCAAAAATTCGGAACTCTAAAAATCGGCCATATCTTTGTTGTTAGTGTAGATATTTAAATTTTGTTAAAACTTCTCTACAGAAAGTTGATCCTGTTAGTCGTGTCAGTTTGGAAATTTCAGAAAAAAAATAATCAGTTAAATACGGACCTAGATTTTTTTCTTAGTTTTTTGCTTTAAATTGGGTGTCCAATTAACCCCTAGCTATACATTCAAAAAAAATCCAAATTTTTTTTTTCTGAAATCTTGAATTCGACTCGACGGAGCAAAAATTTGAAGTCATTTTGTTGACAGAATGACCTTTTAATAGAGAAGAATTAACAGAGTTGAAATATCTGCCTTAATAATGGATTTCTGGAATTCCGAATGAATTTTCCCTCGTAGCTTTAAAACTACAAGGGCTAGACAAAAACTTTTGACACGTTTTTTCTTCAATACCATCAAAGATGAGACACCCTGTACACTCGTTTACTTTTTTAACGTCACCTTCTTTTTACTACATTGGTACAATACAAAGAAATTGTGAGTTATTGGGCAACATCGCATGGCTAAAACTAAGTGTCATGATTTACTAAACGATTTTCTTTAGCAGTTTTAAAAGTCCCCTGAAATTCCTGGCTTTCCAGAGCATTTAGTCAATTTCCCTAATTTTTTGGAGTTAAAATATATATACCCTAACTACGAAAGCCTGTGATTTACTAGGATGCCATTTTAATCTAGAGTATCGTTAAATGCAATTAGTATGTGGTCTTTGTTTGAAACTCGTAGACAATGATTTTGTAGAAATAAAATTTCGGACTTCCATTGTCTTTATTTATTTTAAAACACGACGTTTCGGTTAGTAAGTATTTCTAACCGTTATCAAGTGTAAACTGTTTACACTTGATAACGGTTAGAGATACTTACTAACCGAAACGTCGTGTTTTAAAATAAATAAAGACAATGGAAGTCCGAAATTTTATTTCTAGTATGTGGTGTTGTTAAATAGAATTCCATAATTTTTTTAAAATTATTTATCCTATACTAAAGTACATAAAATAATATATAACCACGTGAATAAAATTCCTTTAATCGCTCACCAATTGTCGCCTCTGGATTAAAAGTATCACTTTAGTCCATAGGTTTAAAATGTACTGTAAGCAGTGGCGGCTGCTACAGGGAGGGCAACGGGGCAGTGCCCTCCCAAAACAAGACAACAAACAGTAGGTATTTTTAATTGATTTATTTAAAAACAAATAAATCTTTCCTTATGACATGTCTAGTTCTTTTCTTTAGTCTGTGGTTAACAAAAGGCGATTAATTGGGTAAACTTTTTTAGCGTATATAACTACAAGCCGGCAGAAGCGCGCGGGACAAAA
Organism: Aspidapion aeneum; assembly: GCA_963576565.1. Taxonomy (NCBI): domain Eukaryota; kingdom Metazoa; phylum Arthropoda; class Insecta; order Coleoptera; family Brentidae; genus Aspidapion; species Aspidapion aeneum. Next base: position 58,709,322 of record OY755041.1, on the reverse strand, counting down.
TTTCAATTTCACCGGTTTCCCCGGTGTATGGGTAGGTGTTTAAGCGCGGGGACGGAAGGAATGTTTGTTTTAGGTGACGTCGGCCATGTTCATCGTGCAAAAGCACTCGTTGCCCTTCCTACCCGTTGCCGGTTCTATCCTTAGTGAAGACGTATGGGTTTGTTTTGATTTAGGGTAGGTTCAGAATGAAAATAAATACCGTCGATTATATAATTAACTGTGCAAATTTAAATACGTTGACATATGAACGTCGAATAAAAACAAAATCTTTAGAGTCACTAAATAGTAAGCAAAATTTTTGTGCAAGTAATGCAGACGAGTGACCAAAAAAATTAATAATAGAAAGTTTTATAAAAAAATAGTATGATGCTGTAAACTGGTTGTAAAGTTGTGAAAAAAGAAATGCTTTTTTTTGCTTTATTTTTCTTATTATGAACAATCTACGAAGTTATCCTGCGTGGGTGGCAAGGGGAATGTGTGATATCAAGCATTTTACTGAAAAGTTAAAGACACAAAGTAAGTGCTACTCATTTAAATAACCACATAGCATTTTCTATGCTAGGCAAGACTGAGATTAGGGGCCAATTTGGCCTATAGGCAGAGAACATATTATGTTCTCTGACAATGCCTTTGACAACAGTTGAATGTGAACGCTCTTTTTCAACATTAAAGCGTATTAAAACATTTACAACGTGTGAAAGTAGATTGAACGCCTTAGCTGTGTGTTCAATTTAAAGAAAATTGTTGACAACGGACAATTTTAATGAACTTGTCGTTGAGCACTTTGCGCATCTAAAAGAAAGGCAAATGGACTTTATCTATAAACAAATAAACTACAAACTACACCAAGTAGCTGCTTATTTGTAAAATGCTAAAATAAAATTGTTTAGGTAAGTTTTTTCATGCAATATAAATTTCTGCCCCCCCCCCAATTTATAACGTCACCAGCCGCCACTTACTGTAAGAAAATTCCCATCTGATAGTGGTGTTTTTCTAATTCTATCTAAATGAGGACAAAAAACTGCTCTGATTGCCTAATTTGCATTATTTTAAAATTTGTTATAAAATTAAGCATTTGCTTCATCTGTTAAAATTATTTAATTTACATATTTCAATTTCCCGAACCAATTTAATTAAAAACTAAAACAAAACGAAAACTCTAATGTTCGAAAAACTTGCCAAACATGCATTGCCAAATTAGTTTTCCTAAAACTTTTCGTATGTTCTCCACGAAAAACCATTAATCAAAATACTACAAATATTTCGGCCTTCCGTAATAAATTCCGCGTAGAAGTTAGATTTTTTTTAAATATTGGGATTACCTAAAACTTTCCTTTCTAATAATTTTTCGATGCTTTTAAAAAACTCCGGAAATAACGTTATAAAGTAAATTTTGTTCTTCTATTACTTAGTGTTCATAAATATATCTGAAAATATTAAAGAGAATTTTATCATCTATAAAAATATAAGATGAAATTTTTATATAAATTTAAATGTTTTAACAGGCACTTCTGTGAGGATACTACCCTAAATAACATAACTCGAACTTAAAGGGACAATCAAAACAGTTCGAGTTATGGAGAGGTTAAAACACATATAAAAAGTGTAGGGACCACTTCAAGGGTTCAAATCATAGAGAGGTTCGAGTTATAGGGGTTCAAGTTAGAGAGGTTCGACTGTATAGTTAGCTAATTGAAAGAAACACGGAAAAAAGGTAATAGTTCGGGGCCTAAGAGGGAAATTTAGGGGTTTGTCTGCATTTTCGCGTACCGTAATGAAATTTGGCACAGAGGTAGTAGACACCTAGAGATGCAATTTTAGAAGTGGTGCTCCGATAGAACCCAGTGCAGGGCCCAGATACAGGGGCGTACTTGAGGCGGGGCAGAAAAAAATTTATAAATTAAATATGAAACTCATTTCGCATACAGTTTTTTGTTTGTTTTACTTTATAGCTTGTAAATCAACAAAATTTAGAAAAAATAAAGTTGAGAAAACGGTTTTTTTGAGGGGGGGGGAACAAAAGGAAGGATGACAGACATTGTTAAAATCTTATTTCATCTAAAGTGGTCGTGTGGGGTATCGATTTCTAACTAATTTCGTAGTCTAAACGAAAATAGATATACAATACATTAAGTCAATACGTCAGACTGTTCACATGATATGTCAAAAATTGACACCTTAAATGTACCTGTTCTGAGATCTACGCCAGAGAATATTAAAAACATCTAACCAAGCCTAACTTAATAAAATATGATAAATTAATTAAAAGTGGAGCTTATGGAATTTTTGAATTTTAGTTTGTAGGGTGTTCAAAGTTAAGTCGGCACTAATAATTACTTCGTTAATATTAGAGATACAGGGTCGGTTAAATAGACAAAATTGTGGTATTATTTCCTGATTACGATGGTGATGAACAAAAGAAAATCAAATGACGAGTAGGTATACATTTAAGCCAATAGAAAGAACATTTGGCTTTAAAAAAAAGTTATTTTGTGACTTTGTCTCGTAAAGTCAAATTTAACGAAGTTATTAACAACTTCCCTAATCATAGGGGATATAGGCTGTGGTATTTAAATCTATCGAAAGCTGTCATTATTTAGAAAATCGTTAATACTTTTGCATTTTAACCTTTAGGAGAAAAAGTCCAAGGACAACTTTTGTTTAAAATTAAATTTTCTATCGATTAAAGGTACTATGTAACCGTACTGTTAACTCGCGGATAGAAAAACGATAAATGCAATAGACTGTATAACTTAATTAACGAAAGCGCGAGCAAACATAAATATATTGATATGAAATTACGAAATAATCAAACGTCCATAGGTAAAATTATTTGTGCCACACAACGGTAATCAGAGACAAATGCACTCACCACTTTGCATCCACTTTCTCCACGTTCCAAGGGGCCCCTGATTGGATCTAATGATGTCACCACGTAGCTGAAGGGCTGAAGTTTCTAGTTCTATGCTCCAGTACACAAAAATCGAGCACTTTCAGGTGTAGATATTTGAAATAGTTGGAGAACGAAATTAACACGCCATTTTCTCTAGGCGATTGACAAGGATCTCCCTGGTTGTTGGTGCGCATGTCCAAATACGTGAAATGCGCTTTGTCCTTCATACAATTGTGTGGTTTTAAAAATATATAAACAACCGCGAAATTTAGCGGGAGCTAACATAACTGCCCTCCAAAACACACAATTTTAGAATTACAACCGGACAGATATAGATATAAGAAAAAGAATCGACCGATAAAAATAAATGAATGAAAACAGATAAGTATCGTAAGTTTATTTAGAGATAACGAAATCCCGAAAAAAGGCAAAACAAACAAACAAAAAATTCAAAAAAAAATAAAAATAAAAAAAAAACCTATTGTAATACCCGGTAAAAGGTAGAAAATTAAAATTACTTTTAATTTGGCAAGAGGCACAGTTTTACAACTGGCCGCTTATAAACACCGGTAACCGTTTGTACCGTGGCAACACGCACCTGACCGTCCCCGCCGGGATGCAGTTCGATGACCCGACCGACCGGCCATTTTAAAGGCGATTGAATGTGATCACTTGTTATGATAACCAAATCATTTAATTTGATATTTGGGGACGAATCAGCCCACTTGTGTCGCTGTTGTAGCGTATGCAAATACTCTATAGAATACCGTTTCCAAAAATCATTATGTAGTTTTTGGATTAGTTGCCATCTCGAGAGCCGATTTAGGGGAACCTCGGACAAATCTGACTCCGGAATTTCTGAACTAAACGGTTCAAGTGTCAAAAAATGCCCAGGGGTAAGAGGTTGAAGATCGTGTGGGTCTGAAGAGGCAGGAGATAAAGGGCGACTATTAAGTACGGCTTCTATGCGACAGGTAAGGGTGGACATCTCCATGATAGACAACTTCTGGTCGCCGACAACTCGTACAAAGTGAGTTTTAAAACTTTTGACGCCAGCTTCTGCCAGGCCATTGAAATGTGGACTGCGAGGAGGTCCCAGATGCCAACGAATAGAAAGTCTGGTGGCAGCACTTCTTGCGTAATCCAGTAATTGGTTACGAAACCCTATAAAATTACTGCCTTGATCTGACCAGCATTGCATCACGCTTCCGCGTCTGGAAATGAATCGATGGAATGCACCTACGAACCCTTCGGTGGACAGTTCCATGGTTAAATCCAAATGCACGCAATATGTGGCCGTACAGACAAACACACAGACATACGATTTGAAAGCTTTACAACCACGGTAACGATGAGGTATCACAAAGAAAGGTCCACAAAAGTCGATAGCTACACTCGAAAAAGGTTTAAGTTGATTGATTCGATGAGCGGGAAGTGAACTCATTATGGGCGATCTATAGGGTTTAGGGTTGATTCTAAAACATTGCAAGCACTTGGATATGGTTCTTTGAATTGCCCGTCTGGCAGATAATATCCAAAATTGCTGTAAAAGCAGATTATGTAATGTTTTAAACCCAGGACGAAGATATTGTCGATGAGCGGACTCGATAAGAAGAGTAGTTAAACGATGGTCACTCGAAAGTAAGACGGGGTGTTTTGCAGAATAAGACAAAAGGTCAGATTTTTGTAATCTGCCACCGACTCTAATGATATTATTCTCATCAAGAAAAGGTGAAAGTTTTCGCAAAGGTTTCGGTATTGGTTTATCCTTAGATAACGCGGAAAAAAGCTCAGAAAAACAAGAACCTTGAACGCATTTGATAAGAAGGTATAACGCACTTTGCATCTCACCGGTGGTAGGAAAAACAATATTCTCAAAAATAACTTTTTGGTCCGGCGGCTTAGTGGGTTTTTGATAGGAATGGTTTTGAAAAAGTTAACTATTCGAAGGACATAACAAATGATACGTTGAATTTTTGATATAGATGAATATTTGATAAGAAGCTGATCTAAGAAGTTGACATCAATTATCGCATTGCAACAGACTTTTGGCTTTTCCTCCAGATTAATATCTCCGAAATCAATCGGCATTTTTGATTTATGAAAATCGGGTCATTCGTTTTCGGGAGACCACAAAAACGACGGTGCGTTCCACCACATGTCATGTGACATGAGCTGTGAAGGGGTGGCCCCTCGTGACGCAATATCGGCTGCATTCAAAGCAGAAGGAATGTAGCGCCACGAGTTTGAGGGAATGATTTCTTGGATTCTACTGACTCGATTTCCAACAAACATTTGCCAGCGATTAGGAGGGGATCAAAGCCAGTGCAATACGACTTGCGAATCGCAGAAAGTAACGATATTTGTAAAAGTTATTTTTCCTTCATAGCTAGATAAAACGAAGTCAATTTTGTCTAGATTTTGCAGATATGAAGATATGAGAGAAACAGATATATTGTTTTCCTCTTCTACACGAAAATATACGACGCCTGCGTAGCCTCGAATTGAAGCGTCACAGAAGCCGATGATTTGACAGGTATTGGTTTTTGACAGTTTGATTTGTCGGGGTAATTGAAAATTGGAAAGAAGCAGGAATTCAGAACGAAGTTTGTTCCAAGAGTCGATGATAGAAGAATCTGGTTCTTCGTCCCAGCCTATTTTCGATATCCACAACTGTTGCAAAATAAATTTTGCTTGTAGCAACAAGGGACAAAGAAAACCTAAGGGATCGAAGATTGTTCCTATGATAGATAAAATAGAACGTTTGGTTGGGGGTTTGTCCTTCATTCGGCATTGATAAGAAAAAATGTCGTTTTTTGGATGCCATTGAAGTCCTCAAACTTTGATAAAGTGGGGTTCCTCCTTGTCGAAAGAGAGAGGCATTTGACGATCGGACTCTGGCAATGTTGCCAATAACTCAGGACAATTGCTTGCCCATTTTTAAGTTCAAATCCTCCCGACTTCAACAAATCATTGAGTTCTGTTTGAAGGGAGAGAGCTTCAGAAAGCGAAGGGCTAGTTCCCAAGACATCGTCGATATAGATTGACGTTTTTAGAACAGTACTAGCCATAGGAAAACGTTCCTTTTCTCTCTCTGCCAGCTCATTTAAGGTACGCATGGCTAGAAAAGGTGAGCATGTCATGCCAAAAGTGACAGTAGAAAGTTCCCACACTGAAAGTGGGTCATGTGGAGAAAACCTCCACAATATCCTTTGATAAGGACGGTGATAAGGATTGATAAGGACTTGACGGAACATCTGTTTGATGTCAGCAATGTAGGCAATAGGATTAAGACGAAACGTAAGGAGTAAAGAAGCAATATCCTTTTGAAGTTTCGGTCCAGATAACAATGTGTCATTGAGACTAATATTTTTTGGGGTGACTGCCGAACAATCCCAGACTACCCTTAATTTTGTACTTAAGCTTTCCAGCTTTAGTACGCAATGATATGCTAAAAAACACGATACGTCGACCTTTGGTTGACTAGATAAAACTAAACTCATATGATTAGAATCGATATAGTCTTGCATGAAACTTGAATAGGCAGTGTACAGATCAGGATTTTTGATTAATCTATTTTCTAGAAGTAAAAATCTACGATAAGCTTGCGGATAAGTATTTCCTAGGTCAGGGTTTATTTTGTCTTTAAACGGAAGATCTACCATGAATCTACCGCTCGGTTGCCGTAATACACTAGCAGTAAAAATTGATTCTGCTTGTTTTTCTTCCTTTGATAAGATTTGTTTTTTAGGCAAATGTTCGATATCCTAAAACCTAGGGAGAATGACCTCTAAAGGAGGTGAATGACTCGTTAAAAAACAACTGGTTCGTTCTGTAAGACTACCTACTTCGTCAACCTTTCCCATGACGACCCAGCCAAAGATAGTTTCAAGGGCTGAAGGCTGCCCTACCTGTCCAAGAACCCTGCCCTCCTTGAATATCTGTGCGAATAGCTCGCAACCAATAACCAGGTCCACAGGTCTAGATTTGAAATAAGATGGGTCGGCAACTTTAAGGTTTCCCAAGTGTTTCCACTGATTATCGTTCAAAGAGAATGTATGCATATTGGAACATAGTTGCGGAACAACAATTGCTTCGAAATTAAGTAAAGGAGTGACTTGTCCTTGTGGCTTAATGTGACATTGAACGAGCCCTTTGGAAGTAAAAGAAGACATCTGATTTAATCCGAATATTTCAGTGGTGTAACTTCGCCTAGGAAGATTAAGACGCTGAATACACTTTTCACTGATGAATCCTGTCTGTGATCCAGAATCAAGCAGTGCCCTTACAGGTTGAAAATTTCCGCAACCGTCCATATCATCTATTACGGCGGTGCATAAAAGAAAGGTACCTGAAGGTCCTGAGGCATTTAATAACACATGAAGATTATTGACAGGTGGTGTGTGAATGACAGGACTAGTACCTTGGCTTCCAGACTCTTGATTAGTTTCTAAGATATGAGTTAAAGTGTGGTGCCTTTTACTATTGCAAGTCCTGCATGAATATTTTGATTTGCACGTATCTACGCCATGCAGGGGATGAAAAAACGCTAGACATAATTTTTTCTGCTTGACGAAAGATAGGCGATCGATAGGTGAGAGATCAAAAAATGTTTGACATTTCGAAAGCACGTGACCTTGATTACACCGGAAACATTTTATTCCCGTACTTAAATTAGTTGAGGTGCCAGCCAGTCCTATAAAAGGCGAATTGGATGATTTATAGGTAGGCTTTTGCTCAAACTGATTTCGCATAGAATTTGAATTTTGATAGGTAGGCGTTTGCCCAGACTGATTTTGCATAGAATTTGATTTTTGATAGATAGGCACCTTTTTGGGTGCTGTTGATTGAGGAAGTGATTCCAAAACTTTACATCTTTTTTCTAGAAATTGAAAAAGTGACTGAAAAGTTGGAATTTCGGTATTAGTATTGGCGTGACTCATTTCGAAATTTGAACGCGTCGGAATATCCAATTTTTCTAACAAAATGAAAAAAATAATAAAGTCCCAACTGTCAACGTCAAAGCTAAGTGATTTTAAAATTTCTAGGGATTCAGAAAAGGTGTCAATTAAATTACGTAATTCTTTAGCTGACTCGTTTTTTAAGCTGGAGTTCATAATTGAGCTTAAAGCATCATTTGCGAGGTCTCGCTTGTTTTGATATCTATTGACTAATTTGTCGTAAGCAATTTTATAATTTTGATCAGATAAGCTAATCCCTGATATCAATTTTAAAGGCTCATCCTCGAGATATGAAAATAAATATTGAAGTTTTCGAACGTTACTTAGACTTTGATTTTGATCTATAATGTTATTAAAAAGATCGAAAAAGCTTGGCCATAATTTTTTATCACCTCGAAATATGGGAATACCTAACTCTTTGAGTTTTGGAGTTTCGTATTGTCGAACATATGATCCCGAAAAGGATGAGGCCTCAACCGGAAATATTTTAGAGTAAACCCCCTTACACGCATAAAAATATTTACGAGCTTCTGAAAGGATCGCATCCTGCGTTTTAAACTCCTCGTCGTCCGCATCGTCTATCAACATAATGACGTCATTATGCGCCAGCATGCATTTATCGAAGGTTTCATCCAAATCGGAATACCTCACTTGAAACTCGTTTCTCGCTTTTTCATCCTTTGCCGCGGTCTGTGAAAACACATAACACTCGGTGATCGCAGATAACAAAACCCTTGCGTTTTTGTACGGCTTTTTTGACAGACATGATTTTACCTTTGAAATGACGAAATTGTCGGTAAATATACAATTAACGCTAAATTAATGCTTCTGAAATAGAAAAATGACGAATTGTCGAAAATATGCACTAATTTATCGCAATTGATGAAAATTGTTTTAAATATCGAAATGATATGAAACAGCCTAACACATAAATGAGAAATGTTTTTGTTTGTTTTGTTTTGTGGTTCCTTCGCTTTGTTTACTGAATGACCACGTGCTATACACGTGCTTGTTTATACCACGCGGACTTTCTCTCGTTTCAATACGATGCGAAAAAATTCAAAGCCGCCTTGTTTTCGGCTTGCAAATAATTATTAATACCGTCGTATGGATTTATTATTTAAAAATAATTCGGCTCAAAAAGGACCACTTATGTTAACTCGCGGATAGAAACACGATAAATGCAATAGACTGTATAACTTAATTAACGAAAGCGCGAGCAAACATAAATATATTGATATGAAATTACGAAATAATCAAACGTCCATAGGTAAAATTATTTGTGCCACACAACGGTAATCAGAGACAAATGCACTCACCACTTTGCATCCACTTTCTCCACGTTCCAAGGGGCCCCTGATTGGATCTAATGATGTCACCACGTAGCTGAAGGGCTGAAGGTTCTAGTTCTATGCTTCAGTACACAAAAATCGAGCACTTTCAGGTGTAGATATTTGAAATAGTTGGAGAACGAAATTAACACGCCATTTTCTCTAGGCGATTGACAAGGATCTCCCTGGTTGTTGGTGCGCATGTCCAAATACGTGAAATGCGCTTTGTCCATCATACAATTGTGTGGTTTTAAAAATATATATAAACAACTGCGAAATTTAGCGGGAGCTAACACCGTACTATGTGTTAAAGCGAAAAAAAAAATCTTTAAAATTTTACTTTTTACTGTAACTAATGTACGCGTTTTTCGACTTTTCTTTTGTTTCCAAAATTTTATGTTTTTAGTGGAATTAAATTTTTTTCATGCCTTAGTGCACTTAAATGCTCCCAAAGAAAAAAAATTATAAATTTTACGTGTTTAAAATTTTTTATATATTGACAAAAGAAACACCCTGTATTTTCGTACAGTGACAAAACTAAGTAAAACAGTGTACATCAACTTAAAAAGACGTTCTTGTAGTTATAACAAATAGTAATATTAAGAAGGTATCTTAAACTGCCTAACCGGTATGAACAAAAGTTTGAGACTACTACTTTTTACATGATTTTTTTTTATCACCCTGTGTCTTTCAGCATATTACAAAATTACGTAGATCAAAATTTTTTTTACAACCTGTAATAAACCGACAAATTGAGCCTAGCTTTGTTGCAAAATTCCTATAAACGCAGTAGCTACAATAAATAATGTAAAAAAATACTAAAATGATAGCAAAGTATTTGATGCTCAGTATATACGTTCAGAAAACGGCAATAATGTAGCGCTCATTACAAAGATATAGTGCGATAAATGGTTTATAAAGGACAATATAGTTATTTGAATGACATGTTTATTTGACATATCTAGAGCTATTTGAATTTTTAGCACTAACCTAAAAAATTACGAAAAAAGTTTAATCTGTAGTTACTTTTTAACACTTTGTACAAATTTTTTTATTTAAAAAAATTAAAGCTGTACTAGTATTGTTGTATTATGCTAACTTTAAGTTTTCTATAGGAATTTGTAACGCCGCCATAAAAAAATTACTTAAAATGGTCATAAAATGTTTAATTATTTTTAAAAACACCCTGTGTTTTTAAGAGTTCAAACCTATTTTTTCTTTCGTTTTATAAAATATTAATAGAAGCTAAGTATCTTTTATTTGGTATATATTTTTTTTAAATATCGCTACGTCTAAAAATTTCACATACTTTTTCACTATTAAGATTTTTTTAATTTAGAATTATTAACTAAAAACCCCTGTACTCCAACCCTGTATACGTCACACCCATCCAGCAATTTTTGTTTTAAAGACAAACAATCTGTTTATAACCACGTTAAATTTTAATGTCGTATCTTGCATAACGACGCTTCTGGATTTTTTTTTCTACCCAACGCCCACAACATAAATTTATCAAAAAAAAAAAAATATTTTTTATTTCTTGGAAGAAAATAATAAATATATTTTTTTTAGCGCTTAAAATAAAAGTGAATACGTCCTTATAATTGGTGCAAAGTTTCATTGCTCTAGCTTTACATTTGAATTTTATACAGAATTTTAACGAGAGAGATGCAATTAAAAATAAAACACCCTGTATCTTTGCTCTGCACTGAGTTCAAGATGAGCACCACTTTGTAAAATAATACTATAGTGTTGTGCTATAATCGTGTCAAGTTTCATTACGGTACGCAAAAATGCAGACAAAAGTGGCTTAGGCTCCGGAATATAATAGAAATAGCTTTTAATCTGGACTGGAATTTAAATTTTGAAACAGCATTTATAGTCCAGTCATTATAGAATTTTAGCTTGCAAAGGGTGGTGTAGTCGCGATGTTGACTTATGTTGTTGACATTGGAGCCCTAAAAAAATATATGAGCTTTCGACTAAAGGGGGACTGGCTTTCCCCGCCATCTTGAATTCAACAACAAAAAGGGTTTTTTTCAAACTACTTGGCTACTGTACGTTTAAAGACAAAGTTTAAAATAAAAGTTGAAGACATTTAAATTTTCTACAAAAACACTTCGATACCTTTTTTTGTCAGACGAAAGGTTTTTGAGTTATGACGCTAAAGATTTCGCCGCTATTTTGGAGTTTGACCAATTTTTTTAGTGACCTTTAACTTCGAAGCTGTTTATTTTAAAGATAATCTGTTATAAACTAATAGCCTATAAAAGGAGGCATCAATCACTTCTTTTGGTAGTATCCTTGCTAAGATACGAACCTTGAAGTATTAGCAAGACACCCGTTTCCTATGTATTTCCATAGTATATGCAAAATAAACCGCTATTTGCTAATTTTGACAAACAGAATGCACTTTCTGGTCAGGCTCTAGGACAATTCGCCGCCACCGACCCGCCGCGGCCGGTTCGCCTCCGGGCTAACTCGAAACCCATCCAGTTAGGCGCTGGGCCAACATAACACCGTTATAATTAGGCTACGTAATACAATTTTTTACTTAAGTCTAAAAAAAAATCAAAATGGCGCTTCCAAAATGGTGGAAATTTTAATTTATATACCGTTATATATCAAATTAAAATTTTGTGATTTTATATGTAATATGTAAAAATAGAATGTAATTGCAGTTCAATGTCACTAATTATGACTTTTGAATTAAATAAAAGTAAAAATAGTGGATCCAAGATGGCGGAAATTCTCATTTAAAAACCGATATTTAAGAAATAAAGAAAACCTTTACATCATTGAAATTTGGACTTTTTCTATCTCTTAAATTGAGCGTATTAGAATTTGGTTGAAATATACGGAAAAACCCTCCACAACAATTATAAATATTGTTACGGTTTCACAACGACAAATTAAACTCGCAAATGTCAAAAAAACGATATGTCAATAAAACGATATATCAATTTATTTCGACAATTATGTACAAAACACGCACTTAAACTTGCTAATAACTCACTATTGAAATCGGCCTATTAACTTCGTGTTAATATCTCGCGGTCACGACAGTTTGTTATCTCTGACTCCTCGATGCGCGATGTCCGGCCCTATATATAGGGGCTGCTTACTTTCGCGAATTATCCATCTTTGTTCTATTCACGAGTATGCTAGTTTCTTCTAGAAGGTCCGCGTCCTAGTACGAGTGTAAGTCATAGATAACGCAACTAAAACCTAGACTAAGAATACAACCATAAGATAAGTCAACCTAATACTACACTAAACCTAAATAAATTCTGACTATAAAATTTAAAACTTAAATTTGTAACACTGTCCTCCTCTTCATGTTTGATCGTCTCGATCAACATTTCGCAGGTAAGGTTTTAGTCTGTCCAGATAAACAACTTTTATCTTGGATTTCGGGCTTCTCTGGATTCGGCAGACTACATCATTAATTCTCTTAACAACTTTATAAGGTCCTTCCCATGGTGGTGTGAACTTAGGTGATCTTCCTTTCTTGCGTTGAGGATTATATAGCCAGACTTGATCATTCTCCGTGAACCCTGAAGAGTTTGCTTTCAGGTCATATCTCGCCTTTATGCGGTCACAGGCTATTTCTATTCGCTCTCTAACCACCTCATGGATATCTTCCAGCTTCTGTCCTAAACGTTCGACATAGTCATTAATTTCTAAGTGTTCTTCTTCAGGTGACCCAAACATGATATCACATGGTAACCGCAGCTCTCCACCAAACAGGATACTAGAGTAGCTGTCGTGTTGTAAATGGCGGTTCTGTAGGCCATCAAAAACAATATTATATTGGTCCCAATCTGTTTGATGCTCATCAACTACTTTGCAAAGATGTTCTTCTGTTGTTTTGTTAAATCTTTAGACCATGCGATCTGACTGCGGATGTAAAGCAGTCGTTCTTGTTGTATGTATTCCCAAAAAGGTCACAAGTGTCTCCCATAATCTGAATGTAGTTCCGAAGGAATGCCAAATCTGCTGAAAACATCATTTACCAGAACTTCTGCAACTGTAGCCGCCTCTTGGTTGGGTAAAGCAAAAACTACTGGCTATTTGCTAAAGTAATCCATGACAAGGATGTATTTGTTGCCTTTTTAGCTTCTGGAAATGGTCCGGCCACATTAATGGCAATTCGTTCAAATGGCAGGCCTACGTTAATTGTTTCATTCGACCTCTGGACCTTGTTTTGGGACCTTGACTGGCGGCGAGTCGAACATCGGCGGCACCAGTTTTTCACATCTTGAAAGTAATTGATTTCCAATAAAATCGGTTTGTCCATGGTTTTACTTATGCCTAGTTGCGCGCCTGATTTTCCACCATGGCATTCGGCCATTACATGGTCTACCATGCTCCTAGGAACTACTACTTGATTAATCACAGTAAGGCCATCGGCACTTTCCCAGGCACGTTTAATTATGTTTTCTTCTACTAACAGTGAATACCATTGTGCCCACAGTGATTTGAATATCATCCCTTCGTTTGCGATATCTTGCCATGATGGTCGTGGCTTGTTCTCTTCTTTCAATCGTAAGATAGGTCTTACATCTTTGTCGTTAAGTTCTGTGGTTCTAATCGAAGCCGACATCCATTCTTCATCTGGTTCTAACTTCATCTGGCGCAAGTAGGTAATTCCTTATTTCTGGTCAATTCTTCTGCAATGTTTACAATCTTCAGGGCAAGGTCTTTTAGACAATGCATCCGCATTATTATGCACCCTTCCCGCTCGGTGCTTAATTTGATAATGATATTGTTGTAGCTTTTCTATCCATCTCGCGACTTGCCCCTCAGGTTGTTTCATATTCATGAGCCACTGTAACGCAGCATGATCCGTTCTAATCAGAATCTCTTGTCCATAGAGATATTTGTGAAAGTGATCTACGGATTTAATAATGGCTAGGAGCTTCTTTCTGGTAACACAATAATGACCCGTTCTTCTCCATCTTGTACTTGGGATAGCACTGCTCCTATGCCATCGTTGCTCGCATCAGTATCTAATATAAATTTACCTTTTGGAATAGGATATTCCATCTGTAAGAAGCCTTATCTTCTGTAAGTCTATGTAATGGAGATGCTATGTTGGCGAATCCTTATACAAATCGTCTGTAGTATGTACACAGACCGAAAAAGCTTCTAAATTCGTGTTTTTCACGAGGTTCAGGCCATTCTTTTATTGCTTCTAACTTCTTTTCGTCAGTTTGGATGCCTTTTCGGGGAACGACGTGACCCAGAACCTCAACCTTTTCTTGAAATGGAAACCATTTCTTTGGTTTAATTTCAGATTAACATTTTTGATTCTTGAAAATACTTAAATTGTCTAGATGGTCTTCAAATGATTTTCCCATTACTATGACATCATCCAAGTAGACTAGGCCTCGTAGAACAACTTCCAATAGTTTTTCAAATGTTGCTGGGGCATTGCATAGGCCAAATGGCATAACATTAAACTGGTAAAGTCTACTTTTCTAAGTAATCTTATCTTATTTATAGTATCTTATTGACTAATGGTATCCGACCTTTGGGGGGCAATTCTTTACATTTAAAAAAATCTGCCGAAATTTGAAAAAATGTGACATAATCTGGCGCTTAAGATTTCTCGTTTAAAAGGCAATTTTTATACTTAAAAACTTACCTAAAAGGCCATTTCCCACTTTTTGATAGATGTAGCTTCACGATATAATATTTGTTTTCAATTAAAAACCCGTAATTTGTTGAAAATTTTTAATTTAAACATTGTAAATAAATTCAAAGCAGAAAACCATTAACCACACAAACTGAAATGTCAGATTTCGTCACATTTCGTCACATTTCTTTCAAATTTATGAGTCCTATTCGTTTTCTTTATGAGGTCAGCTAAGTTTACTTTCTTTCTTTGTTTTTCACGGTAAAATTAACAAAGAGGGACTAACTGCATGTCGTGGAAGGGTCGCTACAAAATTAGCTCTAGGCTGCCACCGTTATATTTGAACGAATTTTTAAGGGAATGTCAAATTATTTCTTTAAAATCTGCCAGAAAAATCTGACTAAGTGTGGATCCTGGTCAAATTATTGAAGTGGTGATTATTTTTTTACTTTTGTTATCAAAGCTAGGCACGTATATAGTTTTTTATGCTGGGGGATCCTTCCATATAGAAACTGCTGTTTTTCAGTGACGGCCCATGACACAGCCTTCGTAAACCATAGAGAAAATAATAAATTATCTCTGTCGTAAACTAGCACGAAGGCTGCGCCCATGAGGTTTTGGATAGGGTAATTAGAAATACTAGGGTCACTGCATCCTGCAAGCCTAGCATCTCCCAGGGGTAGCGACACGAGTGTCAAAACCGTACTCAAAATTCCATAGACGTTCGTGAAAAATACTCATTTTTATACAGTCTGAGAAAAGAAAAATATTTTAATAAAACTTAAAAAGAACTCGTTTTTATACAGCTTAAGAAATAAAAAATATGTTCCTTGAGTTTTTAGGTTATGAATATTTATTGTAGGTATATTTATTGTTCAAAATCATTTTCTTTTAAATATTAATTCTGTTTTTGTATAAAAATAATACGTAATAAATAAACAAACAGGACAGAAATACATTTCTATGTTAAAAGTTTATTAATAGTATATAATATATCAAGGGATAAAAGGAAACTTTTATCACGATGTTTATACGCTATTTTTCGCACTGTTTAATTTATTTTCCAAGTTTTTTTCCCATTTTTTTGGGTGTTTTTGGTATTGTGGTTTTTTTTAGTACCTTTTTATTCCGAATTTTACATTTTATCAAAAGACAAAAAATGCCCAATTCGAGTTTTCGTAAGGTTCAGCTTAATTATTTATAATTTTATAGTACATTTCATATAAATATCTTAATATTATTGTTCGAAAGCATAAACTTCGAAAATCATTTTCTTCAAACCAAAAATTGTTCTAAAACATATTCTTCGAAAACGTTTTCTTCAAACAGAAATTTTTCGAAATCATTTTCTTCGAACAGAAATGTGTTTTGAAAACATTTTTTTTGAACGAAAATTTGTTCGAAAATATTTTTTTTAAATGAAAATTTGTTCAAAAACATTTTTTCGAAAACAAATTTTTCGAAAAAAAAAATATTTGACCTGGCTTGCCAAACTTAACACAACTCATATAGTTCGACTAATGGGGATTTTTTCTAAAAATTTTTGGAAACAAAAACTTCCCTGACTTCTTTCCCGGGATCCTAGAGGGTGTGAAACCAAACCGAACCAACCGAAACCTATTGTCGAAAAATGATTTCCCTAAATTGGCTTTCCGGTCCACATTTTGGAAGGTTGAAATCGGTGTTACTCTAACCTTTCTTAATTGAGCACGTCAGGAGGTATCTGGACCGGTTCGGATACGTTTGCGATCAATTGACAAAGTTTAGGAAAATACCAATTTTGACCTTCCAAAAGGAGGAAAGTGGACAAATTTTCAGAATGTTTACGATCCCGGGAAAGAAGTCAGGGTTTTTTTGAAAAAATATGTTAAAAAGACCTTGCCGTAGTCAAACCATATGAATTCTGTTAGGTTTGGAAATCCAGGTTTAGAGCGTCTTTTATCGAAAAACTTGCTTTCGAAGAGAATGATTTCTATTCGAAGAAAATGTTTTTGAACAACTATTACTTACGAGCAAATTTCCGTTCGAAAACAAATTTCCGTTCAAAGAAATGGTGTTCGAATAAATTTCCGTTTAAAAAAAATGTTTTCGAACAAATTTCCATTAGAAGAAATTGTTTTCATAAAAATTTCCGTTCGAAGAAAATGTTTTCGAACAAAGTTCTGCGACCCGTCGTGTTGCTACCTTGAGTTTTTATTGGATGTTGATTTTTCAAAAACTTTTCTATGAGTGTGTGTGTGTACCTGTGTGTCTCTTAATTCTACTTTGTTTTGCAATCATTACAGTGTAGCTACTTTCGATCTTTGTTTGAACCTTTTGTTTTTCAATCTTTTGTATTTTCGACCTTTTGTACTTTCGAACTTTTGTATTTTCGACTTTTTGTATTTTCGACCTTTTCTTCGCCGCCCGCTTTTTTTTGAACACTAATAAAAATAATAGTAGGTATATTATAAACCTGGGACGTGCAGTGTTTACTTTTAATACCACGGCGGAAATTTTCATGCTCGACCGGAATAAGGGCTATAATTTGCTAAGTGACTAAAAGGGACTTTAATGCCAAGGTTTATTTTTATATACTAAAAATAATAATAATCATAAACTAAATAAATAGGTATTAAACCACTTACCGTACTTTATTTTTAGCATGTCAAGTATATAAAAAAACAGTGGGCAGTGATAGTTGTCATGGGATTACATTAAACAAAATTCAGTCAGATGCTAACAAACTAAGGTCACTCATCGTCAAGCAAGGTAAAGCTTGCTTGACGATGAGTGACCTTATAACAAACAATGTGGAAAAAATATTATTTATTTCATAACAAACTAATTAAGTTTAGTCGAGAAAAAGTTCGAATTACATTTCTCGAAGATGGAAAATAAAGCATATTCTTACTTTGAGATGGGCATGGAAATGATGCAATAAACAGAATTTCGAAAATTTCACAGTTTCCTGGTTTACAGCCTGGAGAAGTCTAGAAAGTTAAATGCTTCGTTTATATGGAAGCAATATTCTATGCCTAAGGACACAATAACGATCAAAACGAACCAAGCCATCGGCAAAGTTCAGTAAGCTTACGGCAAGCTGGAACAAAATAATCGGTATCGTGTATATATCTTGATTCCTTTTTGTTTTTTGTATTATGTTAAAATAAAATAATCCAAAAACCTATATTTTGCCTTTATGGTTTTAAAGAAATTACTTTCAATCACTGGGGATAAGAAATACTACCTTAGCCCATGAAAAAAGGGATTAAACGTACACCTTTATTCCGTAGAGAGCATAAAATATTTATTAAATGATACAAAACCCAACATAATAGTTTTCTATATTTTAGAATATATATAAAACATGCAAACTATATTTTTGGTTTTCTTCGCTGTGTGGGTCCTAACACAGGGTCCTAATAAATTTGAAATCATAAAAAACTTAGTTTTTTTAGGTTTGTTTATTTGGACAGTAAAATTTATATACCGGATGTGACGGACAGTTCTTTACGTAACATTTTAAACCATTTAATTTTTTTAAACATAAAAAAAGCTACGCTCCTGACAGTGTCAGATTTGCGTTTTTCGTAAATGAGGTTATGTTTGGTGTCGCTACCCCTGGGAGACATGAGCGGCTAGTTCACAACTTGCATTCCGTTTGCTATTGGTCGAAATAGTCAGCTGACTTTTTGATGTTGAACGTGTTGAAGATTATTATTATATTGTATTAAGAGATGGTGCCACCAGTCAAGCATTCAACAAACTTTATGTTTACAGCTTTCGGCGTAAAATACGAATATATACTAGTTGTAAGTGATTAAAAAGCGTAGTGGTTTGTGCAGTACATACCTATTGAATTTAACTAAATCTATGCTTATGCCGATGAGTTTTTTTTTTATTGTTTTTTAAAAACATATATTTTTTTTTTAATTAGCTTCCCTATCCTGTTTTCCTGTCGAAATCGGTGTTAACCTAACCCTGATAAATTATTCGACAACGTATCCTAACCTGTCCAGACACGCCCCGGTTAGGATACGTTTCCCATCAATTGACCACGGTTAGGTTTTGTTTCAGTTTGGTTTAACACCGATTTCAACCTCCCAAAACGAGGACAGGAGAGTTTTAATTTTAAAAATCCCGCCTGACTATGTCAACCAATAGCAAATGGAATGCAAGTTGTGAACTATCCGCTCGTTGGGAGACGCCAGGCTTTCAGGATGCAGTGACCCTAAGAATATTTCCTACAGTCGCCACCTGAGGAAAATAAGTCGAAGGCGGAAGTTTTCAGGGGTGCCACGACCACGTGGTCACATTGTGCAAGGAAAACTTAAGTTTGCGACACGCTCCCTAGAGGGAGCTGCACATATAGGCAGACAACTGCGTACAGCCGACCTGAAAATAGATTTCAAAATATTTTTTGGTTTTATTGCACCCCTGACCGGACTCAAGAAACAAACCTTTAAAACATAAATTTCAAACTTTCTATAAATTCGTATAAATAAAAATAATGTTTGTATAATTATTTAAAATTTCTTGTGTGCCTAATATTATAAATTTGTTAAAAAATTCTAATTTTCTACTTAGCAATAAAAAGTTGAAAATAGCCCCAAAAAACTACTATTCGGACGGATCAGATCAAATTTTGGTTCAGGAGGTGAGTTGCAGGGTTATATCGAAAATAGTAGTAAATCTTAATAAAAAATCACATTTTTAAAAAACAACTCTGTCAGGAGTTTTAGTTAGCAAATAAGAGTAAGAAATACATTAAAAAATGTATCATGAACTTATTGTATTATTTTTAGATCCAGGAAGTGAGAGACCTACAGAGTGATATCGTAATTAGAAGCGTAATTTTCTAAAAAACACATTTTTAAAAAACAATGTTGTCAAGAGCTTTCGTTAGCAAAAAATTATTTGAAACACGTTACACAATCATACCATTATCAGATTTTATCACCTTCAGGTCCAGGAATTGAGCTACATGGTGATATAGAAATTATTAGTGTGTGTAAATTTTCTAAAAATCACATTTTTAAAAAGCAAGGTTGTCCGGAGCTTTTGTTAGCAAAGTATAGTTAGGAATACGTTAAACAATCATACCATTAACTGACTATATCACCGTTAGGTCCAGAAAGTGAGGTACAGGGTGATATCGAAATTAGTAATAAAATTTCGTAAAAATCACGTTTTTAAAAAACAACGTTGTCAGGAGCGTTTGTTAGCAAAAAATAGTTAGGAACACGTTAAGCAATCATACCACTTACTAAATTTCATTTACTTCCAGTAGGTAAGCTGCAGGGTGATATCTAAATAGTAGTAAAGATTTTGAAAAATCACATTTTTAAAAAACAAGGGAGGTGAGCTACAGGGTGAAATGAATAAATAAATCCAAAAATATTCACATATATTTACGTGAAAAACTTTTACTATTTATTTGACAAATTTACAAGTTAATATGATAAAATTTTGACATTAAAACTTATTAGTTAATATAACCAAATCAACCTAAGCCCCTAACTAACCTTGGTCAAAATAAAAGTTTACAAATACATATAAGAAATCCAAAAATCCCTACATTTATTTACGTAACAACATCTTGGTTCGTTGTTCTTTTACAAATTCACAAGTTAGTTTGAAAAAATCATGGCTTTATAATACATATCAAGTATAACCAAACCGAACCAAACCCATATAAATAAGGTTGGTCAATATAAAAATGTACAATAATTATTTACAGAAAAACATGCCTGCCTTCGTTGTTAATTCACAAATTTACATGCTTATTTGACAAAAAATTTTTATCCAAAATATACAATTAATAGAATCAAACCGAACCAGTTGGTCAATATAAAAATTAACAAATACAAATAGTAAATCAAAAATTTTTTACAAATATTTTACATTTGTTTGATTTGATAATTAACAAATTCACAAGATATTTTAGAATCTTGGCCCTAAAATATATATTTAATGTAACAAAACGAAAGCCTTCACTAGGCTTGCCTAATGTAAACATTTACAAACATACACGATAAATATAAAAATCTGCACATTTATTTACAGGAAAAAACTGTCTTCGTTGTTATTTCACAAATTTGCATGTTTTTTAGGCAACAATTTGACAGCCAAGTTATCTATTTAACATAACCAAACCGAGCCAAATCAAATCCTTATAATTATTAAGCTTGCTCAATATACAAATGTACAAATACACATAATAAATATTACATTTATTTACATTGACAACAACAACCTGCACACAAATATTTTTGTCCCGTACGTCGTTCTTAGTTTTATTTAATTACTTGTATATAGACTTCTTCCAAAGTGAAGCGACTCAATATTTTGCATTTCTTTCAAAAAATCTGTTAATACATGTACCGCTACATAGCTATTTGGTTGTCTGATAAAGGGATATATTTCTTTACTTCTTTAGCTATTTTTACTGAAAACTCCAAATCAACAAAAGCAGTAGTTGCATCCCACTTAAGGTCTTTTATCTTTAAATTTTAAATATCTTTTACATAAATATTTTTTTGTATCGCTTAGGCTTTTAATTGTTTGTACAATAGTTATTTACCTAACAAGTGCGGAAAGAGGTACTTTTCCGCACGCGACGGCTTTTGCACAAACGATGCGGAGCGGAGTTCTGGCAAGCCGTCAAGGATGGAAAAGATAGTTTCCGCAAGAATTAAGTACAATGTTTTTCCTACGAGTGTTTCAAAAAACATGTTTCAATTCGCAAACATTTTATAATAATGCTAGAAAATGATACGTAAGATAGAATAGTTACATAAATCATTTAATGAGTCCTAAATATCTTCATTTTTAACAAAACAAAAATCGTGCGGAAAAGAAATTTTTCAGCACTAGTGCGGAAAAATTACTTTTCCGTACGTTTTTTTAAACTTTTATATTACTTGATTTTTTTATGCACGGAAAAATAATAAAACAGGATTTTTTTATTATGATATATTAAAAAGAAACTTTATGTAAAGAACATTTAATTAACAATAACGAAAAAGTTAACGATGGTAGATATTGAAATTGAAAGTGCACTTTCTGTTTGTTGCATGCTTCAATATACATCAGATGCCGCAACATCTTGAATAACGTCGTTTCTTATTGGAATTTGATTGGTTGGTGTTTGGCCCACTACAGAAATGTCTTGATCAGTTTGCTGCTTAGAATTACTACTGTAGTGAATGGAGGAAGGTATATTGGTCTGTACGGGCTGTAACACATTACAGGATTCTTCATTCAGTGCTTCTGGTAGCATCGGTACAGCAGCACTTCTTGAAAATGAATCTTGTGTGTAGGAGGACGGGTTTTCATTTGAAAACGATTGTGGACGGGGAGGTTCTTGCAATTTGAACGTGCGGAAAAAAATCGTGAGGAAAGTAAAAATGATGCGAAAAAGTAAAATTATGCGGAAAAGTAATTAACGTAATATTCTTTTAATAGATCGCTCAGGAAACCCTAACTTATATGTTCTTGGTTTGTAAACAGTAAGGTGAGGCTAAAAGTTATTTTTAAAAATATGATTTATAAAAAAATTTACTACTAGTATCTTACCTACTGGACCTAAATGTAACGCAGTTAATGAATGGTGTGGTTTGTTTACATATTCCTAACTATTTTTTGCTCACCAAGCCTCCTGATAAAGTTGATTTTTAAAATTGTGATTTTTACAAAAGTTTTATACTAATTTTGATTTCACCCTGTACCTTACTCCAAGGTCGTAAAGGTAATACAGTCAGTTAATGTTATGATTTTTTAACGTGTTCCTAAGCATTTTTTGATAACGAAAGCTCTTGACAACATTGTTTTCTAAAAATGTGATTTTTAGAAAAATACACTAGTAATTTCGATATCACCCAGTAGCTCACTTGCTGGCTCTAAAGGTAATACAATAAGTTAGTGATATGAATTTTTAAGGTATTTCTAACTCTTGTTTGCTAAGTAAAACAATGTAAATTGTACAACTATTTTTGATATCACCCTGTAACTCACCCCCTGAACCTAAATTTGAAATAATCCGTTAATACATAGTTTAACTTTTTGGGCTATTTTCAACTTTTTATTGTTAAGTAGAGAACTAGAATTTCTAAACAAATCTATAATAGATTTTAAGGTCACCCTGTAGCAGACCTGAACCTAACCTTTATAACCTGGGTTTGGCAGACTTTTTTTCTATCTCTTCTCATACCTGATCATAAGAAATATTAGACAAACATTATTTTTAATTATATGATAATAATAATAACAAGTTTGATATTTATATATTCAAAGGTTATTTTTTGGGCCACGGGTTGCAATAAATCCGAAAATTATTTTTTTTCATAAACTTATCAGCCCTAATAGTTTTCTTTCCTAAAATTCATTTGATTTCGTTAAAATAATATTACGTTTGATTTTGTGGTCGGCTGTACTTAGCCTCGGTTTGGTTCGCTTTGCATGTTATGTTCGTGTTATTTGAATCCAACTTTAACGAAGTAAGAAAAACGTCTCATAGTTTTGTTATTGTTTTTTTCCGGAAAAATACAATTTTTTAAGAACCTGTGCATCATCAACAATCCCGGAAAAATATTGAATTATCAGCAATCGAGTTTAAAGGTAGGTTTTAGATTATATTTCTCCTCATTTTTCGGTTTTTGACGCTGTACAAAAAACTGAAATTTACGATGTTGCCATGATTTTGGGCTAAAATTTGAGGCGTCAAATTTTTTCAGATTGTTTCAAATTATTTCAAATTTTAAAGAATTGCCCCCTTGGAACCAAAATCAAAAAATTTATTTTTATACAATACAAGGCCCAATTGTATAAAATGCAGTAAAATCAATAGAAACTATATTATACAATATCAAATCAAATCAAATCAAATCAAAATATGCTGTCTTGTCATGATAATAATTGATTACATTGACAAAGCTGTAACTTAATTCTAAATAAACAACAACTATGAACAATGATTTAAGTAGTTAATAAGCTACTAAATATTGAATATATATCAATTACCTGGCCATCCTAATTTTACTGATTGATGAATTTAGAATATCCAAATGTTTTGGTCCATATAAAATATCAAATTTATCAAATTTTGTATTTACCCTTGGATCGATAAAGGAGTCAATTTTTATAAAAAGCCAACGCATGGTTACAAGAATGAATAGAACAATAATAGTTTTAGGCTGTGCGTATTTTTACCAAGTTAAATTTAAATATTAATTGTTAGGGTATGCAATAGGTTTCGTAAAAAATATAATAACATAAAAATAATTTAAATAAAAGATGCCAGACATTAATTGTTGGAATACGTGTACGTTCAATTGGTTAAAATCAAGCAGTTGTCTAAAATAAAGTAACACACCAAAATGACACAAGTTAAAATTATTAAAACAAAGTTAAAATTATCAAAATAAAGTTAAAATAACATTAAAAATACATATATATACATATACATATACATACATACATATATACACACATATATACATATACATACACATACATACACACACATACATACATACACACATATATACCCTCATACAAAGTTAAATAAAATAAACCTTTAACAAACGAGATAAATAACAAACAAACAAACATTAATTTATCAGAGAACTGGCAAAACTTACTTAGCAAATATTTAGTTACAAATCGTCATTAAAATATTCTTCCAATGTATAATAAGCCTTTTCGACCAATAATTGTTTTACCGTCCTCCTGAACACTCCACAGTCAGTGATAATTCTTAAAATAGATGGTAGCTTGTTTTAGATTTTTATACCTCTGTAAATAATTGAATTCTGAGTCAAAGATGACGTTGGTATGGGCAGAAGTACATTGTTTCGATTTCTCGTTAGGTGTGAGTGATTATGAGTATTGTTTTTATGCTTTTTATGTACGAGGCATACCGATTCTAGAATAAATAGGCTTAATAATGTTAAAATGTTTTCCTTTTTAAACAAAGGCTTACAGTGATCTCTGAGCCTTGCTCCACAGATGTAGCGAATGCAGCGTTTCTGCAGTTTCCCCAGAAAGCTATGCCATACTGCAAGTGTGATTCAACTAGGACATAATACGCGGACCTCGCTAAATCGTGGCCAAGCTCAGAATGGATTTGTCGTACTGCATAACCACCCGTTGCTATTTTTTTATTAAGATTTAAAATATGTGTGGAAAAATTTAATTTGTCATCAATAACAAGACCAAGGAATTTGGTTTCTTGATTTTGACAAATTAATTGATTAGACAGGTTTAGGTCATCAAAATCAATCAGGGCAGCCCCCGGTTACAAAATCATGAAAATTCATAAAACTTGGCTTTGTGTAAAAATATATTTTCTGATTTCCGTACTGAGGATCAGATACCATCAACTCCACCAGTCAGACTGTACATACAAGTGGCCCATTTTTTAAGTTTATATTGCTCCAATGAAAGCTCCTAATTGTATTGTATTCAAAAGATGGCAGGTCCTACTGGACATCCATGTATCATGATAACATATTGGGTTTATATTAGGCTTATGTTACCTACTGCGTTTGACTACATTCTTAAATTATGTAATGCTCAAGGAGAGAGGATTTAGTTTTGTATTATAATCAATGTGCTTTTTTTTAAATGGGTTACAATGGGGGAAGGAGGCATATTTTTTGTCATCCGTTACAAAAAACTGCAGACAGATAGTAAATAGGATTTAGATTATAGCACTACTGCAATATTAAAAATTGGTTATATAATATCTATTGTATAAAAATTATTTGAATTATATAAATTAGACAGTGGCAGAACTACCACATAGCAGGGTAGCAGACTTTCAAGCTGCATGGGGGCCAATACGGCCAGAGTACTCCATTGCAGTAAACTTTTAATTTACTTCAAGGATTTTTTTACTTTGGCTTAGTATAAATGACACTTAAGACTGTTGTTTTAATACAACTTACTGTGTAGACAATCTTCAATATCGAAACCATACCCTTAACATTTTAGACCCTCAGTAAAAGTCAAAAAATTGTGGTAGTAAAATTAAAAAAGTTTAGTGTAGCGGGGGACACCACTGTACCATTGACCCATCAAAGTGGCCAGAGCCCTTACAATGGAAGGTCTTGCTTTATGCTGGTTCCACTATTGCTCGTCATGCAGGTCATGGATGAAATATTTTTATTAAACTTGCAATACGATGCAGTTTCTGTCCTGGGAAGTGTTTTACTGTAGTGAACTCTCTCTCCTGAAAACTGCTTTAGATAAGAAAAAATGTTTATTCTGTAAAGTGTTATAGTTCAGTGAAGTGTATTTATCTATCCCAGGGAAGTGTTTTAGTTTACTATTTTTCCTGATGCTAAAATGACAATATCACATTCTATATAAATGTATCTTTATTAGTAAAAAACTTGGTAAGTATTATAATTTGTTTATTAATTAATTTTCAAATATTTGTATTTTGCTGTTCTATGAAAATTAGCTGTTGATGGTAAAAAACTTTGTTTTTGTTTAAGTAATTTGTTTAGAACCATTCCATATAAAATATTGGTAGTTTTTATCAATCTTGTAAGAAAAAATATTGTCAATAAAGATTTACTATTTGACGATATTTTTCTGCAAATTTGAAGAAAAATTATATCAAGATTTAGACGGAAAGGTCCTGAAAAAATTACATTTTAAACCATTTTAAACAGCTGATATTTTTTTAGAGTGATATCAGCTGATGTATTTTAATAGATATCAGCTGATGTATTTTGATAGATATCAGCTGAGTCCAGGGGAGATTGATATAGACAGAGGAACAGCCTTCTTCTCTCTTTGTGTTGCCAATGGTTTAACACGTAGTTTGTATTTCTTCCCCTTGGTGTTCTGTGGCACACATGTTAATACCAATTAAGAGATCACATCGTCAAAATTTCAAAATAAATAAACCATGGTTCGATGCGGACTGCAGTAGACAAAAACACTTACTTTGGAACTCTTTTAAAAACCTTAAAAAATCAAATTACAATCCGGATCAAAAAATAATTTATCTTAACCACAAGAAAGCGTATAGAAAAATTATATCCACCAAAAACTGCGAATACGATATAAAGTCAGTAAATTCACTTACAGAATGTAGAGAACCTAAATCGTTTTGGATGACGGTCAGGCAGTTAAAAGGCATAAAAAACAATCTCAACCTAAACAGTGTAACTTGGGAAAACTTTTTCTCTCAAATTTACACTGGTAGATATTTACTTACACCCACGTTTCTCAGAACCTTTGACCCTATATTGGATGGATCCGTAAACCTAGATGAACTTAACTCTGTACTTAGAAAATGCAAAAATAATAAAGCTCCTGGTTCAGACGGGAATACGTATAAATTTCTAAAAATCTCAGTCAAAATTGGAAGCTCTATCTTTGTGTTTTGTTTTCCAGAATCCTAGAGGTATCAGTTGTGCCTAAAATCTGGACCCATATTTCATTCTCCATGCTGTTTAAGAAAGGGCTTAGTGAGGACCCTAACAACTATAGGTCTTGTGAAAGGCTTTCGCGGCCGTCGTCCAATGGTGGGTGTGCTTTCGGGCTGTTCGGCAGTCGTCGTTGGAAATTCGTTCTCGACGTATCGCCATCTCGAGTGGATGGCATCTTCAGGACATGTTGACTGTTTGTCGGCTTCAACATCTCCTGAAGATGCCATCCACTCGAGATGGCGAAACGTCGAGAACGAATTTCCAACGACGACGGCCGAACAGCCCGAAAGCACACCCACCAACTATAGGTCTATACACAAATTAAAATAGGCTGAATACATGGCTAGAAGCACACCGGGTGATTTCTGAATCCCAATCTGGATTCAGGAAGGGACGTGGTTGCATTGATAATGTGTTTACACTTAATGTTTTAATACAAAATCACCTTCCCCTCCGAAAAAGAAAACTATATTTATTGACTTTCGGCGTGCTTTTAACACAGTTTTCCACCCTTTGCTTTGGTCCAAACTTTACTCTTGTGGATTCAGCGCTAGATTTATATCTGTAGTGAAAAATTTGTATGATAACGCGACCGTTAAAATTAAGTCTAGCGATGGAACTACAATAAGTTTTGAAATCGATTCGGGGGTTTTGCAGGGGGAATCACTAAGCCCAACCCTTTTTAACGTGTTAATAGTTCTGTTCCATCAAACAGTTCGACGGTTATAGAACCGTCCAAAAAATCCCAATGCGCGCGCAATGCAGTACGAGGATTTGGGTTAGATGGAACGACCAAATAACTGTCCAAAAACCGAATGCTGTTCGATTTACTTCAGGCACGTGATCATATGCGAGAAAGTTAAATTCAAAATCACGTGACTAAAAGAAAGGGTAGGTTTGGCGTATGAATTCGAGAGCACGAAATTAAAGCACACAGAAAGGATTACACAATTACATAGGATTATCATAATATATTTTTAATTTTAGTTCTTTAAAATGCAGATAAAATTAAATCAATTTAATTTATACAGGGTGTAACTAAATAAGTGTAAAACATTTAAGGGGATGATTCCTCATCGAAAAAAAGATAGGATCTTTCATATAAAGAAACTTTATTGGAGCATCCCTTGTTAAGATACCGCCCCTTAAAGGGGGTACATAACATTTATGACGATGTATCTCTGTAGTTGTTCGTGAAATAATTTTTTGCTGCGAACTGGTTTATTTTGGGCAAAAAATCCAAGAGACATTTTTTATTTACAATGAAACAGGGTATCGGAAATACATTTTTAAACGGAAAACAAATAGTAAGACAAAAAATTACATTGGAAATAAATTTTAGGGGTTGCGTTTTCCACCCTTTACAACCATGGGGCAAACCAAATTCATTACCTAAGTGTCTTTTTGGTAGTAGAAAATTTTATGTACCCCCTTTAACAAGGGATGCTCCAATGAAGTTTCTTTATATAAAAGATCCTATCTTTTTTTGATGAGGAATCACTCCCTTAAATGTTTTACACTTATTTAGTTTCACCCTGTATTCTAAAACTATTTATTCTGCCTAATAAACTAAATATATTAAAAATTAAAACGAACTTGCATTAGCACATATTTTTGGGCGAAACTTGTGAAAATATATTTATTTTTTCTAATATCACAAGTTTTATGTGAAATTTATATATTTATTTATTTGTAATTTCAAATTTGATTTTTATAAAACCTTTGTAAAATTACCTACATATTATAGAAAGCCTTAATATTCAGAAGGTTTTTGCGATTTTATTCATTTTTAAGAAATAGAAATCGTGATACTTCTAAGAAGTTAGGAAAATCACATTTTGTAGCTTGTACTTTAGTAATGACCTTAATGTGGATGCCTTAAAGCGAAGTCGTTTGTTCTTCCGCCAAATCTGTGGTAAAATTTTACTTCCGGTGCTTATATCAGATATAGAAAGGTTTTTTA
This sequence comes from Aspidapion aeneum, assembly GCA_963576565.1. Classification (NCBI taxonomy): domain Eukaryota; kingdom Metazoa; phylum Arthropoda; class Insecta; order Coleoptera; family Brentidae; genus Aspidapion; species Aspidapion aeneum. The sequence continues at coordinate 58,680,105 of OY755041.1, read as the reverse complement.
TACAGAAAGGCTCTAGGGCTGTCAGTATCGACTCACTAAATGATATTTTGCTATTGTTATATTGTGATGACCTACTGGTTCTTGGTGACTCCGAGATTGACATACGGAGAAAGCTTGAAATATTGCGTGAAAACGCTGCGCTGAACCACCTCGAGATAAACTATAATAAATCAAAAGTAATATGTTTTAATCGCTCGGGTAAAAAGCCAGATTCGCATTTTAAAATAGGGGAAACAAATATCAAAGTGGCGAATGAGTATGTTTATTTGGGGACACTTTTTTCCGGTTCTGGACGTTTCAGAAATATGACAGATCAAACTGTACTAAAATCCAAGCAGGCAGCTGGGTCGGTTCTGAGCCTGACTTCTAAAGTCAAATTAGGATCATTTCATCTTGCCAAAAAATTGTTTATACCTACTATTTTCAACTCATTTACTGGCTATTTGCCTGTTTGGAGCCTGTGTTATATAGAGAGTCTAGAACGAATACAAACTAGTTTCTATAAGTCAATGCTACGCCTTCCATTAAGCACAAGCTCAGCCCTTGTCAGGCTTGAAACTGGCTCCTCCCGAATAATGTTTTTCATATTTAAGCAAACAATATTTTTTTTAATTAAAGTGCTTCAAATGGATAATCAAAGACTGCCAAAAATCTGCCTTGATCGTCAGATCAATCTGCTTGAAGTCACGTTAGACTCAAGGTTTAATTGGGTCTCACAGGTTAAGAACCTGTTCGCGACTTTGGGTCTTTTAGATTTCTGGTCCCTAGATCCCTTAATACTTAAACAAAATCGCAAAAATATGTTTCAACTTTGCCAAGAGAAATGTTTTGATTTGGATAAGAATCTCGCTTCTCACGCAATGTACACTCTCTTTTACTCGACATTTTCTCCTACTATTAATTTGTATCCCAAATACCTCGATTTTAAATATGACATTTCTCTTATACGCTTAAACGCCCAAATTCGAACTAGCCATAAACACCTCTGCAAATTCAATATAAAGAATATTACTTATCAATTTGATCCGGAAGTTATTTGTTCCGTGTGTAACCTGCACGAGGACGAGACCTTTTACCATGTTTTTTTATATGCCCTTTGTACAGACATCTTCGTCCGCCTAATTGGAGTAATCGAACGCTATTCGCAAATTTGAATGACTTAGTTTTAGACAAGACCAAGGAGATCTGTAACACATTTTCGCAAATCTTGCGTATTAGGTCGTTTTCGCGAAACGAGTGGTAATGATCAGTTCTGTTCCATTTTTCGTTCTTTATTTTATACTATACTATTAGAAGCAGGAAAGTGTTGTATTTTTAGCATCTATTTTTGTTTTTATTTTTTAAAATTAATTTTGCCGGCATTTTATTGCATTTTTTAGTTGGACTTTGTAGTGATAGGCTGTTTTCTTTTTCTTTTTTTTATTAGTTTTGAGTTTTCTTTACATTTATAGTAATTTTGTAACTAGAACTCTTGTTCATAATATATTTCTTAAAGGAACAATAAAGTAAAGTAATTAAGAAATCTCTGACTTTAATTTTTTAGCTCGTTGTGCGTGCCAAATTTAGGCCCGATAACTTCGTCGACAACGATAACTTTAACAATATTTGACAGTTCCAAATTGCATTTTTGGTACCGGTATTAGTCGACGCCGACTGACGGTGCGGTTATTTGTCGTTCTGTGTGCAAGACTATTAAAATCGAGAATATTAATTGGGGAAGATGGGGGAATATTTTTTTTGTCTAAAGGAAAACTTTATTTCCAATTTTAATATTTTGTTTTTGGTTTTTCTTGTGTTGAACAGATAGTTAAGAATGGAAATGTTTCGTAATACCTCTTCATTTTGACTATCGTGGGGTAATAGGAAACATCGTAATGGGGCAATAAGAAATATTTTCTATTTCGTTGCATACGATTTGAGTTGTAATGTTACCTTTACATTTGACTAAAATGACTTTTGTAAGCTATAGAAATGGCAAGTTGCAGAAATATTAAATGGGATGGAATTCAAATAGTCCACAATACACGCCTCCAGTTTTTAAGTGATGAATAACAGGCTGAATTCTCGTTCATAGCTTTATTCAAAAAAGATACAAAACAAATATTTTCCTCTGCAAATTTTTGAAAGTCATTCCTAACAGAATGCGCGGGCGCAGAAATCTTTTGAGCTTCGAACTGACTAAACCAAGCATATGATTTTGGGGACAATGTTGCGATTCATTTTTAAACACATTTTTAAGGCAACAAAAAAAAGGATTAAAGTCTCAAAGTATCTCAAATTTTATAAATTACGAGATGAAAAAAGTTCAATTAAAGAATTAGTAACCGGAATTTTTTTTCTGTAGCCTAAAATGTATTTGAAAGTAGTTAATGGCAATAATGTTCTACAAATCATATACTTGGTTTAGTGTAGGTATATGTATTGTTAAAAATCATTTTCTTTTAAATATTATTTGTGTTTTTTGTATAAAAATAATACGTAATAAACAAACAAACAGGACAGAAATACATTTGTATGTTAAATATTTATTAATACTATATAATATATCAAAGGACAAAATAAAACTTTAATAACAAGTTTATACTCTATTTTTTTGCATTTTTTAGTTCATTTTTCAAGTTTTTTTTTCTATTTTTTCGGTGTTTTTAGGTTTTGTGGTTCTTTTTTAGTCACTTTTTATCCCGATTTTTAATTTTATCAAAAGACAAAAAAACCCAAAAACAGTTTGAGTTTTAGTAACGTTAGGCTTTAATTACTTATTTACTCTAGCCTTTCTCAATTGAGCACATCAGGGGGTATCTGGCCCGGTCGGGATACGTTTGCGATCAATTGACAAAGTTTAGGAAAATACCAATTTCGACCTTCCAAAAGGAGGAGACAAATTTTCAGATAGTTTACGATCACGGGAAGGAAGTCTGGGTTTTTTTGAAAAAATATGTTATAAAGACCTTGCTTTAGTCAAATTATATGAATTGTGTTAGGTTTGGAAATCCAGGTTCCATTAGAAGAAATTGTTTTCATAAAAATTTCCGTTCAAAGAAAATGATTTCAAACAAAGTTTTGCGAGCTGTCGTGTTGCTACCCAAAAAATACCTAGAGATGGTAAATAAAAATTCTTAGACCTTGAGTTTTTATTGGATGTTGATTTTTTAAAACTTTCTATGAGTGTGTGTGTGTGTTTTGCAATCATTACAGTGTAGCTACTTTCGATCTTTGTTTGGACCTTTTGTACTTTCAAACTTTTGTATTTTCGACTTTTTGTACTTTCGACCTTTTCTTCGCCGCCCGCATTTTTTTGAACATTAATAAAAATAATAGTAGGTATAATATAAACCTTGGGCGCACAGTGTTTACTTTTAATCCCACGGCGGGAATTTTCATGCCCGACCGGAAGGAGGGCTATAATTGTCTACGAACTAAAAGGGACTTTAATGCCAAGATTTATTTTTATATACTATAAAAATAATAATAATCATATAAACTAAATAAATAGGTATGAAACCACTTACTGTACTGTAGTTTTAGCATGTCAACCCCCCCGTATATAATAAAACACTGGGCACTGATAGTTGTCATGGCATTACATTAAACAAAAGTCAGTCAGATGCTAACAAACAATGTGGAAAAAATAATATTTATTTCATAACAAACTAAATAAGTTCAGTCGAGAAAATTTCGAATTACATTTCACGAAGATGGACCAAACAAGGGACCAAAGAATAAAGCATATTCTTACTTTGAGATGGGCATGGAAAGGCCACCGAAGAAAGCAGCTTTCAGTACCGAAAAATGATGCAATAAATAGAATTTCGAAAATTTCACCGTTTCCTGGTTTACATTCTGGAGAAGTCTAGAAAGTTAATTGCTTCGTTTATATGGAAGCAATATTCTATGCCGAAGGACACAATAACAATCGAAACGAACCAAGTCATCAGCAAAGTACAGTAAGCTTACGGCAAGCTGGAAGCAACAAAATTATCGTTATCGTGTTTATATATCTTGATTCCTTTTTGTTTTTTTTATTATGATAAAATAAAATAATCCAAAAACCTATATCTTGCCTTTATGGTTTTAAAGAAATTACTTTTAATCACTGGGGACAGGAAATACTACCTTAGGCCATGAAAAAAGGGATTAAACGTACCCTTTTATTCCCTAGAGAGCATAAAAAATTTATTTAGTATATATATAAAACATGTAAACTATATTTTTGGTTTCTTGCGCTGTGTGGGTCCTAACACAGGGTCCTAAAAAATATTGAAATCATAAAAAACTTAGTTTTTTTAGGTTTGTTTATTTGGACAGTCAATTTTATATACCGGGTGTGACGGACAGTTCTTTGAACATAAAAAAGCTACGCTCCTGACAGTGTCAGATTTGCGTTTTTCGTATATGAGGTTATGTTTGGTGTCGCTACCCCTGGAGACGCCAGGCTTCCAGGATGCAGTGACCCTACAGTGACCTGTGCAGCCAGCGTCAGCCAATTGGCGGGGAAAGCAATAGAAGCTCGCTAAAACACAATACGTCCCCGTTAACTAAATGTAACGTTCAAATGTCAACAGTGTCAAATAGCGTTAGTCGTCGGTTGTTTTTAGCACGACCAAAAACTATCTAGTACCTAGTCTTCCAAAATATCGCTCACTTTGAGGCAAAATGGCTTAACATACCAAAAATACACATTAATTAACAATGTGACTCTACCTATGAACACTATGAAGAGCGATGTCTAACCAATATGGATTTAACTAACTATTTATTCTAAATAAAATTATATTTTTTTTTCAATAAGCGCTCTTTAAAATCACACTTCTTTTCTCGTCGAGAGAAGTGGAGTAAAAAAAGAACAATCATGAAATTGCTGAACCTAATTTATATGATTTTGCATAGCCGGCGCGGCGTATAGTTCTAAAAAGTTTTGCGTCGTTTTTTCGAGAAATACAGAGCAGCTCGCTTGTTCCCTTTGAAACGTAAATTTTGTACTGTTTGAACGTGTTTTGCCTTTCTCCGAAAAAAAAAAAGAAGTAAGCTGGACCATCAAAAAGTACAAAATATTTTAGTTAAAGCGGGTTAACTATTGGGGGAAAATTGACATTTTATTTTTATTGCATGGGCACTAAATTCAGTATTTTAGTTGAAAGGCTTATAGTCCCGTAGGATAGTTGTGGAAGATTTCTTAAAACTATTCTAGATTGATTGGGAATAGATCACACAATCTTAAAACACCGGGCGTTTGCCTCCAGTTTGAGTAGGAGGGGCCTGTGTCTGGGTCCCTAGAATCGACCGGTCTATGGATCTTATACAGGGTGTCCCAGATAAGAGCAAATACATGAGGATTTCGGAAATGGTAAAAGATTTTTTTTAATGAGAAAAAAGTGGCACGGTAAAAAAAATGTCTTAGATCAAAGTAAATAGCTTTGAAGTAAAATAATTTATGCTTTCCTATTCACCAGAGGAATATTTGATTGATATTGCACAAAAAATGTCTTGCGTCTTTATTTTAATGTGAAACAGAAATTGTTTTATTATAAATTGGAACTGAATTAATCCAAGGCCCCGTTTTCTCTGGAAGCAAAATATTACTTATATAAAGACAATTTGCTCTGTTACAAAATGGAATATACTGAAACAAAACAATTAATGAAGAAAAATAAAGTCTCATTTTAAGACAAAACGCTGCGTTGAACTAAAACGAAATATTTTTATTTAAAACAAATTGATTTAAGGTAAAAAAAAATTTTCAAGAAAAGAACGTCTTTTCATTGCAGACAAAAATTTTTACCGTGTGCGCTATTCTAAAACCCAGGCACTTTTCCAACTCTTTTTGAGTATTTCATTATAAAATAATATTTTTTAGAAGTATAGGCGTAATTTTTTTTTAGCTCGCTTCATTTTTCTTAACACAAAACTTAAATACAAGTCAGATCGAGCTTGCTTGTTTAGTATCAAAGGTAAACCGAGGACTTGGGAAGTAAACAAACGGTGTAGGTTAGCGGATTACTTTCGATGCTGAAACGAACTTCTGCGTATTTTTATTTTTGTGTAAGTAGAAATAAAGCGGGCAAAGAAAAATTGACCGTTCCACAAGTAGAAAATTTCCTTTTATAAGGACATAATAATATTAAAAAATAGTTAGAAAATTGCCTAGGTTTTCAAAAAATTCCAGAAATATTTATTGTTCATTAATGAGATATTTTGTTAACGAAAATCAACTGAACCACCAGTGACGTAAAAATATGACTGTAGACCGGTCTGTTCTAGGGACAGTGTGACCTCATAAATCCAAGATGGCGGCTTTTTTAAATGTTTTTTTAAAACTTTGGCTTAAAACTTTCGCTAAATTGGTTGAACAAAGAGCTCTTGATACGTGTTTGGTTTGTAAGGAAACAGCAATTAAAATGATGAAGAAATTTGCTTTATATCTCAAAAACTAACAATGATATGAACTTTTTTAGAAATACTAAAAAATGGTCACTTTTTTTTACCAAAAAAAAAAAAATAATAATAAAGAAGTTTTAGACTCGATCGATCGATTGAGTATTGACTACTTAATTTCAAGTCACCGGCTGTTTGCCTCAAATTTGAGTATAAGCACCTGTGTGACGTCATAAATTCTACCATATGTATCAACTTTACAGAAAATTTATCATTTTAATAAGCTTTATCTCAAGAACTAAATAAGATATTTTTCTTTTTTGAAATACTAAAAAATTATAAAAATGCAAGATTGGACAAAAAAGTTTTAGACACAAAATTTATGTTTTTTGTTTTAGACTACCCTCAATCGATTGGTGATGGATCACTTAATATTAAGTCGCCGGGTCTTTGCCTCGAATTTGATTAGTATGGCCTGTGTGTTTAATCATCTTCCACAACCAACGGCGGTTCTACGGGGGGGTACTGGGGGTAATTACCCTCCCCCCCCAGAGCCTGAAAAAAATTTATTAGGTATAAAGGCTGGTATCTGCTACAGATAAATTAAAGGCTAAAAAAATATTTTTGTTGGCTTTATTAGATTCCCGATAATAAGCGCATAGGAAAAAACCGCAGAAGAAATATGCGCAAAGAAAAAAAGCGCAAGCGAAAAACAAAATCAAGAAGTGGTCTTTACATTTGACGGGACCTACCTAGTATGTAGGTCGGTCGGTGAGCTAAATGTTGTCAACAAATAACAATTTTAAATAAATTAAACTAGATAAGCCTAGAGACATACAGGGGTCTCTAGACATGACTAACCTCAAATATTTTTTTTTTGTAGATTCTCATAATTGCAACTTTTTGCAATTTTCAGAGTTTTGCGCAACTTATTTTGTGTGCGCGAAAAAATGGAAAGTTTTATATTTAAGATAAATGGGGGGAAGACGCGTAACATTTTCTCAAAAATCAAAAAAATAATTAACTTTATTCAAAATTTACAAAAACTGGATATTCTATTACAAATACAATAAACAAATGATAAAACAACAAAAAAGTTTAATTTTCTTAAAAATTAACGAAAAAGTTAAATAACAAAGCATAAACATTGACAGTCTTTTCGGCAACTTACCCGAACTACGGGGTAAGATGCCGACAGACTTGGGGTGTGATGTCATAGACAGAAAACATTGTATTGGCCATCATACTTACATCATCTTACTAGCCAAGGACCAAGGTTAAAATTTTTTATGTTTTAGTTAGTGATTTTTGCGCATGGATCGCACATATTCGGATTCGAAGTACAGGTTTCGCCTCTAGTTGATTTTCTGACGTACGTTCGTGGCATTTTACCTAAAACAAACAAGATAAATTAAGAAACTATTCAATTAGACGTACTGAAAGGAAATCACTAACCAAAATAGACATAAACCTGAGAAAAAACAAGTGTTACAAAGTTTACAGTGCAATTTAAACAAGGCATCTTACCCCACAAGGATCTTGGCATTTTACCCCAACCTTTGGGTGTAAGATGTCAAACCCACAAATCAACGCACGAAAAAGCGTCACCGGACCCCCCTAGGGGCGGCAACAGCTTCGTTGGTAAGCCAAAAAAGGTGTTTCACCAGCAAAAACGTCCCCAAGGATAATCCCAGTGTATTTTTTGCAATCAAAAACACATAATATATCGCTGTCTTGAGTTTTTAAATAAATCGCCCTCTGAAAGATTCGCTTTCATTAAGTCAAAACATGCGTGCATCAATTGCCTAAACTCAGGACACGGGGGTTATGCGTGCCCTTCGTCGAAACGTTGCTAATATTGCCCACAGCCTAGAGCGCATCACAGTCTTCTTCATTTCCCCTCCTTAGGGGCTTCCCCCTTGCCTGATCACGTGGACTCTCAGTCTTCCTCTGGGACTCTCACTGTAACTGCGGGACCTTCTGGAGGTCAGAAAACTCAGGTAGGAATGATGTTAAATGACCAGGAAACAATGTTGGGAACAGTTTTAATAAAAATAAAAGACGCCTTTCATAATTGGCAAACTTTTCGCGCCATTCTCGACACAGGGGCGCAAAATACATTTATTACTAAATCTTGTACTAATAAATTAGGATTGCATAAATACAATGTTCGCTTTGCGATTCTTCCGAAACTTTTAGCTCCAATGCCATAATTATTGATAAAATATGCGACAAATTACCCCCATGCAATCTAGGCTTAAAAGAGATATCGCAACTAAAAAATATTCAACTTTCGAACCCTAATTTTATTAAGCCTGGGTTCGTACAGTTGCTTTTGGGTAACGATATTGTACCCTACATTTTAAGGGATGGTATCATTTCTTTCGGTCAGAATCAACCTGTTTTTGTCAATACTTATTTCGGCTATACGGTTTTGGGAAGGACTTTGTCGTGTTCGGGTTTAAATAGCCAAATAAAAACATTTTTTACCAATTCCGCTAACCTAGAGTTAGATATTACTCTTCAAAAATTTTGGGAGGTCGAGAAGGTGCCGGAGGTGTAGTGTCTGAGCCCCGAAGAAAAATACTGTGATAAGTTTTTCTCAGAAACTACTAAAATTACGCCCCAAGGGCGTTTTATGGTTGGCTTACCACTTAAAATCGATTCTTCTGATTTTGGCGATTCTAGATCCATGGCATTAAAGAGGTTTTATTCCTTGGAGCGACGACTAATACAAAACCAAAGTTCATACACGGCTTATTCTGATATTATGCGCGATTATTTGGAAAATAAACATATGACCGCTGTGGCTCCCCCCCCCTACTTAAAGAAATAAATAATTATTACCACATCCCTCATTTTGCAATCTGCAAAAAAAAGTCCACGACAATTCCCGCACGAATTGTTTACGACGCTAGCGCATGCGCCTCACCGAGACATGTCAGTTTGAATAATGCGCTCTACACTGGGCCCAAATTACAAAATGATATTGTAAAATTGCTTCTCGATTTTCGCTTTGGAAAATACATCTTTGTTACAGACATACGGGCTATGTACAGGATGATAGAAGTGCGCCCAGAAGATAGAAAATTTCAAAGGATTCTTTGGCGTTTTAATCCCTCAGATCCTATTTGTGGTTTTTGGCGTCACTTGTTCGCCCTACCTTGCGTTGCGCACCATGCAGCAGTTAGCAACGGATCACTCGGATCTGCCCCTGGCAACCGAGCTCATTCTTCATTCCTCCTATATAGATGATATCTTGGGAACTAGTGATTATTCACTGGACACCCTAATTTTGATGAAAAATCAAATAATTTCTTTACTTTCTCGAGCTGGGTTTGAAGTAAGAAAATGGGCCAGCAATCACCCCGACATACTTTCAGACTTACGCAAGTCTCATATCCAAACCGACGCCCTTTGCTTGGATGAGGATAGCCGGAATACGTTAAAAATTCTTGGCTTACGTTGGAACCCTCCCTCTGATGCATTTTTTTATCAGTTTGATCATATCAAAGATCAAAGTTGCACCAAGCGAATAATGCTTTCAAATCTATCGCGATGTTTCGACCCCATTGGCTTTTTAACTCCGCTTACGATTTGCGCAAAAATACTTGTCCAACATTTGTGGCTTTTAAAACTTTTTTGGGATCAAAAGGTTCCCGAAGAAATAGCCGCAAAATGGAGAAAGTTTCAATCTGAATTAAATTTGCTACGGGACCTTAAAATATTACGTCATATTGATATTCGCAAATCAACATCGGTTCAGTTGATCGGATTTTGCGATAGCTCCGAAAAAGCTTATTGCGCTGTTATATACGTACGAGTCTCGTATCAAGACAATACAATAAAAAATTATTTATTATGCAGCAAAAGCAAAGTTGCGCCGCTTAAAACTGTAAGCATCCCGCGTTTAGAACTTTGTTCTATGGTTTTACTTGCCAAATTGATAGATTTTACAGTTAACAATTTATCACGGAAATTTCAATTTAGCGACATTTTTTGTTTTACTGATAGTGCGGTAGCTTTACAATGGTTACAAAAATCCCCCCACTCCTGGAAAAGTTACGTGGCCAATAGGGTCTCATTTGTACAGGAAAAGGTCCCACCGCAAAACTGGTTTCACATTAGCGGTACCAACAACCCTGCGGACTGCGGTACCAGAGGGATGCTCGCCTCCGATCTTCTGAGTTGCACCCTATGGTGGCAGGGCCCTTCCTTTCTTTGTTCACCCCAAGAACAATGGGATTTTTTAATTTCATCCCCACTGGATGAATCAGACCTTGTTTTGGTAGAAGCAAAAAACCAAATATTTTTTGCGATTAAAAATTTTAATTCTCCTTTGATAAATGACCTGTTAGAAAAACATAGTTCATTGTTAAAATTACAAAGGATTGTCGCTTATCTTTTACGAATTCGAGATAGGATACAAAAAATTGAAATTTCTCGATATAAATATATCACTTTGGTAGAATATCGAACCGCGTTACTTTTTATTACCAAACATGTACAGTCGGTCTATTTTGAAATGGAAATTTTAAAATTGACGAACCAAGAAGAGTTGCCGAAGTGGTTTAAAAAACTCAAACCTTTCATAGACCCTCGCGGTTATTTGCGAATCGGAGGCAGGCTCTGCCACTCGGAATTGGAATATGATAAAAAATTTCCTTTACTTTTGCCGAGTAAGAACTCTTGATTTTTCATGTTCACATGGTAAATTTACATTGTTGTATACACACCACCATTGCATAATCGCGCAGAAATTTTGGATATTATATTAAATATACTCACAAAATGTTTGCCATGTTGGAAAACAAAGCCCGTTGCTTATCAGCCTCCAATGGCGGATCTACCCGCTTATCGGGTGCGCCAAGCGCCGGTTTTTTCAAAAATTGGGATAGATTTTTGCGGTCCTTTCTCAGTGACCTTAGGGCGCCTTCGTAAGGCGCGCTGTTATAAAGCTTACATTATGCTCGCCATTGTTGTGCATTATCTGAACTCAAAACGGAAGCGTTTCTGGCCGCGCTGCGGCGTCTGATCGCACGTAGAGGTCACGTGAGCGATATATTTTCTGACAATGGTGGAAATTTCCAGGGGGGTTGGAACTACTTAAAGCAAATCTTCACTGACGCAGCGACAGCGCAAATTATTCGTTGGCACTTTATGCCAAGTGCCAGTCCACATTTCGGTGGAATTTATGAATCCAACATAAAGTCTACAAAAACCCATTTGACTCGAGTCGTGGGAAGTCAGACTCTTACTTATGAAAAACTAAATACTTTCATAATTCAAATCGAAGCGGTGTTAAACTCACGACCAATAGGAGCTATTTCTTTAGATCCTACGGATTTTACGGCGCTTACCCCAGGTAATTTCCTAAACTTGCAACCCCCGACGTGTTTGCCCGATCCTGACTACTCGGACGTCCCTATAAATCGGCTTTTGCGTTGGAATTTGTTATTGCAAATGCACGATCACTTTTGGAAAAGTGGGCTAGTGAATATTTTCACACCCTACAACAAAGGTCGAAATGGACGGATTCCATGACCTCCCCTGTGGAGATAGGAACTTTAGTTCTCATTCGGGACGAGAATCGCCGCCCACTAGATTGGTTGCTAGGCCGTATTATAGAATTATTTCCTGGCAAGGATAATGTTCCGAGGGTAGCAAATGTGCAAACAGCCACTGGCGTACTCAAACGGCCATTGGTAAAGCTTTGCCCATTGCCTATTGCTTTTTAGAACAGCACGCTGGCTGTTCTCAGGGTCGGGGAGAAATGGTTCGTTTTCACGCCCTTAGTTAAGTTTTTGAACTACAAAACATTTTTATTTTATTTTATTTATTTATTTTTTTGAAATTTGATTTCCACCCGGTGTTAAAAATAAATAACACCGGTACCTTGGGATAAGAAAACCAGATATGTTTTTTGCTTATTTGATTTTAAAATATTAAAATTAAAACTGGAGCTATTCTAGTACACACCAATCTCGATGTGTCCTTGTTTATCACACCTGATATTCCGTCTTCCTATTTCCTTTAAACTGACCCATTTGAAAATATGAGTGGAGTCTACCTATATTCGTGGAGTCAAGAAGCAAGAGAGGAAAACAACGAAACAACGATAAGACAGTGTGCTTTAATCGTTTGTCCCTGCCAAACGCATACTGAAAAAGGGTTGATCATAGCCGCCCTGTGGCATCAATCTACGGCCCTTGCCGAATTAATTATTGTCATACTAAACATAATTAAACAAAAATTCAAAATCGTTAAGCCGCGCGCGCGCAAAAACATAACAGTGCATTAAAGATATTGTTACAAATTTAAGTGATTTAAATTTTATAATTGGAATTTATTTAGGTTTAGTGTAGTATTAGGTTGATTTATCTTAAGGTTGTATTCTTAGTCTAGGTTTTAGTTGCGTTATCTGTGACTTGCGGTCGCAATAATACGAGAAGTTTCCGGACGTCGAAGGCTGCCGGAAAGTTCGAGAGAGATGGACGATCCTATATATAGGGCCGGGGTCGCGCACCAGGCAGTCAGTCACAGATAACGTACTGTAGTGGTCGTGAGATATTAACACGAAGTTAATAGACCAATTATAGTAGTGAATTATCAGCGAGTTATTAGTAAGTGTAAGTGCGTGTTTTTGTGCATAATTATCAAAATAAATTGACATATCGTTTTTTTGACATTTACGAGTTTTATTTGAAGCAGTGAACCCGTAACAATTGGTGTCAGAAGTGAGATTAAAAGAAATAAATATTGCAAAGACTATCCTTACTGAATAGTGCAAAGACCACCGGATAGGACAATTGGACAGAAAAACAGTAAGTGATTTTTCCAGAATATTCGAAGAAGTTCGATATTGTTTTATTCAAAAACCAAAAGAGATATTTAAGAACCGACTTCGACATTAACTTTACAGTCCAAAAATTGATAATTAGAGAGATTTTCTAGAATATTCTATCACTTTCTACGACGCTCTATTCAAAAACCAGAAGAAATATCCAAAAAAAAAGCGACTTCGACATTAGCTTAGTAATTTCAAAAGTAAGAACTAAAAAGAATTTCTAGAAGATTCTATAACATTCTACGACGTTCTATTCAAAAACTAGAAGAGATATACAAATACCGACTTCGACATTAGTTTAGTTATTTCAAAAGTAAGAATTAGAAAGAATTTCTAGAATATTCCATCACTTTCTACGACGCTCTATTCGAAAACCAGAAGAAATATCCAAAAAGCGACTTCGACATTAGCTTAGTAATTTCAAAAGTAAGAACTAAAAAGAATTTCTAGAAGATTCCATAACATTCTACGACGTTCTATTTAAAAACTAGAAGAGATATACAAATACCGATTTCGACATTAGTTTAGTTATTTCAAAAGTAAGAATTAGAAAGAATTTCTAGAAGATTCCATAACATTCTACGACGTTCTATTCAAAAACTAGAAGAGATATACAAATACCGACTTCGACAGTAGCTTAGTTATTTCAAAAGTAAAAATCACCAAGATTTTCTAGAATATTCCAAAACATTCTACGACGTTCTATTCGAGAACCAGAAGCGATATTCAAAAACCGACTTCGACATTAGCTAAGTTATTTAAATATTTAAATAGTAAGAATTAGAAAGAATTTCTAGAATATTCCATAACATTCTACGACGATCTATTCGAGAACAGAGATAATCAAACACTGGCTTCTACATTTGCCTAGTAGCAGAAAGAGTGACATTTACTAGTATATTCTAGAACATTCCATTAGGTCCTATTTAAGAATCAGAAGAGATATTGAAAAAAAACAAAACCGACTACGACATTAGCTTTATAGACCAAAAAAAAAAAAAAATAAACATTTTAAGTGATTTATCAGGAAGTTGATGCTTACTAAACAAGGATCGGCAAAGATGGAAGATCTAACTAAAATGATGCAGGCTCTAGCAGCTCAAATGGCTCAAAACCAGAACGATATAAGACAGACCATTGAACAAAACCAGAACGATATGAAACAGACATTTGAGCAAAGATTAGATGGCATTCAAGAAAACTTCGATCAAATAAAGAGCAACTCCGAGCAGCTTAGAGGAGAGTTCAAGGCAGCAACCGAAGATCTTAAGGAAGAAATAACTCAGAGAATGCAGAATGTAGAAGAAAAGGTACAAAACAAATTGCAGAATGTAGAAGAAACGTTACAGAACAAATTGCAGAATGTTGTAGAAAAAGTGGAGACCAAGCTACAGAATGTAAGAGAAGAAGTTTTTCAAACAGTGGAAGAAAAATTCCAGGACGTGTATAGCTCCAAAAAGAACACAACAAAATGAAAGCTCAGGGATGTGTTGTGAATTCCAACACAAATATTAAGCCTCCAAATTTCGATGGTACGTCTTCCTGGTCTACTTACAAACAACAGTTTGAAGCTGCCGCTGCTGCAAATGGTTGGGATGATGAGGAAAAAGCTAGAGCATTGTTAGTAGCTCTACGAGAACCTGCTCTGGGACTTTTACGGTCCATTCCAGTCGAACAAAAACAGAATTATAACGCTTTAGTGGCAGCGTTAGAAACAAGGTATGGAGACGAACACTTGCGAAATTTACATTGGTCAGAATTAAATATTCGTCAGCAAAGACCAGGAGAATCATTGCAAGAGTATGAATTCAATTCATTTATTAGTCAACGATTTACAGTGTAAATATGGACATTGTTAAAATAGTAAAACTAATAAAAACGATTTCATTACAAAAAAAAAAACTTCACCAAAATTGAACATTGAACACGGCAAAAAAAAATTGTCTTAGATCAAAGCAAACTGCTTTGAAGCAAAATAATTTGTGCATTCCTATTCACCAAGAGAATATTTCCTTGATATAGCATAAAAAATGTCCTGCCTTTTATTTTAATGTGAAACAGAAATTGTTTTATTATAAATTGGAACGGAATTATTACTTATATGAAGACAATTTGCTTTGTTACAAAATGGAGTATACTAAATCAAAACAATTAAAGAAGAAAAATAAGGTCTCATTTCAACATAAAACGCTGTGTTAAACCAAAAAAATATTTTAATTCACTGCTCCAAAGTAAATCAATTTATTGAAGAAAAGAACGTGTTTTCGTTGTAGACAAAATTTTTTACCGTGAAGAAAATGCCTAATAAACATAACCACGTGGTTTTAATTCATTACACTTTTATGGGAATTAGTTTTTCTAAAAAAGCTTTCCTTAAAACAAGATACAATAAGATAAAAAAATTAATTATACTAACATACCTAGTAGTGCGCTAAATATTTGATTGGCTCTAAAAAAAATAAAAATATATAAATATAGATTGTAAACACAATTCAACCCAATTTATTGCAATATTCTAAAATCCTAAAGACATACATTAACTAATATCATTAAAATAATCACCAACCGAATAGTAACACTTTTCTGTTAAAAAGCTTCTCAAATGTTTTTTAAATTTATACAGGCCCCGAACATCTTTAAGATATTTTGGGAGTTTGTTAAAAGCGTTTGCACAAAAACTATGTGGACCCTTTCTATAAAGCTCCAGATTAAAATTTGGAATGCTAATGTTATTCCTTGAACGAGTATTATAGTGGTGATGGTTGGACGTTGGAAATTTGTGAGAATACTGTCTACAAAAAACAATAGATTCATACAAAAGCACGCTGGGGACAGTTAATATATTATGATTCCTAAAAAGTGGCCTGCATGACTCTAAGGGATTGCAGCCGTACACACATCTAACCATGCGTTTTTGCATAACAAGAACTCTGTTCAAATTCTCCATTAAGCACTGACCCCAGAATATAATCATATATTTTATGTGCGAGAATGCCATAGCGTAATAAACATTTAAAAGTTGTTTTGGGCTTAGTAAGTTTTTTAAATTAAAGATGGCATACGAAGCTGATTTAAGTTTCGAGGTCACAAAGTCTACATGATTTAACCAGATCAATTTCTCATCAAGACGCAGTCCGAGAAAGATACAGGACTCAAGTCTTTCTATTTCAATATTATTTAAATAAAGTTTAATATTTGGGATATTTTTCCTTTTATGAAAAGCAATAAAATGGGTTTTTGATGAATTCAGAAGAACTTTGATACACCAGCAAGAAAATGATTTGAGAACCTCGTTGCAAGCATCCTCCAACTCTTGCATGGTGTCTGCTGAAACGGTAATGGTGGAATCATCTGCTAACTGGAAGAGTTCGATGCTAGCATTATCACTTTCATGTATATGGTCTCCCAGATCATTGATAAAAAAGAGGAAAATCAGAGGAGAAATTACGCTTCCCTGTGGAACCCCATATTTTACATTTAACTGAGAGGATATAGTGTTTCCCACTTTAACACAAATACTTCTCTCTGATAAAAAAGATCTAGTCCAACTGCTTAAACTTCCTCGAATTCCGATTGTCTGCATTTTTTGAAGTAAAAAGTTACTATCTACACAATCAAATGCTCTCGTTAAGTCAAAGAAGAGGGCGACTGTATATCGATTATCATCTAATGAGCTATAAATAGACTGAAGAAAATCAAAGGCGGCAGTGGTTGTTGAGCGGCCACTTCGAAAGCCATGCTGATTTGGGGAAAGCAACGAATATTTTTGTATGAAGGAATTAAGCTTATTAACAACAACTCTCTCAAATAATTTAGATATAGATGAAAGTCCCGTTATTGATCTGAAGTTACTAACACTTTCTGGATCTCCCTTTTTGTACAGCGGGATAACATAACCTAATTTTAGTTTTCTGGGAAAGCAACCTGAAGTAATAGACATATTAAGAATGTGACATAAAGGAGTTTTAATATAATCCCAGATCTTTTCAAGAACGAGCACGGGAACATCATAATTACTACAGCTTGCTTTTTTGTTCTTTAATTGCTTTAATGCCTCAAGCATTTCGTGTTCAGTTATCGTATCTATAAAGATGCTGTGTGAATTATTTTGTATTGGCAGAGTGCATTCATCGAGATTAGTTTTTGCAAAGTTTTTGTTTAGCATTGTTTCAATACTTGTGACAAAGTAGTTGCAAAAGTAGTTGGCAATATCATTTGCATCCTCTATAACAACTTGACCGGTATTAAGTGAAATTTTAGAAGTTGTCTGTTTCAAACGACCCAAATTACTATTAACTACCTGCCAGACAGCTTTATTACAGTTTTCAGAATTTGTTATTTTTTGTTGGATATTTTCTTTTTTTGCAATTCTAATGCGCTCAGCAAATACTTTTTTTGCATTCTTGTAATAATGATGGGCTTCCTGCGTGTTAATGTTTTTTGTTAGCCAGAATAAGTTTTTTAAATTTTCACTTTCTACTACTATATCTGAGGAGACCCAAGTTTTTGAAGCAGAATGAGTATGTTTAACTTTTTTTATTGGACAACATATATCCAAATAAAAGAGAAGATGTGAAAAGAATGAATTGTAAGCATTATCTACATCTGAGACCATCATTATAGTGTCAAAACTGTTCAGAGAAAGCACGTACACTAAATTTGCGAGATTTTCTTGTGAAAAAAATCGTTTTTCGATATAAGTGTCTTTTATTTTGGGTAAATCAATCTGGGATGGTATCTTACTTTGATTTAGTACAATTATTTGAGAACGGTGATCGGCCAGTTGTGATTTAGAATTGACCGCAAAGAATATGTCAGTATTTGTGATGGTATAGTCAAGCGCGCTAGGTTCGTTATTATATATAAGTCTAGTTGATTCTTTTGGGAGAATATTCTCAAGATTGAAACTAGAGAGCAGATCAAAAAGTTTTTTTACCTCAATAGTATTTTTTAAATTATTTATGTTTAAATCACCAACAATTAATAGTTGTTCATGACTTTTAGAAACAGATTGTAAAAGATTGTATAGTTGTTTAAAAAATATTTCTATGTTGCTATATAAAGAATTATTGGATCTGTCAATACCTAATAAAACAGTTTTCTTTCTAGCTATTTTAGTTGATATTTCAATGCACTCAAACGAGAACTCAGTTGCAAACTTTGTCAAATTCAAAATTTTAATATTTGCAGTTACTTTATTATTAGCAAATATGGCAACGCCCCCACCGGCACGAGTTGGACGACAGTAAGCAGTTAGAAGATAAAAACCAGGAATCGTTGTAACTTTAATTTGATCTTCTTTCATGTGATGTTCTGTGATAATAAAAAACATTGGTTTTTCAGTTTTAGCTATAATTTCTAGTTGTGGAATTTTATTTGAAATTGCTTGAACATTTAAGTGTATTGCCTTCTAATATCCCGATGATCCCTGATGACCAACAGTAGGAACTTGAAAACTTTTCGTTAGGGCTGAGTTGACCCTTGCAGGAGATTCACTAAAAACATCATCATTTTCATTATTAACCTGCGTTGTAAAAGTATTCTCATTTATTTGAACTTCCTGATCACCACTGCTGGAGTCCGTTTTGTTTTTTTGAGTAGAAGTATAATCCGGGCTTAAATTTATTAGATTTGATATGCTAGTTTGAGAATTGATAAGATTATCCTCCAATACAACAACACGACTTTGTTCATTGACAGTGCTGCTACCCCGGGAGGCAGTACTACCTTGTCCTAAATCACCACTATAATGAAGATTTAAATGTATATGTACTAGATTCGATTTTGTATATTTACTATTATATCTAGAATTTAAGATTGCAGTTTTAATGCATTCAGACAGCCTGCATAAACCTATTCTATTCAAAAAGTACGATTTTGTTCCAAAATACTTGTCCGCCATACCTAGAAAATGGCTGGAATTTAAAGAAAGTAGCTTTATATTAAGATTTAATTTGGAGAGCGCATCTGTAACTCTAACTATCATTTTATTATGTAACAGAGGTTGATTACCTTTTAAAAGTGTTGTACAGACAAGTAAGTTAGTATGAAAGCAACTATTCGCTAAACTACAAATATTTTTACGCGTCACATTTTTACACTTAGAACCAATTAAAAGTATCACATAGTCACAACTGGTAAAGCTAGATATATAGCTATCAATTTTGTCAATAACATTGCCAAAGTTAGCATCTGGTTTGCACAAAACTTGCACAGAAAATGTTTTATATAAAGATTGTTGCAAGCTGTGGTGTAAAAACTTACCAAAAGTATCCGTCAAAACAAGAACTTTTGATTTTTCTAAAGGTGGATCAGAATTTGTCTCTTTTAGTTGGATTGAAGATCTGGTTTCAAGCTTTTGCAGCCTCTCAATTTTGTCTTGCAGTTTGCCAATTTCGATAAAATAGTTTTGATTGTCAGCCTCCAAACTCTCCACAGACATCAAAAGATTATGGTTTTTAGTTTCTAGCTCAGTTAGATCTGACCTTGCTACCAAAATTTCACCATTTTTTTCCTCCAACACCTCTGTAAGCTTTATGTTTAGTGAATCAATTTACAATTGTAAGTTCTTATTTAATTTCTGTATATTTATTATTTCTTCAGATTCCTGGATACTATTATTTGATTCATTCTGTGTGTCGTTCCCACAAGAGGTGTTAAAAAAATAGGTTTGTGTAGAAATAGCATTAGTAGGGATCTGCGTTCGAATTTCTGCGTAGCTATGGTTTTGACTGTTCTGTGTTTGTGTATATACATTTAGTAACTTTGGACCCGCTTGTTTATTTGACTTTAATTTTTGCTCTTCGAGAAGTAGTCGCAGATTTGCTATTTCCTTTTCTTGGCATTCTATTTGTGATACGAAACTTTCCTCCGATCTGTATGCTTCTTCTGCAAATGATGCTGAACTTCTTTTTAAGGTATCTATGTACGATGTTCTTTCCTTTAATTCCTGATTCAAATCTTGAATAGTCGATTTTAAAATGTCAAAGACCTCAGGTTCATTATCTGTTGCTGAATTTATGCAGAGTTGTGAGCAAAGAATAAAACAATCTCTCACCACCTCAAACTTTTTGCGAGACCAGCAACTTTTATGCACAGTATTTTTACAAACAATACAAAAATATGAAGTTATTTCGCGACTTTTACAACATTTAAACGACGACATTTTTAAGCACAACAATTAAACAGTTTTCCTATTTATATATTAAAGACGTTAATAACTTAAATTTCAAAAATCTAACATACATTTTTGACAGTTTTATTTTTTTAAATTTTAACCAAATTAGAATCCTCTGTAAATATCAGGCTGTGTCTGACCCTGTTTGTTATTTATATGTGTACCAAGGATTTGTATATAGCGCGCACAACTGTTATAAGCGGGTACTACCGAAAGCCTAGTTACTCGCGCGCGATGAAATCGATGGGTACCACGGATGATATTCGTACGCTACTTTCGAGATTGATATTCGCGCGTTTGTGATAGAATCGACACTTTTTTGATTATGTTTGCTTTGATAAACCGTAAAGTAACAAACATTTGAATAAATATTCATGTAAGAACACCAACAATAATCAAAATGTTTTTTTTGCCACTTGTTATGTAGTACTGATAGTTTTCAAAATTTATTTTCATCTTAAACACATAAAATAACACTAAACATTACAAACGATACATGTGAGGTTATCACCAGAGCCGTACATCTTAAAGCAGATATTAGGAGGCTGATGTATTTGGCTTACCCAGAAATGCCAGAAAATTACAGAGATCACTTCACGGTAGATCGCTTTATTAACGGATTACGAGACTCGGACTTAGCAAAGTTACTTCGTCGAGAACGCTTCCATAATAGCAGTGAAGTGTTGATTCGAGCCTTTGAAATCGAATCATCAAATAATATGTCCAGGCCAAAAGTAAGAGCTGTTTCAATTCAGGAGGGAGAAGAAATGAGCAATAGACATGAGGTCAACTTAAAAACGCTAAACCAAATGTTTCAATCACTGATAGAGAAGATTGACTCTTTGAAAGAAAGCAGACGATCCCCTCTAAACGTAAAGTGTTTCAGATGCGGACGTACAGGTCATATTCAACGCGATTGTCGTGTCCAAAGGAGGTCTCGCTCACCATCTAGTGGGACAGAGTACCGAAGAAGAGATCAGGAAAAACTAAAACTAGTCAACGCAGAAGGGCGGGTGTTGGCTAATGGGAATTTAGCCCCCAAAATTTACTCTATCAAGAGCTTAAAACATACTGCTGAGAGTCTTAACATTTACGGACTTATTAATGGAAGAAAAGTTAATATAACAGTAGACACTGGTGCTGCCATATCATTGCTTAAGTTCAAAATTGCAACGAGATATAAAAGTCGACCAACAGAAAGGAAAATAACACTTTAGACTGTGACTGGAGAATCCGCCGACGTGTTGGGGCAGACAGACATAGACCTACAGCTGGGGAGGTTGAAGATTCGCCACTCGGTATTAGTTGCAGACATAGAAGACGAATTTATTTTGGGAATGGACCTGATAAGTAAACATGGATTTGCGTTTGATAATAAACTTAATACCCTAAGATTTGGGAACGAGGAGTTCATTTTGTCAAATAGTCACATCAATAAAGAACCAATAAAGGTGGTGGCAGTATGCACAACAAGACTAGTCGGTAACAGTGAGACCATAATTTTTGGGAGTCTAGAAAGTAAAACATCAAGCTGCGTCGGACTCATAAGCCAACAAAACACACCCAACACCTACCTCGTTGCAAAATCACTAGTTAAAACCGATAAAGACATCCCGATTAGAGTCGCCAATATTTTCCCAAATAGTGTCAAAATTAATAGGGGGGAGGTTCATTATTTGAAACAGTACAGAAAGTAACAAGATGTGAAGAGCCAACTTCCGAAGATACAAGCAAGTTACCAATGGAGGTACTTCAGCAATTTCAGTCAACCTGGCAACATCTCACTCCAGAAGAATTTCGTAAAGCGAGAGAGTTTATAGAAGAACAAAGTAATATCTTTGAAACTAAGAGTAGTTCGGGACGCACAAACCTTATTCAACATTCCATCAACACTGGCGATGCCCAACCGATAAGGCAGCCCCCAAGAAGACTACCATTGGCCAAACAAGAAGAAGTTCACAATCTCATTAATAAAATGCTCAGCGACGGTGTTATCGAAGAGTCATCAAGTCCTTGGTCATCTCCTGTGGTGTTGGTCACTAAAAAGGATGGAAGTACTAGATTTTGTGTCGATTACAGGAAACTTAACGATGTGACCAAGAAAGATAGTTACCCACTGCCAAGAATAGACGACACATTAACAACATTGGCAGGATCATATTGGTTTTCTACTCTTGACCTGAAAAGTGGGTATTGGCAAGTAGGAATCTTTGAAAGAGATAAAGAGAAGACTGCATTCTCTGCTGGAAGTGGACTTTGTCAGTTTAATGTGATGCCATTTGGCCTATGCAATGCCCCAGCTACATTTGAAAGACTAATGGAAGTCGTTCTACGAGGCCTTACTTGGAAAACCTGCTAAGTCTATTTGGATGATGTCATAGTAATGGGAAAATCATTTGAAGATCATCTAGACAATTTACGAGAAGTATTTTCAAGAATCAGGAACGCAAATCTTAAACTAAACTCAAAGAAGTGTTTTCTATTCCAAGAAAAAGTTGAGTTCTTGGGTCACGTCGTTTCCCGAGAAGGCATCCATACCGACGAAAAAAAGTTACAAGCAATAAAAGAATGGCCTCAACCTCGTGACAAACATGAATTGAGAAGCTTTTTGGGTCTGTGTACATACTACAGACGATTTTTTTGTTTGAAACTTTTTTTTCTATTACTACAGACGATTTGTAGAAGGATTCGCCAAAATAGCGTCTCCATTACACGACCGAACCGAACAGAAGATAAAGCTTCTTACAAATGGAATACCGAATGTGACCAAGCATTTAGAAGACTAAAAGCAGCATTATGTTCTAGTCCGATTCTTACATATCCTATTCCCAAAGGTAAATTAATATTAGATACTGATGCGAGCAACGATGGCATAGGAGCAGTACTCTCCCAAGTACAAGATGGAGAAGAAAGGGTCATCGAATTTTTCAGCAAAAAGCTATCCAAACCAGAGAGAAATTATTGTGTTGCCAGAAAGGAGCTCCTAGCCATCATTAAATCCGTAGATCACTTTCACAAATATCTCTATGGACAAGAGTTTCTGATTAGAACGGATCATGCTGCGTTACAGTGGCTCATGAAAATGAAACAACCTGAGGGGCAAGTCGCGAGATGGATAGAAAAGATACAACAATACCATTATCAAATTAAGCACCGAGCGGGAAGGGTGCATAATAATGCGGATGCATTGTCCAGAAGACCTTGCCCTGAGGATTGTAAACATTGCAGGAAAATTGACCAGAAAGAAAAAATTACGTACGTGCGCCAGATAAAGTTAGAACCAGATGAAGAATGGATGTCGGCTTCGATTAGAACCACACAACTTAACGACAAAGATGTAGGACCTATCTTGCGATTGAAAGAAGAGAACAAGCCACGACCATCATGGCAAGATATCGCAAACCAAGGGGTGATATTCAAATCACTGTGGGCACAATGGGATTCACTGATAGTAGAGGAAAACATCCTTAAACGTGCCTGGAAAAGTGCCGATGGTCTTACTGTGGTTAATCAAGTAGTGGTTCCTAGGAGCATGGTAGGCAATATAATGGCCGAATGCCATGGTGGAAAATCAGGCGCGCACCTAGGCATAAATAAAACCATGGACAAAATTCGAAACCGATTTTTTTGGGTCAATTACTTTCAAGATGTGAAAAACTGGTGCCGCCGATGTTCGACTTGTGCAGCCAGCCAAGGTCCCAAAACAAGGTCCAGAGGTCAAATGAAACAATATAACGTAGGTCTGCCATTCGAACGCATCGCTATTGATGTGGCCGGACCATTTCCAGAAATTAAAAAGGGCAACAAATACATCCTTGTTGTTATGGATTACTTTAGCAAATGGCCAGAAGTTTTTGCTTTGCCTAACCAAGAGGCCGCTACAGTTGCAGAAGTTCTGGTAAATGATGTTTTCAGCCGATTTGGCATTCCTTTGGAACTACATTCAGATCAAGGAAGAAACTTTGAATCAAAGCTCTTCCAGAATCTCTGTGACCTTTTAGGAATACATAAAACACGGACTACGGCTTTACATCCGCAGTCAGATGGCATGGTTGAAAGATTTAATAAAACAATAGAAGAACATCTGTGCAAAGTTGTTGATGAGCACCAAACAGATTGGGACCAATATATTCCATTGTTTTTGATGGCCTATAGAACCGCCCTTCACAATACGACAGGAGCTACTCCATCTAGTATCCTGTTTGGTAGAGAACTGCGTTTACCATGTGATATCATGTTTGGTTGACCTGAAGAAAAACACTTAGAGGTTAATGACTATGTCGAACGTTTAAGGCAAAAGCTGCACGATATCCATGAAGTGGTTAGAGAGCGAATAGAAATAGCCAGTGACCGCATGAAAGCGAGATATGACCTGAAAGCAAACTCTTCAGGTTTCAAAGAGAATGATCAAGTCTGGCTATACAATCCTCAACGCAAGAAAGGAAGATCACCTAAGTTGACACCACCATGGGAAGGGCCTTATAAAGTTGTTAGGAGAATTAATGATGTAGTCTACCGAATCCAGAAAAGCCCGAAGTCCAAGATGAAAGTTGTTCATCTAGACAGATTAAAACCTTACCTGGGAAATGTTGATCGAGACGATCAAACCTGAAGAGGAGGATAGTGTTACAAATTTAAGTTATTTAAATTTTATAATTGGAATTTATTTAGGTTTAGTGTAGTATTAGGTTGATTTATCTTAAGGTTGTATTCTTAGTCTAGGTTTTAGTTGCGTTATCTGTGACTTGCGGTCGCAATAATACGAGAACTTCCCGGACGTCGAAGGCTGCCGGAAAGTTCGAGAGAGATGGACGATCCTATATATAGGGCTGGGGTCGCGCACCAGGCAGTCAGTCACAGATAACGTACTGTAGTGGTCGTGAGATATTAACACGAAGTTAATAGACCGATTATAGTAGTGAATTATCAGCGAGTTATTACTAAGTGTAAGTGCGTGTTTTTGTACATAATTATCAAAATAAATTGACATCGTTTTTTTTGACATTTACGAGTTTTATTTGAAGCAGTGAACCCGTAACAATATATTAGTGCGGTTAAAACCATAAACCCTATAAAAACTAAAAAAAGAGTTAACAACGCCGAAAGAAGACATCATCATCGGATTACTCCATTTCCATGGTACCCTTCCATTTAAAGAAAACACCATCGAGGTAAGTAATTTTTTTTCAAAAATAACTCTTTTTTAGCTCCTTTTCTCTCCTTTTCATACCCATTAAGGGTCGTTCGCCCACCTCACTGCGTCAGCTGAAATTACGCTCTGTTGTTCTCGCGCTCCCTATTGTTTACAGTAGGTGTCCGATTGAGTGGTAGCTCCATAGCTCCTGAGCGTAGAAGCTATTACACACTCGTCCAAAATACTTAGATGAGGCATCTTCCCCCTTTTGGCATCTTTCCCCAATTACCTTAATTTTTTTGAACTTTTATGGTGTACGGTCAAAATGAACCCCGCATTCGGATTCAGCGCACCGAATCACTTTTATAGATAGGTAGGTTTGATCAAAGGTACAGACCAATTTTTTATTTCGTGTGCCAATGTAAGTTTCCATACATTTTCAAAATTTTAAGGTTTTTATAACACAAATATGTGCAATTTTTTTTCAAATTTCAAAATTTTATGAAAGTTTTAATATAAATACTCTCGTCTTTTTTGTGGCGAAATGGTCTCATAATCCAACCTGTAATTTTTTTACGCGGAACATTCGAATTCTAGGACCTTAACTTTATTTGCACTGTTTTACTATGTGCGCTATTTTCCGTGTGCGCCTTTTCGGTGTGCGATTGTTCGGTATGCGCTTTTTCGGTGTGCGATTGTTCGGTATGCGCTTTTCGGTGTGCGCTTTTTGACGTGTGCGCTCTTTTTCTATGAGGATCTTTCCAGTGCGCTTTTGTCAAATGGGCATTTTTTCTGTGCCCTAATTTACAATCACCGCTTGACCATTACCCCCCCCCCCCCCAGAATTTGGCTCCAGAACCGCCCTTGTCCACAACTATCCCACAAAATACCATACAAATTTTTTTAGAAAAACGTTTAAAACCTATTCTCCCGGTAACTAAACTTCATTTATAAAATGTTTAGGAAAATATATTTTTAAAATTTTATTTTGTGAATACTTCCATTTTTATTCCAATAAAATCTTTTAGCTCTTGATCAAGCGAGCTGAGGAACTTTATTCCGCACATCATAAGAATTATTAATTAGAAGGAGAAGTTTTTTTAATTGAAATTTAAGTTTATTATTAAAAAAACACTTACTAAAATTTAAATAATTATGTAAACAAAATCGATGGCGCATGCCCACTAAGCAGAAAATCGTAAAAAACGTTAAATAAATGTTGAAAAAAAAAAGTTTTTTTTTCTAGAACAAATTTGTGTTAAAATCCTATCAAAAATTTCATGTAAAAGCATTACCAAAAATATATTTCTTAATAACGTTAAGAAGCCAATATTTAAAAAACCATATTATAAACATTACAAATAATGCCATCAATATATGGTTATTTTTATAATGTTTTTCCTAGATCTCATTTTTAACGTTGAATTTAAGATATATGAAACTAATAAATGTTTTGTTTTTTAAACATTAAAAAAATATATACTATAGAGGGCGCTGCCGCATAGTTCCACTACCAGAACGGGCCATCGCCATTTTTAGTTGCTTTTCGCTGCGAGTTCATACGGGTCGGTAGCAGATACGCTTTGTGAAATTTTGGTTAAAATATTTACCTTTTGTAGAAACAAACATGGCAACTTAAAAGCACAATTATTAATAATGATAGTGAATATATATTTGGATACGAATATACACCAGTTGTGTGGAAAAGATGGTATAGTTAAAGAATAACAAATATGTATGCAATGATTTAAATGAAGCATCACAAAATTAGGTAAGAAAAGTAAAAAAAAGTTAAAAAAAATTGTTTTGTATGGAATTTCGCACACCTACGTTACAGTTAATCAGACAGGGAATGCCACAATTCAGCGCGAATGATTAGCCGCCGGACCTTAAGCCGCGTATTCATTTGAGGCAGAATTCGCAAGCCTCGCAGCGGGACTAAACGAATGCCTCGGCACGGGACCCCATCCGATCAGAGTGCGAATTTCAAACGAGCATTCAGTTGAATATTGTTTGCCTTGTATTCACTTGAGTATTAATGAGAACGAGAGCGAGGCACTTACTACAAAATTATTGTTTACATATAATTTTAAATTTTATTTTCAGAAGCTACGGATCCGAATTTTCTTTACTCAGTATCGAGTTCACGAAAACCTCAACAGACTCTTATTGTTCTTCTTTTATTTATAGAATTTTATTTACATTATTTAAGTCACCTAATCTTTAGAGATATTTGAAAAAAATATATTTTTTCATTTTTAAAAAAACATTTATTTTTCAATGTTAGAAAAACATTTCTTTTTCACTGTGGCATTCTAAAAGACGTTGGGTGCCAGTTTGTGACACTATAAAAAAACGTTGTAATCACTCTATTAATTACTGAGCAATTAAACAAATATCTGGAAGCAGAACTGTATTTTCCAGCTAGGTAAAACATTGATATGCCCGGTAACTTTTATACAGTGGAGAAGGGGGGTTCAGAAATAAGAAAAATTTTAGCGCCACATTCGTTTTAAGACCAATGTTTTACAAAAACGATCTTAATTAAAATACAGTTCAACTCAAACGTTGTAGCCAAACAATGAAACTCTACCTACTTTCGAAGCTTCCAGAGTATTTGTGTAATTAAAAAAAACCAAAAAGAAATTGACCCATTGACAAAATAAAATTTTAAAAGATTCCCAAATTAATTAAAATGACACAAATAGAAAGCACTTTATAGGTAGACGGACAAACAGGTCACAGGGTACCTACATTTGAGTCAGTAGTGGAAGACTCAATTACCTACTTTAATGGTTGGAAAAAAAAGTACACTCCTAAACCATTCCATCATAGGGGAGATCTGGACCAAATATCTGCTGTCATCATTCTACGTTGGGTAGAATGGGACAGACAGCAACCCAGTCCGAGATCTACCCCATGAGGCCAAACAATGCTTTAAAAAAAATTAAACTCATCTTTCTTTTTGGTCTCTGCAAAATTGGTCACTGGGTTGTACAAATAATGCAAAAAATTAGTTTATCTTGTTATTTATTCTAAGGGCTGAAGTTAATATTGAATACATGCTTTAAATAAGCGAATGAAATAAAGGAAAGCAAGTCAGAGCCAAAATAGCACGCAATAGCAATTTAACAGTAAAACTTAGCTTAAATTATGCCGCAAAATTGGGGTTATGACGTCATACCTTATCTTGCGTTTACAAGAATTTCAATATTATAAAAAAAAAGTTATATATATAAAAAAAGGTTAAATCTAAAAGCTTGCTTCTATCTTGGTCCTTATTATTTAATTATTGTTGGTGTTTTATTTGGTATTTGGTAAACCTGGAAGTGTTGTTGGTTTTCCGACATTTTCCCTGCTACTTCGGGTCTCGTTCTGCCTGCGCCTTCTCTAGGGCTCGCTTAGCACATCATGCTGGGGCAACACATGGTCTTAAGTGTTGCTGGATACTTGCCCTGAGCACAAAACCCTGTGGAAAATGAAATATTTCAGTTTTCTGGAATTCGTCGGTTTTGCACGAGGTTCCCCTACCCCGAGTAACCTAAATCAAGAACCCCATGACGACTCAATAAAATAAAGCAGATTTCAACAGATGAACTAAAACAACCCTACGTACCTTTCCCAGGTTTACACTGGCTCGAACCTTGTTCCACCAGCACCCAGCACAACCGTCCCGTTGTTGGAGTGGACAGGGCTGTAGACAAAGGAGAAAAACAATATATAGTTTTTATCCAAAACGTGGTTTAAAAAAATATATTAAAAAAAAATCAAAAGAATTCCACACGTCTGTTGTAGAAAAATTACATTTCACACGAAAAAATAGTTACAATTAGGGAGGCAAATATTATCTTGAAGAATTCCCAAAAATTAAAAAAAAGTCGAACTTACCAATGATTTTTCCGCAGGAATGGCGCAGGTCGCCTTGAGTCCCTCACTCAGAGGATGTGAGCCGTCACCAAGATTACGCCTAAAACGACGGACTCACTCTTCACAGTCTCTGGGAAATCACCTGCAAACACTACAGTAACCAAAAAAACAATGGCGATCCCAAAAACTTGTTGTCGACCCAGCCAATTCTTTAGAAAAGAGAAATGACACATCCGAAAAAATTGAAGATGCCGGAAACCATTTCCCAACTTGGGTGGGGCACAGTACCAACCAAATTTTCCCGGTTAAATTCAAATAAGAATGCAAACCCATTTAAAAAAAACTCGCAAACCAAAAATCCTGTAGAATTAGGTTTGTAAGCCTGCCAAAAACTCCGCCGTTTTCAAACTAGCCAATGACGAAATACACTAGTACTTCGTTACAGGCATTGAGTTGTATAACGCCCTAAAAGGGCGTTAGAGACGGAAAGACAAGGCATTTTTTATTGACCCTATCCAATTTGGTTCCTATGGTCGGGTATTTCTTTTACAATAAAAACAGAGATAGACATTATTGAACATGTGAAACGGACAAAGATAGGGTGATTTTGCATGCTAATAATACCCTAGATAATATAAGGGTACTTTTATCTCTTTCACACTGACGGCATAAGTGCGACAGAAAAGCAGCTGGCTACCTTTAATCCACCTGCCGTATTTTGAGTGATTCTACCTGTTAGTCCGTGTATACAGGGAAAACTGATAGACAATGTTGTCTAAGTACGGAAATGATTTTTTTTTAAATTTTGTGCGGGAATATTACAAAAAGAAATCTTAAAACGTTTAAAAACAAGTTTAGAAGTAACTATTTGAGTTTAAACATGGTCCAAAATTGTTTTTTGTGCAAAAGAAGAAAAAAAATCCATAAAAAAACAACATTTCATGGGTAAGTCGTCTTGACAGATAGTTTTTCCTAAAACACGAGAAAGTTCAGTAGCGTCACGATAGATAGTTTTTTCTGCGACCGTGCGATTTTACCCTCACACATTTTGATTCAGAAAGTGTCACTTCCCCGCACTTTTTTTTGCATTGCATGAAAATTAACAAAAAGTATTTGATTTTCTTAAAAATGATTTCTTTTTAAATTCTTACATACCGATTTTTATCCAGTTGTTTTTGTTTTTTCGAACCAAACTTTTGACATGTCACGGTCGAGTTTCATACATCTTGATGAATTGTTACACACACTGATCTATGTTTTTATAAATTTCGATAAATTTAATGTTTTTTGCGGACTTTACAGTAATTTTAAGTTAAATTTTGGTCTTTCATCGCGAAAGTATATATTTATTATTATATGACCACCGCGACCGGTCTACAGGCCGGTATCATATGTTTATGTCCTTCTAATGTCATTTGACTATCATGCTGTCTTACTTAATAAGGTCACTTAGTTTAATTAATAATTTTGTCCTACATAATATAAAAGAAGAATAGAAACCAACAAAAAATTTGTGACACTTCGATTACCCATTTTCTTTGATTGCGATGGATTAGGGTGACCAGATTACGGTTTATTAGGGTGCCCAGAGTGCGCAAAAAAAGATTTTGAAAAATTTCCCTAAAAAAATTGAAGACCAAACACTCACTCGCCACTCAATGTTTATGGTCGCATACACTAATCCTAACTCGATTTCCGACGATTATGGACAATGGTTACCCCCTGGACATAAACCTAACAACTTTTACTATATTTATTAACAATAGGTAGGTTAGGTTTGGTTAGGTTGGGTTAGGTTGGGTTAGGTTGGGTTAGGTTGGGTTAGGTTGGGTTAGGTTGGGTTAGGTTGGGTTAGGTTGGGTTAGGTTGGGTTAGGTTGGGCTGGGTTGGGTTAGGTTGGGTTAGGTTGGGTTAGGTTGGGTTAGGTTGGGTTAGGTTGGGTTAGGTTGGGTTAGGTTGGGTTAGGTTGGGTTAGGTTGGGTTAGGTTGGGTTAGGTTGGGTTAGGTTGGGTTAGGTTGGGTTAGGTTGGGTTAGGTTGGGTTAGGTTGGGTTAGGTTGGGTTAGGTTGGGTTAGGTTGGGTTAGGTTGGGTTAGGTTGGGTTAGGTTGGGTTAGGTTGGGTTAGGTTGGGTTAGGTTGGGTTAGGTTGGGTTAGGTTGGGTTAGGTTGGGTTAGGTTGGGTTAGGTTGGGTTAGGTTGGGTTAGGTTGGGTTAGGTTGGGTTAGGTTGGGTTAGGTTGGGTTAGGTTGGGTTAGGTTGGGTTAGGTTGGGTTAGGTTGGGTTAGGTTATGTTAGGTTGGGTTAGGTTGGGTTAGGTTGGGTTAGGTTGGGTTAGGTTGGGTTAGGTTGGGTTAGGTTGGGTTAGGTTGGGTTAGGTTGGGTTAGGTTGGGTTAGGTTGGGTTAGGTTGGGTTAGGTTGGGTTCGGTTGGGTTAGGTTGGGTTAGGTTGGGTTAGGTTGGGTTAGGTTGGGTTAGGTTGGGTTAGGTTGGGTTAGGTTGGGTTAGGTTGGGTTAGGTTGGGTTAGGTTGGGTTAGGTTGGGTTAGGTTGGGTTAGGTTGGGTTAGGTTGGGTTAGGTTGGGTTAGGTTGGGTTAGGTTGGGTTAGGTTGGGTTAGGTTGGGTTAGGTTGGGTTAGGTTGGGTTAGGTTGGGTTAGGTTGGGTTAGGTTGGGTTAGGTTGGGTTAGGTTGGGTTAGGTTGGGTTAGGTTGGGTTAGGTTGGGTTAGGTTGGGTTAGGTTGGGTTAGGTTGGGTTAGGTTGGGTTAGGTTGGGTTAGGTTGGGTTAGGTTGGGTTAGGTTGGGTTAGGTTGGGTTAGGTTGGGTTAGGTTGGGTTAGGTTATGTTAGGTTGGGTTAGGTTGGGTTAGGTTGGGTTAGGTTGGGTTAGGTTTGGTTAGGTTGGGTTAGGTTGGGTTAGGTTGGGTTAGGTTGGGTTAGGTTGGGTTAGGTTGGGTTAGGTTGGGTTAGGTTGGGTTAGGTTGGGTTAGGTTGGGTTAGGTTGGGTTAGGTTGGGTTAGGTTGGGTTAGGTTGGGTTAGGTTGGGTTAGGTTGGGTTAGGTTGGGTTAGGTTGGTTCAGTTTGAGTATGTTCGGTTAGGTTCCGCTAGGATTGTTTAGGTTAGGTTTAGCTATATTCGGTTAGGTTCGGTTCAGTTTAAGCAAATCGAACCGAACCAAACCGAACCGTTAGATTCGGTTTGATTTGGTTCATTTCGATACGGATGGGTTCAGTTTGCTTTTGTTCAGTTAGACCTTCGATAAATTTTAAAAAAGTAAATAATTATTAATTTTTAGTGTTTTAAGGAATAAAAATTGATATAATGTTCAATTAAACTAATTTTTATTTGTAAAAATGTAGGAATCATAATTTTCTTGATTTTGTTTTGAATTTCATGCTTTTTTAAAAATTGTGCATTTTCATAAAAGGACCAAAAAAACTGACCCGATTTGGATCAGTGACCTTAGTTATTTCAAGTTTTTGTTGACAGCTGATAGACGTCAGGGACCGTTTTGTTTCAGTTTGAAATGAGAAAATGCTTCTTTTGTAGCAATTTGTATGGGTTTTAATGGGGTTTTAAGAATGTTTCAATTTCAATTTTTTTAACAAAATCAACGATAGTCTGCAATTTTTTTTTTAGAAATCACTATAAAATGGTCTAAAATTATCATTTTTCAAAAAACTTGGTAGTTTTAAGAAAGGTGGTAAAACGTACCAGACCCCTGAAATGTGTTGCAGTCTAGGACAACTGGGCGCCGCCAACTCGGCGCCACCAACTGGGCGGCAGGCCAACTGGGCGCCGGGCCAACTTGACGCCGAGCCAACTGGGCGCCGGACTAAAATATTTTTTCTTGATAAAATGTGCAGATGAAAAACAACCTTAAAAAAATTAAAGTGGCGGATCCAAAATGGCGGACTTTCTTATTTATGCATCGATATGTATCGAATATGGAACTTGGCGGTGTTTCAAGTCGCAGAACACTACACCTACCAAATTTCAACACTCGACTTAATAGATGTTGAAAGTTTTGTATAAATAACATATTTATTTTGTTTTTACCTGCACATTTTATCGAAAAAAAAATAGTCCGGCGCTGAGTTGGCCCGGCGCCCATTAGGCCCGGCGTGGCGCCCTGTTGGCGGCGCCGAGTTGGCCCGGCGCCCGGTTGTCCCATTTCGAATTGAAATTTTTAGTTCCGAAATTTCATCTGACTCGAGCATAACTTGTAGTCCACCCAAGAAAAGAAGAGTTGAAGAAGACCCTTGTTCAAAGAAAGAAAATATTTTACCTGGAAGGTACAACATTTGTAAAGTTCTAAGATGAAAACAATAATTTTAATACATCCACTGCACTTAGCATGCTTAGAAATTCTTTTTACTCTTTTTTTTTACTGAAGAGAATTTTGTAAACACACACAAGTAAGTATTCATGAATTATTTATTATTCAAACAGAAAATTGTTGATAAAAAAATTCTAGTGGAATTCAAAATTTTTATTTTGCGCCGCCACTGCCCTTTTTTATCCAAGACAAGCAAATAGAATATTTTTGCGATGTTGCATGTTTCCGGACTCACCAAACCGAAATTCTATTTTCATCCCTATTTTGCTCATTAAATTCTTACTTGTATTTGGTCAATTGCGATAAAAGCTTGATATAATGGCAATTTTGGCCCATGCCGGGTCTACCCGTAGGGTATAGAAGTCAATGGTTACAGGTCTGTAGGGGCAGCATCAATCAAGGAAATATTCCAAACGCGTCCACCGCACATGAGGTGTTGTCGGATCTATTTCTATAAACGAGGATTTCGAGACGCCATGCATA
Source organism: Aspidapion aeneum (assembly GCA_963576565.1). Taxonomy (NCBI): domain Eukaryota; kingdom Metazoa; phylum Arthropoda; class Insecta; order Coleoptera; family Brentidae; genus Aspidapion; species Aspidapion aeneum. Next base: position 58,645,890 of record OY755041.1, on the reverse strand, counting down.
GACCGAAACAAATGTCAACCGGACCCCTGCCAACATAGCAAGTAGGAGGAAAATAACCAGTTAGACTATAAGAAGTTTAGTGTTGAAACCATCAACTGTAAAATCAATTACTGGAGATCAGAGCATGCATCAAACCCAGGAATATTCGAACACTCAACCAATTCCCATATGAGTAAAGCCATACTAAGTGTAGAATTTAGTTGTATTTTAGTTATAGTTTTAGTCAAAAGTTTCCTTTGCTCTTTATATATGTTTTCTCTAAGATTCATATATTTTGACGCCATTTTTGTAAAACATTTTTACATTAATAAAGTTGTTTCTGAACTTGAACCTAAAAATACACATTGAACTACTGCTTAATTTCGGCACAAAAGTGCTTAGATGTTAAGTTTGCTCACCACTACCTAGCCCTACATAACCCTTCCATCCGACTAACTGAGCTAGATATTAACTTTATTTAACTATGATTATATATTAATTTATATATTATCAAAATACGATTTTGTTTATTCTTTTAGTCTTGGTTTTTATCTCTCGTCTATCCCCAATTTACACAATTGCATGACTTGTATTTATTTTATCTTCTCCTCTGATTAAAGTAGTAAGATATCAAAGTGGGCGGGGCCTCGGTTGTTCCTGGTCAAACCGTGGACTTAAATATGTTTTCGTGCTACAAAAACTAGCTAATCCGTGAATAAGAAGAGGTTCGGAAGAGAAATCATTGTCCTAATATCCTCGGAAATATAAATAATCAAACATCCAAAATAAATGAAATGTATATCTAAATGTTTTCAAACTGTCCTTAAAACATCGTGAGTGGTTTGTGATATGGCAACGCCGCCATTATTTATTGAACGTACGTGGTCACAACACTAGCAAACAGCTGATTATTTAATTCAGAATGTAAATAGACAAAATACCCAATTTCAAAGATGTTTTTATGTGATTTTTCCCGAACCTGTGATCTCAGATTTCAATTACGATGCCTAAATAATGCGATGTGCGCAGTGCCTACAATAACTCGATGGAATGCCTCCTCTATAAGGTAACTTTCTGGACAATATATAACCTCAAAACCCAGCTCTATAAAATACCCTTAATGTCTGTATAGAAAAACGAATCGAATAGTTTTGGTTATTTACAGAAATAAAACAAATATGTAACGTGTGCCTAAAACGTAAAAATGACACGTTACATCACTGTTAAAAATCAATATTTTTTTAACGTTTGAAAAACACTTTAAAAAAACGTTATAAAAACATAAGATTATTTTTCTAACGTCAGAAAACGGGTTATTAAGCTTCTTTTTCACTATGAATATGACGTTAGAACTAACATCCAACCTAACGTTATGTTTTTAAATTAAACATTATTTTGGCATTATTAAAATGTTTTTGTGTTTAGTGGGTGGTGGCGCGAGCGAAGTTTGCACTTACCCTATACATGCAAAGTTTCAAAACTTTCTGACTTTTTTAACCTGTCACAATGGTTCCAGATGGTAAAAGAATGCATTTCATTTATTTTGTTAGTGTTTATTAAATCTCTTGCAGTTGTAGTTAGTTAGCTTAAACTTCTTGGAAACTAATAAATTATCGTAGCAAAGCAACTCTACAGTCTTACTTAGACCTTAATTTATTTACACAACGACTGTTAAAGTAAATAGCGGCAATAATGAGTGTATCTCAACTTTTCTCATCAAGCTAAGTGTTAGAATAACTATAGAGTTGAACAAAACTTTAAAACTTTGTCCAGCGGCTCTTCGGCGTTGCATTTTCCGTTGCGCTTTTGCCAGCGCCGGCATCAGTTTTCTGCGGCGGACTTTTGGCATCTAAAAGAGAACGGTAAGTCAATCCATTTGGATATCCACTTTTGGGCATTGGCTTTTTATAAAGTATAATTAAAATATGATACCTTATAAGAATAGATGGTGCGGTAGGTCCAAAGCAGACAAAAAGTTCAAACAACTTTTGGACAAGTTAAAGCATTTTTTAAGTTTGGAAAGTCGGGAATAACGATGAATTTTTAAAATATGAAATTGAACAACGTTATTGCTTTTTTTCCAAGAAAATATACATCGGTTAAGGATACAGTGTGGCCAAATAATCTTTGGAATACATATAAATTTGTCAATTCTTTTAAGAATAAATATTTTTATGAGCTATTAAATTTACACAAAAGAAATTGAAATAAATTTTTGTACATGTCTAAAGGCCTCTTAATAAAAACATAAATTAGTAATATTAGCACTACATTTTAATGATTTTTTAAAATTTATTCAAGAAAAAAACAGGTTTTTGGTAATAATTTTGAGTATTTCTATATATTTTCAAATAATCTTACCATTTAATTATGACGATTTTCTGTTGTAATTTTTAAGGAAGTTAGAACAAAAAATAAAATAAAAGCTGTTAAGATTGGCACCCCTTATCTAAAAAACAAAGAAGTTTGATGCAAAATCTAATAAATAAAAATCCTTCTCTTGATTTTTTCTACCACCTATTAAAGTTTGCTATTATTACATCCTTATATTAGGGCAAAAAAATAAAGAATATATATATATATATATATATATATATATATATATATATATATATATATATATATATATATATATATATATATATTTATATATATATATATATATATATATAAATATATATATATAGAAATATAAATATTTATTGTGTCACAAAATGATAATTATATACAGTAAGTAACTTTATGTTAAATGTTTGTAATTTGTGGTAAGAATTTCTAGATATGTGAGTAAGTATCAAATTGGGCTGAAAAAAAATTATCTTTTCAAATATACAAAAAAAGCCGACAAAATGTTTTTTGTTATAACTTTCCAACTATAACATCAATTTTACCAAAGCAAAGAGTAGTTGGCGGGGATTGATTGATCGGACATTTTACTAAAATATAAAGTGACAAGGAACACATTGATTGCTTTTAAAAGATCACAATTAAAATTTGCCGTCATTGTAAAATCCAAGATGGCGGACATAAAAACTTTACTTTTTAAAACAGCTCGTTTATTCTTATACTCCGAAAAACATAAAGAAGTAATCCTTCCTAGAAGGACAAATTTGACTTTTTTTCCAACATCTTGAATTTAAAAATGTCTAAAATTTTCAATAGTTTTGTTCAAAGTGCAATCGAGTATCACCATATTTTTTTTTCATTGAAATCGGTTCAGTAGATTTATAAGGAGGATATTGCAGACAGAAGTTAAAACAGTTGGTAAGACAATTATTATTTAAAGAACTACTAAACCGATTTTAATGATTCGTAACTAGTTAAAATTAATGTTTCGGGAACCACTAAACCGACTTTAAGGATTCGTAACTAGTTGCATTAGGATGGCGAAAACAGAGCGCTTTTACGAATTTTAAAAATTATCCGGAATACAACAATAAATAAACCTCTTTGAAAAGGGCAAGATTGATTTTGTCAGCCACCTTAAATTTAGCATAATTAATTTTCTGCATAATTCTGTCTGTTTCATTAGCATTGGTAGTTTAGTTCAAAAGTTATAACAAAAAATATTTTGTCGGGGCTTTTTTAACCCGCCCACTAGGTGTGAGTACGGGGTTTAATTACAGTGTTTTTTAAAAATTTTAATTAGATATACAAACACTTTTTTAACTAGTTTTGGGTTAAATCGGGGAAGGGGGGGAGGACACACAAAAAGGCGGCGGGCCTTTTAAGGAATTTGGATACGCAGTAAAAATACTCTGCCAATTTATGGGCACCTAGGCTCACACTAGGTACTATAGTTATAGTGTACGTGTAAGCTAATATAACTAAAATGTGAAATATGTTTTATTCCACTCCAGACTCAATTACCTTTAGTTTGATACCACACAAGCCATGTTTTGACTTAAACTCTAATTTTTAAAATCTATCCCCCTCTTAAAAAAAACTAAAATGTATTTTGTTTAACTCCAGACTCAATTACCTATCGTTTGATATCACATACGCCATATTTTCACTTAACCTCTAATTTTTGAAATCTACCCCCACCCTTTTTTTTAAATCACCTAAAATGTATTTTGTTGTTTAACTCGAGACTCACTTACCTTTCATTTGTTATCACACACGACATATTTTCACATAAACTCTAATTTTTGAAATCTACCCCCACCCTTTTATGGGGCTTGCGTTCAGTGGATTTTGTTCATTTTTAAATGGGACCATCTCGACCCAAGACCCAGCCCAGGTACCAAATTTTATTCAAATCGGGCAAGCGGTTTTTGAGTTATGCGCGTTGGTCGTTACAGAGAGACAGACAGACAGACAGACAGACAGACAGACAGACAGACAGACAGACAGACAGACAGACAGACAGACAGACAGACAGACAGACAGACAGACAGACAGACAGACAGACAGACAGACAGACAGACAGACAGACAGACAGACAGACAAACAGACAGACAGCTCAAACATTGTCACCATTGATTCCAACTTTCAAACATTCAGTAAAAAGTTCGATAGAGTTTGTCGAATCGATGAAAGATCTTACTTTGCCGCCTAATTACATACTAGTCAGTCTTGATGTTGTGAGCCTTTTCACAAATGTGTCCAAAGTAATATTAATGAAATTTGGCCTAAAATTCAGTCTTTTTGCCCCTTCCCCTTGTCAATTTTCCTTGAAATGATTAATCTGTGCTTTGATACGAGTTATTTTGTGTTCGATAACATTTTGTATAAGCAAAAATTCGGCACAGCAATGGGCAATCCTGCAAGCCCCATATTGTCTAATATCGTAATGGAAAACCTAATAGAAGCCGTTTTAAATAAGGTAAACTTTACAGTACCTCTGCTCAAAATTTATGTAGATGACACAATTATGGCGATACCTAAGTCGGAAGTTAATAACATTTTGAGTTACTTTAATAGTTACCACCATAATATACAATTTATACTTGAAAACGAGACTGAGAACAAAGTACCATTCCTAGACACTTTGGTTATAAGAACCACAAAGCAAAAAGTAATTACAACGTGGTATGAAAAGGAGATCAGCTCAAGTAGAGTATTAAACTTTTATTCAAGACACCCTTAGCGATAGTCAATATCTAAATGATAATCTTCAAAAATTTAAACAAAAAATGAAACTAAACGCATATCCTGAAAATATCTGTAAAATTGTTTTGAATCAAAATTCCGCTGAAAATACACGAATTGTTAATAATAGTCTACCTACCAAGTATTTTAAGGTTCCCTTCGTGAATGGGCTGTCCCAAAAATTAAAACAATTGTTAAACAATGATTCCCATAGAATTGTCTTTTATCATAAAAAAACTGCAAGAAATTTATACTCTTTATTAAAAGACCAACTAAATAAAGATTATGAATCTAACGTTATATACAGCATCCCGTGCGAGTATGAATGTGGTAAGATCTATGTTGGGCAAACGAAGCAACTACTAAAAAATAGAGTAGCTGAACATAGACGGTCTTGCGAAGAAAAACACAGAAATAAAAAAGAACAAACTGCTTTGGCTGCACACCATTTCACTGTTAACCACCAATTTAATTTCAACGAAGTCAAGATACTTGACAAAGAAAGTAACTATCAAAAAAGGTTGATCAGTGAGATGGTGTGCATCCAATCACATAATAATACAGTCAACAAAAAGACGGACACTGACAATTTAAGTTCTGTTTACAATAACATAATTAAAAGTTTCATAAAATTTTAAAGACAACCAATTCTGTGTCACTGACCGTCTAACGCGAAATTCTTTTTAATTTTCTTTGTTTTCCATACAAAACAGTTTTTTAACCAGAGCTTGGTATACTTTATCTTATTGCACAGCTCCATTTGACAAGAAAACAAGTAAAATACGTTTTCAAAATTATATTTTTTAATAACGTGTTCGACATATACCTACTCTAACAGTTCAAATTTGTCATTTGTGATGTGGTTATATATGTCATATAGTACGAAGGTGATTATACTTAAAAACTCTAGGATAGCATCAGATTCAGATTCAGATTCATTTAAATTACAGTGGACCAGTTCGTTTTTGCTGTATATTCTTATTTTCATATTTTAACTACATAAGAATTTTTTATGATGCTAAGGCAGTCGGATATTACTAAAAAATGGAAATTGTCTATCCTGGTGTTACGGGGGAGAGTCAGAAACTTATAGTTTCACCAGTAAAATGTTGTATAGAAAAATAATGCCCCAACCATTGGATTGATAAGATAGTTGTGATATAATTGAGACGTGCAGACATAACTGGAAATTAGATGCACTGTTGAGTGAGTTAAATCATTAAACTAAGATACGAGGGTAAGTTAAAAAATGAAGATAAATCGTATTGTCTAAAATCAATGTTGAGTACGATTGGTGTATGCACAAGACATACACCCTTTCGATAGCTTTAGGCACTGGTTAAACTTTTAACGCATTAAGGATAAAAATGGAAAATAACGCGAGAACCATACAAAATGTCGATTGACACCTACCTTGCTTTTTTCTCGGCGGTACAAATTCCATTCACTGGGCGCCCAGGCTTCTACCAGAGTTCTTGAGTTGATCGAAATCACTGTGAGGAGTTGAGGTAACGGATTGGAATGATTTTAGAATTGATTGGCACTAATTGTAATTGATTGAATTGTAGTTTTGGAAAAACCGAGTAAAACACGCCGGTTTCAATATGGAGGCTACGATGATCTCTCTCTCATCGCGCCGGTGGGTTGCGCACTTTCTATCCGCGCACTTTGCGGTGTCACGTGACAACCTGTATGGCTCAGTGCAACGGAATAATTAATATTTAGGAAAATTAACTAAGTATTATTTGTCTTGCACGTACTTTTTCCCAGCCGCCCTAAAATACTATTTTAGAACCAGGAAAAATAATATGTACTATAACTAGGGAATAACAATTATTATTTCCAAAAAAAATTAAAAAATTGCGATAAAATGTTATTCTATTTTTTGCCGCGATAAAACAAAAAAAAATATATTTCCCGAAAAGGAATAAAATAAAAAAAAAAGAATAATTCTATGACGACACTGACATAGAAGGAACATTGCTTAAGTGTTCAGTTAAAAGGCAAAGGGCACAATTTAACAATTGGACGTTTAAATAGCCCTTGTTGAGTCCTAATCGGGACAACTCTAACATGTCCATCTGAACCAGGATGCAAATCTACAATCCTGCCTAAAGACCACTGCAAGGGTGGTTTGTTTTCATTTTTTATGGCTACTAAAGTATTTAACTCGACTTTAGTAGGTTTTTCTGTCCACTTGGACCTCTGCTGTAGAGTATGTAGGTACTCCTCTTTCCATCGGGACCAAAAATCAGTGTTCAATCGCTGAACAAGTTGCCACCGAGAAAGAGTGTTTAGTTTTAATTGTGATAAGTCTGGGTCTGGGACAGAGTTTAATGGTTCCATGGTAAGGAAATGTCCGGGAGTGAGTGGACAAAAATCATTGGGATCGGATAATTGCGCAGAGATTGGGCGACTATTTAGCAATGCCTCGATCTGCACAAGCAAAGTATTTAGTTCTTCGTATGTAAGCTTCTGATTTCCGATCACTCGGTAAAGATGTGTTTTTACTGATTTAACACCAGCCTCTAATAAGCCATTGAAATGAGGACTAGCACTAGGAAAAAAATGCCATTTGATCTGAAGATGTTCAGAGGAAGCGTCGAAGAGCTTTTTAAGCTCAGAGTTTGCTCCTTGAAAATTGGAGCCTCTGTCGCTGTATAAAAAATTACAACGACCCCTTCTAGCTACAAACCTTCTGAATGCGGCTATAAAGCATTCAGAAGTAAGGTCTGACGCAACTTCTGTGTGGATAGCGCGAGTACTTGCGCACACGAAAATGCAGATATAGGCTTTTAATTCTTTGGTACCCCGGTACCAACGACCTGGTGAAATTTTTATAGGACCAGCATAGTCCAAAGTTGCATCAGAAAAGCACTTTAGTTGTGAAATTCTAAAATAAGGTAAGTCACCTTGATAAGGGATGTAAGCCTTTGGTCTAAGGCGATAACATGTTATGCATCGAGATAAAACTAACTGAATAGCTCTGCGGGATGCTAAGATCCAGAATTGTTGTCTTAGTAAGTACTGAACTGTATTTAGCCCTGGATGGCTATTTTCCTTATGAATATGTTCAATGATGAGGTCAGACAACCTGCCTGATCTGGGAAGCAATAGAGGATGTTTTGCATCAAAAGGTATAGAATTCGTATACCTAAGACGACCACCTACCCTTATCAGTCCGGTAGTGTCCAAAAAGGGTGCAATTTTTCGAAAAACTTTGGGTAAAAGTTCGTTGTTTTTTAGTTGTTTTAGGAGGTCAGAGAAATGTAATTCTTGGCTTCTTCGAACCAAGAGTGTTAAAGCATACTGAATTTCAAAAACAGAAATAGGACCTGTAAGTGGTTCCTTTTTGTTTTTAAAATTATAAAATATTCGTCAAATCTGACAAATTAATTTTTGAATGTGAAAAAGGGATGAATATTTATTTACAAGGAAGTCTAGAATATGATAATCGATGTTTGTAGTAAGTGTTATTTTTTCAGGCTTTTCTTCATTTAAAATTTGCTGAAAATCGGTTTCTGAGTTTTGGAGTAATGCGGGATTTTTTAGGTCCCATGTAGTACATGGTTGACTAAGCCAGGAAGGCCCTGTAAACCACAAGGGGTGGTTTATAAAATTAGAAGGAGTTGTGCCACGACTGGCGACATCCGCAGGGTTTTCTTGCGATTTTACATGATACCAGTTTACATTTGAGAGTTTTTCTTGTACTTGGCTAACTCTGTTAGCAACAAAAGTGCGCCATCTATGAGGTGAGCTACAAAGCCAAAAGAGGACGACTTGAGAATCTGTATAAGCGTAAGTTTTATCTATTGAAATTAAAGGGGAATAAGTTTTTATAACAAAACTAAGAAATTCAGTAAGAAGAACAGTACCTAAAAGTTCTAGTCTCGGGAGACTAATAGTTTTTAAGGGACTGACCCTTGATTTGCCCATAATTAAGGAAGTTTTTATGCTTTGATCCGACAACTCGATACGTAAATAAACGCAAGCTGCGTAGCCTAATTCTGATGCGTCCGAAAAAGCATGCAGTTGACAAGATATTATATCTTTAGAAAAAATGTGCCTAGGAAATTTAATATCTGATAAGCACTTAAGTTCATTTTGAAATTGTGTCCAATGCTGAAGAATAGATTTGTCCACGGGATCGTCCCATCCTATCTTGGAAATCCATAATTTTTGCATAAGACATTTTGCAAAAAATGAAATTGGAGAAAGCATCCCTAAAGGATCAAAAATAGAAGCAATAGCGCTTAGAATATTTCTTTTTGTGCATCGTTTTTCCGATGGCTGACAAGAGAAAAACATATTGTCTGATTTTGGGTCCCACTGGAGTCCAAGAACCTTTATGGATATAGGATTTTCCTTGTCAAAAGAAAAGGGAATTTGGCATTCGTCTGGTGATAGAGGGGATAGTAGTTTTGGGTGATTACTAGCCCATTTTTTAAGCTCAAAACAGCCTGATTTTAGAAGAGCGATTAAATTTCGCCGTAGAGCTAGAGCCGACTCTATAGAGTTTGCGCCTGCGCAGATATCATCGACAAAAATGTCTTCTAGGAGCACTCTAGAAGCTCCTGGGTAGTTTTTTTCTTGGATTTTGGCTAACTCTTGAATAGTTCTGATGGCTAAAAAAGGACTAGATGTGATACCAAACGTGACAGTATTAAGTCTGTATTCTTGAATAGGATCGCTTGAAGTGAAACGCCACAGAAGACGTTGATAATCACGATCTTCCGGAGCTAATTTTATTTGTAAAAACATTTGCGTAATATCCGAGAGTATGACTATTTCATGATATCGGAATTTTAACAGAATTGAGTTAATGTCAGTTTGTAATTTGGGCCCTGGGAGAAGGGTAGAATTAAGGGATATACCTTTTGAACCCGCTGTTGCCGAGCCATTAAGAACTACTCGAACGCGTGAACTTGATTTATCGGGGCGTACAACGCAGTGGTGGGGTAAATAATTTATGAATTGATTTTTTGATGCTGATTCTAGAATTAAACTCATATGATCGTTTTTTAAGTAGTTATTCATAAATTCGGAATACTGTGAATATAGTTCGGGACTTTTATCAGTCTAGACTCAAGAGATAAAAAACATTTGTAAGCATGTGAGTAGGTATCTCCTAAAATAGGTCTAGAGTGACGAAATGGCAATGAAACTTGAAAACGTCCCGAACTATCTCTCGTGACAGTTTTTTGATAAAATGATTCACATTTTTCCTCGTCAGGAGAGAGGAACTTCTTTGTTGGGAGGGGACTCAACTTCCCAAAACTTGATCATCGTTTGATCTAGTGAATTATTTTGTAAAGAAGTAAAGTGACATGAATATGAAGTTGAATTGTATGTAGGTTGATTTGATATTTCCGTATTTCCCAGGAGCACCCAGCCGAACAAGGTTTCAAGTGCTATTGGCTGCCCCGGTTCTCCAGGAATAATGTTAGGTTGAATTATTTGAGAATAAACTTGTGCTCCTAAAAGCATGTCTACAGGTGCGGGAATATTGAAAGTATTATCTCCTAAATTTAAATTAGAGATATGATGCCAATTGTGAGGATTAACTTGAAAAGATGGCAAATTTGCACTTACCTTTGGCAAGACACAGACATCAAGAGCAAGCGTTGGATTATTTTGGCCAACAGGCTTAATTGTGCAATTTGTTATGCCATTGGTGGTTGAAGTAGATTGATTGATGCCTCGTATGGGGACTATGAATTTTTTCCTAGATAATCCTAGGCGATTAAGACAATTTTCAGAAATAAAATTGGCCTCTGACGCATTGTCGAGGACAACCCGTATAGTTTGATAGTATCCACGACTATCTAGGATGTCTACTTTTGTTGTAGAAAGTAAAATAGTACTTTGAGGGTTTTGAGTAGTGACTGAGGTGCACCCACAATTAATGTAATCAATGCCCTCATTGGGTGTTTCATTTTGTGTTTGATTGGGGTTTTGCGAAGATTGAATTGAATTTTGATTTAAGTTTGGGGTTGGTTGTACATTTGTAAAATACGCGTTTTGTGAATTTGATTGAGTAGTTTGCGAGTTATTACAAATACTCGTATGGTGACGCTGGCCACAGATACGGCAAGAAAAAGTAGATTGACATAAATTTAAGAAATGCGATCTTAAACAATTGCTACACGCATTATTTTGCCTAACGTTGGCATTACGCTCCTGTATAGTTTTTGATAAAAATACCTGGCACTGTGAAAGATTGTGAAATTGTTTATTTGCACATAAACGACATTTGTATTTATTTTGAAACAGATTCGAATTAAATTGTAAATTCGAATTATTTAATTGTTGTTGTCTATTTGAATTTGAGTTGAATTGATTTGTATTTGAATTTGAGTTGTTTTGTTTTTCTGGAGTGAAACTAAAACTAGATTGATTTGGTTGTTGATTTGAATTAAAGAATTTAGATTGATTTGGTTGGAATTGCGAATTATTGCTAAATGAAGTTATTTTTGAGTTTTGAGGATTTTGAGTTGTATTTGCCACGTAAACTTGTGGTTGATATGGTTTTGAGTAACTGTTGTAATTATTATTTGAATTGAATTGTCGCTTAGGTGGTTTTGGAATTGATTTTTGTAAATTGTCTGATTGCATAGTTGAATAAGAAATATTTTGCATGATTTGAACTGATTCTAAGGCCCTACAATGGTTTTTGAGGAACTCTGTAAGGTTTTCGTAGGTAGGAAGCTCCATTTTACTATATTCTATCTCAAAAGAAGTTCGTATTGAGGTAGTTAAACGCGAAAGAAGCATGTTGAAAAGTATGAAATCCCAATGTTGAGTTGGAAAACCTAATAACTCTAAAGCAGAGATATTTTCATTAAAACTATCGAGTAAAGTTCTAAGATCCTTGGAAGAGCAATTATTTTTTAAGGGAACCGTACTATTTACGGTGTTCCAGTAGCTTGTTGCCAAAAGTCTTTTGTTTTGGTATCGATCTACTAGTGTTTGAAAAGCAATATTGTAATTATTATCATTAATAGGCAAGTGTTTTATTAAACTGAGTGGTTCACCTCTTAAATATGAAATTAAATGTCTAAATTTCCTTACTGGAGGCATATTAGTGTTGTGCACTAATGAGCAAAACATATCATAAAAAGTGACCCACTTTAATAAAGTGCCATCGTAACATGGGACATCCAATTTTAATAGATCCTTGTATTCATGACTGTTTGTTTGATTTTGAAGAGATACAAAATTGCCTTGTAAAATATTTTGTTCTGGAAAAAGTTGATTGAAAATACTTTTAGTTTGAAAATAAAAATTGTCCGTGTCTTCTCGTACCTTGTCTTGCACTTTGTATTCGTCATCGTTCTCCACTAGGCTAATGACGTCATTGTGCAGTTTTTTAAACTCATCATAAAATTCTTCCAAGTTCTCATACCTTGTTTTGAAAATAGATTTTACATTTGAATCAGTTTGAGCCTTTATAGCTGCTGTGTATGTTTCGGTAATCCGCGTAACATAAACTGTACGTTTTTGTACTGCCTTATCCAGGCCGGTTTTAGTCATTTTAATTGTTTAATTAGTAATAAGTATTATCACTGAATACTAAAACGTTTTTCACAATTTCTTATTATTTTATTTTATTTTGTACACAAAGTTTTTTATTTTGACCTTCGTTCACTCGCCCGTAGGTAAACAAAAAACAGTTGTTTTGTCGACCGCGATTTTTAATTTTAGACTGCACAAAAATCGATAAAATTTTTAAACATGTGTTAGGAAAGGCGTGTCGCTTCGTCACTGATAAAGCCTGCCCCTTTTGGGTTGGTCCTTAATGGCGTCGTAAAATTTTTAGATTTTTGGTTTTTTGAAGAATTAATTTTTGATTTTTGTTATTTTTTTTGAATATTTGGATCGATGGACCATAAAAATGTATGCACAAGACATACACCCTTTCGATAGCTTTAGGCACTGGTTAAACTTTTAACGCATTCAGGATAAAAATGGAAAATAACGCGAGAACCATACAAAATGTCGACTGACACCTACCTTGCTTTTTTCTCGGCGGTACAAATTCCATTCACTGGGCGCCCAGGCTTCTACCAGAAATCTTGAGTTGATCGAAATCACTGTGAGGAGTTGAGGTAACGGATTGGAATGATTTTAGAATTGATTGACACTAATTGTAATTGATTGAATTGTAGTTTTGGAAAAACCGAGTAAAACACGCCGGTTTCAATATGGAGGCTACGATGATCTCTCTCTCATCGCGCCGGTGGGTTGTGCACTTTCTATCCGCGCACTTTGCGGTGTCACGTGACAACCTGTATGGCTCAGTGCAACGGAATAATTAATATTTAGGAAAATTAACTAAGTATTATTTGTCTTGCACGTACAATTGGTGCTGAGGTGAATGTGACCTAGTAGTAGTATGAAATTTTTTTTAGTAACACATTTCTCTATATTAGGACATCCAGCTAAGGTACGGGGGTAAGGTGAAAAAATACGATAAATTTTATTTTATTTGTATTTTCTAAAATCAGCGCTGTGTCCGATTTCCGTTGGCACAGCTAAGACCCACTACTAGCGAGGAATCATGTCCACTAACCGTTTCACGTATTTTAGATCGTAGAGCTGAGATACGAGGGTAAGTTGAAAAATTACGATAAATTTTATTTTCTTTGTATTTTCTAAAATCAGCGCTGTGCCCGATATCCGTTGGCATAGCTAAGACACACTATCAGGAAGGAATTATGTCCACTAACAGCTTCACGTATTTTGGATCGTCGAGCTGAGATACGAGGGTAAGTTGAAAAATTACGATAAATTTTATTTTATTTGTATTTTCTAAAATCAGCGCTGTGCCCAATTTCCGTTGGCACGGCTAAGACCCACCATCAGTAGGGAATTATGTCCACTAACAGCTTCACGTATTTTAGATCTTCGAGCTGAGATACGAGGGTAAGTTGAAAAATTACAATAAATTTTATTTTATTTGTATTTTCTAAAATCAGCGCTGTGCCCGATTTTCGTTGGCATGGCTAACAGATTCACGTATTTTAGATCGTCGAGCTGAGATACGAGGTTAAGTTGAGAAATTACGATAAATTTTATTTTATTTGTATTTTCTAAAATCAGCGCTGTGCCCGATTTCCGTTGGCATGGCTGAGACCCACTAACAGTAAGGAATTATGTCCATTAACAGCTTCATGTATTTTAGATCGTCGAGCTGAGATACGAGGGTAAGTTGAAAAATTACGATAAATTTTATTTTATTTGTATTTTCTAAAATCAGTGCTGTGTCCGATTTCCGCTGGCACAACTAAGACCCACTATCAATAAGGAATTATGTCCACTAACAGCTTCACTTATTTTAGATCGTCGAGCTGAGATACGAGGGTAAGTTAAAAAATTACCATAAATTTTATTTTATTTGTATTTTCTAAAATCAGCGGTGTGCCCGATTTCCGTTGGCGTGGCTGAGACCCACTATCAGTAGGGAATTATGTCCACTAACAGCTTCAAGTACTTTAGATCGTCGAGCTGAGATACGAGGGTAAGTTGAAAAATGACCATACATATTATTTTATTTGTATTTTCTAAAATCAGTGCTGTGCCCGATTTCCGTTGGCATGGCTAAGACCCACTATCAATAAGGAATTATGTCCACTAACAGCTTCACTTATTTTAGATCGTCGAGCTGAGATACGGGGGTAAGTTGAAAAATTACCATAAATTTTATTTTATTTGTATTTTCTAAAATCAGCGATGTGCCCGATTTTCGTTGGCATGGCTGAGACCCACTAACAGTAAGGAATTATGTCCACTAACAGCTTCATGTATTTTAGATCGTCGAGCTGAGATACGAGGGTAAGTTGAAAAATTACGAAAAATTTTATTTTATTTGTATTTTCTAAAATCAGTGCTGTGCCCGATTTCCGTTGGCACGGCTAAGACCCACTATCAATAAGCAATTAGGTCCACTAACAGCTTCACTTATTTTAGACCGTCGAGCTGAGATACGAGGGTAAGTTGAAAAATTACGAAAAATTTTATTTTCTTTGTATTTTCTAAAATCAGCGCTGTGCCCGATATCCGTTGGCATGGCTAAGACCCACTATCAATAAGGAATTATGTCCACTAAAAGCTTCACGTATTTTAGATCGTCGAGCTGAGATGCGAGGGTAAGTTGAAAAATTACGATAAATTTTATTTTATTTGTATTTTCTAAAATCAGTGCTGTGCCCGATTTCCGTTGGCATGACTAAGACCCACTATCAGTTAGGACTTATGTCCACTAACAGCTTCACGTATTTTAGATCGTCGAGCTGAGATACGAGGGTAAGTTGAAAAATTACGATAAATTTTATTTTATTTGTATTTTCTAAAATCAGGGCTGTGCCCCATTTCTGTTGGAACGGCTAAGACCCACTACTAGTGAGGAATTATGTCCACTCATTGCTTCACGTATTTTAGATCGTGGAGCTGAGATATGAGGGTAAGTTGAAAAATTACGATAAATTTTATATTATTTGTATTTTCTAAAATCAGCGCTGTGACCGATTTCCGTAGGCATGGCTAAGACCCACTACTAGTGAGGAATTATGTCCGCTCACCGCTTCACGTATTTTAGATCGTGGAGCTGAGATATGAGGGTAAGTTGAAAAATTACGATAAATTTTATTTTTCTAAATTAACTTAATTTACGGACGCCCCTAAATTGTTATAGATAAAAATTATCAAACGTGAAATTTAGTACCCGTGAATTTAAAAATCAAACAAACTTCGTGGCTAATCGGGTACAAAGAAGTTTTTGTTTCTCTCATATTTTTTCGTGGGTAGCTTGAAAGCTTAACCACACGGGCATCCAAGATCTAATGGACACCTAATAAGTGTTGACAGTTAACTGTTTCGTCCTTATGGGATTTCTCAGAACACTGCTTGATCAATGTGACACCCTTGCGCAGTAAATTAGACGGTTTTGTCTCTAATCCTATGTAAATAGTGAGAAAACTCTCGCAAGAAGTGCCATCCACCGAGATACGAGAGAAACTAGAACAACAGCAGGCGAAAATAAACTGCTATACATATCGATTACAAATAAAAAGAAACAAACCACCCATGACCTACGACAGCTCTTCTGCCTTTCAGGCCAGATCAACGCTAATTGCGTTTGTACCCTTTGTAGCCTTTATTACTACACGAGTTTTTTGAAATTTATTTGTTGCTTGTCACTTTTTAGAATTTTCCAGAACATTTCTAGTCCTTCTAAATATTTTCAGACTTACCTACTATACAGTGACGTAGTTTTCGTTGGGGGGCCCCAGCGGCTCTAGTAATCTCTAATCTCTAGTAATCTAGTAATCTTTTTTTAAGCGGCAATAAATTTGTAACTTAAATGTTACAGAAAACTTGTTGTTAAACTAAATTTTAACTTAAAATCAACATATTTTTGTTTCATTTTGTTCTCAAAATTTAATTAACTTTTATTAAAATGTTCGCCTGCGGCGCATTTTATTTTCGTTTGGTTCTTAATTTCAGAGTTCAGCAGTGGCGGCCCTATGACGGGTGAAGCACAGCTTCACTTTGTTTTTCAGACTAAATAAAATAATATAAGAATCTAAGGTAAGACAAGAAATTAAAAATTGGAGCCGCGCCGCATCAGCAAAACAGAACGAGCGGTTAGTTACCTTATTACCTATTAATTGATAAAAAGCCGTGTGCGTTCCCCGCCGCGGATTCTGTACTGTTGAATTCTAAAGCGACATCGTCCTCTCTTTCGATATTTTGCAATTGGCAGGCAATAAAACATATAGCTATGGAATTCTACAGTGCAGAGAACGTGGGCATAGCATACAGACAAGCATTGTTGAAGCGATTTTGTTTCTCGTTCGCCTGTGTCTACTCAATATGCCGCGGGGTGAAGGCTTTCGTTGGGTGCCATGACAATGTCGCATGCTTTCGCAGGGCAGCGATTCAGGGTGTTGAGCCGGCGTACATCATTGAAATATTTTCCGGTCACAGTAAACGGCTCGGTTAGGTCGTCTGGGTTTCTTGCTAATCTGTGTGTTCTGATTCGGTTTCTGTTTGAATTATTTTGCATAATGTTCCCTGTGTACGATGCAGTGTGTGTTTTACTGGGGAAACCGTTTTTGAGGTGGAACGACGATGACAAGAAAGACATTTTGAACTCTGAAAAGCCGTCCCCTATATGAACGTAAATAAACCGGGTAAGATTAAAGACAAAGTGTACATTCGACATTTTAAAGATGGATAGACTAATCGCCTCACATACAAGGAGTAAAATTTAAATTACATTGCAGTTGCATCATCGTAAACCTACTACCGATATGATTTCGCTGATTTTACTGAATTTATGTAAGTTCTTTATAGAATAGGTATTTCATATATATATTATTAGCATATTATTATATTTTTATTTTTTATATGTGTGTATAAAAAATGGCAGTAGGGAAATCCTGCATCACCTATTGCGAAAATCACGAGCCGCCACTTATTAAAAACAAAAAAAAAACAAAAGCGCGAGTAACAAAAGCGCGAATTTGTATAACGGGCTATACGTTTATTTCCGTAGTTCATAGGGCATACTATATCAAGGATCGGTTCAAAATGTAAATCGGAACCAAAAAGAATCGAACCGAATCGAACCGAGCTGAACGGAACCGAACCGAATTCGGTTCGGTTCAGTACTGTTCGGTTCGGATTCACACCCTTTAGGATCCCGAAAAAGAAGTCGGGCAAGTTTTTTTTTTTGAAAAAATATGCTGGTTGGTTCGGTTGGTTCAGTTCGGTTCGGTTCGGTTCGGTTCGTAATCACACCCTCTAGGAACCCAGGAAAGAATTCATGCGCTATTAACTATGGAAATAAACGTATCGCCAGTTATTCACATTCGCGCTTTTGTTACTCGCAGTATTGTTACATAGCGCTTTTGTTACTCGCGGTTATGTTACTTGCGGTTTGATTACTCGCGCTTTTGTTACTCACGAATTTGTTACTCGCGGTTTTGTTATATCGCGCTTATGCTAGATCGCGCTTTTGTTACTCGCGCTCTCATTACAGAGCCATTTTGTTATTATGGCAAAAGACAAATTTTTGTTAAAAAGCATTTCCAATACATTTTAAGACTTTTCCTAAACATGTTTTTAGACTTTTACAAAATTTTCTCAGAGTGTTCCTGAATAGTTTTAGACTTTTCTAGAACATTTTCGGATTTTGCCAGAACTTTTCCAGCCTTCTTTAAGACGTTTTGTATACATTTCCAGAACTTTACATGAAACCAAATCGAGGTTGAGTTCGCTTACCTAATTTTTGTTGACAATTAAATTTTCAATTGATGTGTGTAAAAATTACGTTACGCTAGTTGCTGTATATTTTCATTTTCAAAAACCATATATTTTTTTTAAATTGAATCCCCTGTATTTTATATTTTTTTCTGATAAGTCGCGGTAACAATTTAAAAAAATATATATTTTTTGAAAAAACTCGAAAACGCTCTAATTTTTTTTTATTTGAGCACCAAAAATTCTACTAGTTTGCCAATTTATACAGTGTGCCCACGTAAGTTGGCGGCATATGGGAAACTTTTTTATTATTAGTTTTACGAAAAAAAGTTATTCTTCATAAAAAGTTCTGCATGGTCCAAAACCTAAAATGCAGCCATCAGATGTTAAATTTTTTCAGTCATATTACGAGGTTTGTCAAAAAATGTGATTTTTGCTCCAGAGTAAAGTACCTTTCTTTTTGACAATATCGAAAATTGTTATAAAGAAAAGATGTTTAGAATTAAAAATAGCTTTTAAATATTCAATATTGTTTATTTACATTAAAAAAATATTTTTTTCTCCATTTTCTCTGCGATTATGTTGGAAATTTAAGTTTGCACATTAATGCATTGCATTTATTAATTATAAATTTGATTAAACAATTATAAATAAACTTTTAAAAACAATTATCTCTTAATATTTATCGAACACTGATAACCTTTAAGTTGCTAAATCACTAGTTTGTAACAAACAAATACGTCTGTCAAACATAAAACTGTACAATACGGATCTCTAAAAATTTTGAAAAACACTGTTAGACTGCCTAAAAAAGTGTTTATACCTTGGCACTTTTTGAAATAAGATTGTTGACGTTTCTTCGAATTTTCGATATTTAGACAGTTCGCAAAGCCTACTTTAATTATCAGTTTTAAAAAATGCCAGTGCATCCTGGATTAATTATGCATTAATGTGCAAACTTAAATTTCCAACGTAATCGCAGAGAAAATGTAGAAAAAAATATTTTTTTAATGTAAATAAACAATGTTGAATATTTGAAAGCTATTTTTAATTCTAAAAATCTTTTCTTTATAACAATTTTCGATATTATCAAAAAGAAAGGTTCTTTACTCTGGAGCAAAAATCACATTTTTTGACAAACCTCGTAATATGACTGAAAAAATTTAACATCTGATGGTTGCATTTTAGGTTTTGGACCATGCAGAACTTTTTATGAAGAATAACTTTTTTTCGTAAGGCTAATAATAAAAAAGTTTCCCATATGCCGCCAACTTACGTGGACACACTGTTATTTTTTTTATTTTTAATAGTAACATAGTTAGCAGTAGTGGACACTTTACTTGGAACACCCTGTAGAGCAGGAAATTTAATGAAATTTGGTTTTTTCCTCGTTAAAAATGGTTGATTAGTTTTCGAGATATTTAAGTTTTTTAAAAGTACTGGAGCATAAGGAAGTACTAGGAATTACTTGGGAAATACTAGGAAATACTAGGAAATACCAGGAAATACTAGGAAATACCGGGAAGTACTTGGGAAATACCAGGAAGTACTGGGAAATACTAGGAAATAGCATTGATATTAAAGGAAATACTGAGAAATACCTAAGGTATTTATTCCCTTTGGTGTACAGAAATCGGCGATCAAGCCACCCCTCGACTTACCCTCATATCTCAGGTCGACGATTTAAAATACTTGAAGCTGTGAGTGGACGTAATTCCTTACTGGTAGAGGGTCTTAGTCATACCAACGGAAATCGGGCACAGCGCTGATTTTAGAAAATACGAATAAAATAAAATTGATGGTAATTTTTCAACTTAGCCTCGTATCTCAGCTCGACGATCCAAAATACGTGAAGCTGTTAGTGGACATAATTCCTTACTGATAGTGGGTCTTAGCCATGCCAACGGAAATCGGGCACAGCGCTGATTTTAGAAAATACAAATAAAATAAAATTTATCGTAATTTTTCAACTTAACCTCGTATCTCAGCTCGACGATCTAAAATACGTGAATCTGTTAGCCATGCCAACGGAAATCGGGCACAGCGCTGATTTTAGAAAATACAAATAAAATAAAATTTATCGTAATTTTTCAACTTACCCTCGTATCTCAGCTCGACGATCTAAAATACGTAAAGCTGTTAGTGGACATAATTCCCTACTGATGGTGGGTTTTAGCCGTGCCAACGGAAATTGGGCACAGCGCTGATTTTAGAAAATACAAATAAAATAAAATTTATCGTAATTTTTCAACTTACCCTCGTATCTCAGCTCGACGATCTAAAATACGTGAAGCTGTTAGTGGACATAATTCCTTACTGATAGTGTGTCTTAGCCATGCCAACGGATATCGGGCACAGCGCTGATTTTAGAAAATACAAAGAAAATAAAATTTATCGTAATTTTTCAACTTACCCTCGTATCTCAGCTTGACGATCTAAAATAAGTGAAGCTGTTAGTGGACCTAATTGCTTATTGATAGTGGGTCTTAGCCGTGCCAACGGAAATCGGGCACAGCACTGATTTTAGAAAATACAACTAAAATAAAATTTATCGTAATTTTTCAACTTACCCTCGTATCTCAGCTCGACGATCTAAAATAAGTGAAGGTGTTGATGGACATAATTTCTTATTGATAGTGCCTCTTAGCCGTGACAACGGAAATCGGGCACAGCACTGATTTTAGAAAATACAAATAAAATAAAATTTATGGTAAATTTTCAACTTACCCTCGTATCTCAGCTCGACGATCTAAAATACGTGAAACTGTTAGTGGACATGATTCCTCACTGATAGTGGGTCTCAGCCATGCCAACGGAAATCGGGCACACCGCTTATTTTAGAAAATACAAATAATATAAAATTTATGGTAATTTTTCAACTTACCCTCGTATCTCAGCTCGACGATCTAAAATAAGCGACTCTGTTAGTGGACATAATTCCTTATTGATAACGGGTCTTAGCTATGCCAACGGAAATCGGGCACAGCGCTGATTTTAGAAAATACAAATAAAATAAAATTTATCGTAATTTTTCAACTTACCCTCGTATCTCAGCTCGACGATCTAAAATACGTGAAGCTGTTAGTGGACATAATTCCTTACTGATAGTGGGTCTCAGCCATGCCAACGGAAATCGGGAACACCGCTGATTTTAGAAATTACAAATAATATAAAATTTATCGTAATTTTTCAACTTACCCTCGTATCTCAGCTCGACGATCTAAAATACGTGAAGCTGTTAGTGGACATAATTCCTTACTGATAGTGGGTCTCAGCCATGCCAACGGAAATCGGGCACACCGCTTATTTTAGAAAATACAAATAAAATAAAATTTATGGTAATTTTTCAACTTACCCTCGTATCTCAGCTCGACGATCTAAAATACGTGAAGCTGTTAGTGGACATAATTTCCTACTGATAGTGGGTCTTAGCCATGCCAACGGAAATCGGGACAGCACTGATTTTAGAAAATACAAATAAAATAAAATTTATCGTAATTTTTCAACTTACTCTCGTAACTCAGCTCGACGATCTAAAATACGTGAAGCTATTAGTGGACATAATTCCTTACTGATAGCGGGTCTTAGCCATGCCAACGGAAGTCGGGCACAGCGCTGATTTTAGAAAATACAAATAAAATAAAATTTATCGTAATTTTTCAACTTACCCTCGTATTTCAGCTCGACAACCTAAAATACGTGAAGCTGTTAGTGGACATAATTCCCTACTGATAGTGGGTCTTAGCCATGCCAACGGAAATTGGGCACAGCGCTGATTTTAGAAAATACAAATAAAATAAAATTTATCGTAATTTTTCAACTTACCCTCGTATCTCAGCTCGACGATCTAAAATACGTGAAGCTGTTAGTGGACATAATTCCTTACTGATAGTGGGTCTCAGCCATGCCAACGGAAATCGGGCACACCGCTTATTTTAGGAAATACAAATAAAATAAAATTTATGGTAATTTTTCAACTTACCCTCGTATCTCAGCTCGACGATCTAAAATACGTGAAGCTGTTAGTGGACATAATTCCTTACTGATAGTGGGTCTCAGCCATGCCAACGGAAATCGGGCACACCGCTTATTTTAGAAAATACAAATAAAATAAAATTTTATGGTAATTTTTCAACTTACCCTCGTATCTCAGCTCGACGATCTAAAATACGTGAAGCTGTTAGTGGACATAATTCCTTACTGATGGGTGGGTCTTAACCATGCCAACGGATATCGGGCACAGCACTGATTTTATAAAATAAAATAAAATAAAATTTATCGTAATTTTTCAACTTACCCTCGTATCTCAGCTCGACGATCCAAAATACGTCTAGCTGTTAGTGCACATAATTCCCTACTGATGGTGGGTCTTAGCCATGCCAACGGAAATCGGGCACAGCGTTGATTTTAGAAAATACAAATAAAATAAAATTTATCGTATTTTTTCACCTTACCCTCGTATCTTAGCTGGATGTCCTAATATAGAGAAATGTGTTACTAAAAAAATTCCATACTACTACTAGGTCACATTCACCTCAGCACCAATCGTACTCAACATTGATTTTTAGACAATACGATTTATCTTCATTTTTAACTTACCCTCGTATCTGAGTTTAATGATTTAACTCACTCAACAGTGCATCTAATTTCCAGGTATGTCTGCACGTCTCAATTATATCACAACTATCTTATCAATCCAATGATTGGGGCATTATTTTCCTATACAACATTTTACTGGTGAAACTATAAGTTTCTGACTCTCCCCCGTAACACCAGGATTAGACAATTTCCATTTTTTAGTAATATCCGACTGCCTTAGCATCATAAAAATTCTTATGTAGTTAAAATATGAAAATAAGAATATACAGCAAAAACGAACTGGTCCACTGTAATTTAAATAAATCTGAATCTGAATCTGAATCTGATGCTAACTTCCACCACGTCAAGTTAGGTAAGTGTGCTCATCACCCCCTTTTATTCTGTATATTCTTTATTTTTAATTGTTCATTTGTGTGTTGCTTATTTTATTTCTGGTTGTAATGTACCTTTAAAAAACTATTTTTGTAAAAAATTTATTAACTAAAAAACCTATCAATTTTCAAATATTTCTTAATTAATGCTTAGAGATCAGTTTTAACGTGTATTTTTTTTTGTCATTTTAGCCTTGATAAAGGTGTTAATAAGCATCGAAACGTTGGCTTAGCTTGAAATATCCAGTTTTATTTTATCCCATATACCGACGATCCAGTAAAAAATAAATAATTCCAAGGGATACGAATTGCCTTTAAGTAAATAATGTTTTCTTTTTAATTATTATATTATTCTATTTAGTAACCTGGCATCGGAAAAGAATTTAGGGGAAGGTGAATATCGTATACATGTCCACGGTCCGTAAATAAACCGGTTGTCTGGTAACTCCCAGCCAATAAGAACTCGGCAGCCTATGACGCGGCAATATGCCTGCTTCACGATCAATAAAGAGAGACCTATACGTTATTTTGTGAGAGAAATAGAGACAGATGCCGTAAAAAATACCAAAATTAAATTAAATAATTTAAAAATTTAGGATAAAAATTCCAACAGTTTTATAAATATCAGATTCAGAACACGATTATAACTACTTTTCCTAAGTTAATTCGACTCTCTTGTTCATATTAATTTAACTTTTTTCGCGGAACACTAAAGCAATATTGATTTTTTTTGTAGATAGGAGATAATTAAAATGAAATTTTGTTTTGAAAAATTTTATCAAAAAAATTAAAGGAAAGGAAATTGAAATGACTTTAAATCAATGGCAGAAAGGGAACAACATCAAGAAAATACATTGACTGTAACGCTAATATTTCTTCCCTCCTGCTTGAGCATTATACATGGTGTTCCAAGTTGAGTGTCCACCACTGCTAACTTTTTTATTATTAAAGATAGAAAAAAGTTTAAATTGGCAAAGTAGTAGAATTTTTGATGCTCTTTAAGATGCTCAAATAAAAAGAAATCAATCAATTTTTTCAATAAAGATTAAACCAATTTTAATTTAAACATCCTGCATTTTATAATTTTCAAAAATTCTACCAGTTTGCCAATTGAAATGTTTTTCTATTTTTAAAAATAACAAAGTTAGCAATGGTGGACTTTTAACTTGGAACACCTAGTATATAATTTAAGAATGGTCCCCATAAGTTTTGTTTTTAAATCATATTGCAAGTAAAAAACTATACCTATCTAATTATAGAATAGTTAATTTTCTTTAACTTTTTTACTGTTTTTCAATTCTCATCAATCCCTGTATCATCAAGCTTTCGTTTCATTGTGGATTCGTTTTGCTTTTTCGTATTTATAAATTTGATTCCTATAATCACTCTTTGTTTTACAAATAAATTTACCAATTTATATGGAATGGAAACTTTTGTAAATATAAATTTAGTGGATCACTCCTCAATATTTGTTCTAAATTTAAAATTGGCACCATGCAATTTTATGAACCATTTGTCCATTTTGTTAACATTTTCTTTCCATGATGGTGAAAGCTCACTTGAGCCTCCAAAAGAAAATCTTTACACCCAAGATGACATGGCATATATGCATGTTGATTTGTTCATTTTCATATGTATAGCAACCATGTTCAGGGAACTCATTGTGATGCTTTCGTGCTAAAATCCTGCAATATAAACTAAACCATCTTTTTCTAAATTTTCTTTTAGTTAGTCTTTAATACATTTATAGCAAGCACGGAACAGGAATAAACACTACATACAAGACGACAAGACCCAAAATGTACAAAATTTCCTGGCAAAAGACGAAATTACGCTATAAACAGCGGTTGACTGCTGATTCCTAGGAAAACTATGACGTAGCTCTGACGTCACGGCCGTCATGACACCGAGTTACCAGACAACTGGTTTATTTAGGGACCGTGCCCTATGTCGGCTGCGCATTCGTCGTAACGCTATATATTTTTCTCCGATGTCTCTGTTTTCAGAGGGACAACGTCGCCACTGGCTTTTGCTTTTATGTTTTTAGACACGATACAAGTGAAAATTTTGAACCATACTTCCAACTTTGCTTATGGAGCCTGACTAAGAAATGTATAAGTAGGGTTGCCAACTCCCACTGGAGCCAAAGGAGGACATTTTTATATAATCTCAAAATTAAAAAAAAAATTTCTAGTGCACCCCAAGTAACACAAATTGCTAAAAAACAGCTACCAAAACACTTTAACAGCAAAACTGACAGTAAAATAGCTATTACAGCTGTATGCCGTTTCACTGCTAAGCAGCTTCTAAAGTGTTGTCGTTGCTGATTAGGCAATCTTTATTTAGCTCTCACAGTGTCCACGACAGCTCCAAAATATAGCACGTTAACATTAAAGTAATTTTGTCTAGAAATAAATAAGAAACAATGGCAACTATTGCAAAATAGCTATTTCCTGTAATGGACAGAGACTTTTACTCAAATGGCTGACGAAAAACTTGTTATGTTCTACACTACTGTGATATAATCGCGTAAAAAAGGCGGTTCTCATCGTCAAAATGTTTGGCAGGTTAACTTTTCTGATAAAACAGGTCAAGATAGCTTGTCAAAACGCAAGCGCCTCGAAAATTCAGAATAATAAACGTTTTTTTTCGGTGTTTGTTTTTAGGTTAGAAATTATTTTATTACCATTATCCTCGAAATACCCTATAAATCAATTCTTAGTCATATTTTATTGAATTTAGCACTTTCTAGAATTTATTTAGGCCCGGGATCACCTGGAAATTAATATTTTTTAGTCCATAAATTTAAAGAAAAATAAATAGGAAAACTATCATGGCCGCCTCCGCCGTCTCATTGGTTTCAGCAGTTTAACTCTAGACAAGCTATTTTTTAATACTTAAGCCTAAATAATGTTCATTTGTAGCTAACTTGCGTTCTAACAATTGGCCCATTATGTAATACGAAACAGAAAAGAAGAGTGACAGATGTTACCTGTCATCTTGGGCGCTGTCACAATAACAAAATAAACAAATATCTCAATTAAAAATTGTGCGAACGTTAGGAGATAAAGTTATTACGTGCCCTACCACAGTACCCCACCAGTGGGAAGCAAAAAACATATTATTTTGGCCACCGCCTTCAGAAACCCTTAAGTTGGGTTTATACAGAAACATAGCATAACATAAGACATAGCATGACATAAGATATCATTACAGAAGGAAACCGTAAGGCTGTGTATACAAAAAATATAATAACATGACATAACATACAAGCTTGGCCCAAGTACTTTAAATGAGGCCCCACACACTCTAAGTAATTGGTAATTGCAAGGGGAGAATTCCCAAAGTGGTCGGTGCTGGCAATTGACTCTGGTGCACTTTGCTTGGAATCAGGTGAGTTTAAATAAACTGACTACTAAAGCCTCTTGACTTGAAGTAAAAAAAAAATAGAAACCGAGTGTCATTCAAACCAATGAGATTAAAAAAATATTTTTTGATCTGATGGAATCAAACATTGTGTCCCTGAATGACAGGTTTTCATAATTTGTCATTAAGAAACACTTTTTTTTTTGAACATTCTGATTTGACTGTTTTTTACTAAACACACTCATGACTACCAATTTTCACTTGTGCCAAGTAAGAAAAAATTAAAAAAGCATGTTACATTGCCTTGGTTTTTTTAATTTTTAGTTAAAAAAGTTTTATATACATTTTTTAATTTTAGAAAGCAGTTAAAAGAAATGAAGTACAAAGACCAGAAAGCATCCCAGAATGGGGCCCATTTGCTCACCCCTTGGAAATGTGAGCAAGGAAGCCAAAAAGGGGGTCTGCTTGCAATTGACTTCAACTCATTTTACACAATTTTTTTATAATTATTAAAATTAAATTATATAATGTACAGGAAATTAAACATCTTTGCCTTAATACCACGAATGAATGGTAGTGGCGATTAGCACCCTTAAAGGATCTAACCTGGCATGTAGACATGCGTTTCTGGGTATGTTGTGCACAAATGTACGTATTGTGTATGACTGGGATAACAATTTAAATTGTATCTAGTAAATAGAACCCAGTAGACTTCAAATTATATTTAAGGCCAGAAACTTAGTCATCATGATATACCACATAATGCCATAGTTATAGCCTTAGACCACTGGTGGGTCATATACCTTTTGACATAATCAACAGGGTACGGAGAGCCACAATGTGCCTGCACTAGCTGTTAGTTCCAAATAGGCTCCATATACCCCGTATGTGGTGATTTCCTGAATGGCCAGGTCACAAAATCCATTCAGAGAATCACCAGATTAACCCACCCCCCTCATATCTATATTTTTTTACATACTTGTCAAAGCTTGTCCATTACTAGACTACCCATGGGTCAAGGCTTCTTTAGTTAGCTCTTACGACAGGCCTGGGGGTTACCTTGGTGCTATTATGCATATTCATAATCTAAAAAAATCTGATAAGGGGCCCCTCTTGCCTCCCCAACCCCCATGAATACACCATTGTATCAAATGTGTATTACATTGGTGAGTGGTCCAACAGAGAGGTTCCAGAGACGCAACAAAAAGGAGGACAATTTATATTTTTTGAACATACATTGTATAGACTTAAAAAATTAATTAGGCAGTATATGATTTTCTTTTATAAAAAAATGTTTTTTTTCTAACATGCCAAAAGTTTTTTGTACCTCTAAAATTTTCTAAATACCTACTTTAAAATAAATGGAAATTCTTGAGAAACCATATTTATTACACAATAAGTATTACCAAAATAGTTTTTTTACTCAGTTACATAGGTAATACACCAGAATGTGCCTTTGTATTTAAAGTTCTCTGGAAACAGATGGGGGGAGGTGATAGCCTCCATCCTCTCTGGGATCACCACTAGTAAGGCAGACCTTAGTAGGAATAGGTAGAGGAAATTTTTGTTTTTAAGGTAGCTAGGTAAATAAAAAACAAGAAATTTATTTATTTAGTTATTCAACTGATAAACTGGGTTCTTAATGCCCAGGGTGCAACACCTTAGAGGGCCTAATACAATGGGTTAAACAAGTGGGCCCATACCTTATTTGTGAGCTGGCCTGATTATGTGCTAAGGTAAACCAAGTCTACAGTACTCTACTAGTATTTGAACACTTGCTGTCGGCAGCTCACATAGTGCACAATGGTGACAAAGTTAGTGCTTAATTATATATCATCTTTTAATGCTAAGCAGGCAGAAAAATGAAGGACCGATGTACCAAAATCAAGCATTATGTTTGGCCATGGTGCATTATGGTGTTATATAAACCAACCCTTGAGTTACACCAAAAAACAGACTGATGAAAAAATTTTGACAGCACTTTTAAGGTTCACTCAGGACTGATAAGTACCAGGCAGGGACCCCTTGATTGGCCCCATTGTGCGCTCCCTGACAAGGCATCGCACCAGGGTTTTAAGGAACCAGTCACTGTTTACCCAACTTTAGTTCCCTCTCAAAGATAAAGGGATACTCTAAAAGATGGGCAAATAAACTATCCTTTATTACTGTGAGTGGACATTTGTTTAAACAAACACCAAATTGCTTGTTTAAAAAAAACACAATCACAGTTTAGGTTAGAAAAGAAAACAACTAGAGATGGGCGATATATCGATCACTGTGATTCAGTAACAGTGAAACAAAAATCACTGGCGCTATCGAAATTCTGCACAAGCAGTTATTCAGTGATTGGTAATTATTATTACCGGTATCTGAGGAACGTCGCGTCTCACGACGTCGTCGTGTCTCTGGTCGCAACCGAACGCATATTTGGCAGTGAAATCGCGTTTCACGTTTCACCGTAATATACGAAAACGGTGATCAGGGACATTTTTGGGTCGCGTATTTTACACTTTGTTACCGTTATTGTTATTACTGAGTCTGCGCATTAGCAGCTTCTCGCTACTTTTTTGTTATGTACAGTAACGGCGCCCGGTACTTACGGTGGCCGGCCATTAATGTTACCGCTATTTTTTAAGGTTATACAAAACTAACCTTGTTTTGTTTTGTTTAATGCAGTCGAATTTTTTACTATAATTCGGTAGTTTGGTTTGTAAAAAGCCATAAATCTAATAAAAATAAATTAACAAATATCATGGGCGCACTCAGGGGGGGGCCGGGGCCTGCCCCCCCCCAAGACTTAGACTTTTTTACATATTTTCTACATATTTCATGATAAAACACAAAAAATAGCTTAAAATTTGACATCATGAGGCTTCCGGGCCCCCCCCCCAAGAGGCCTCGCCCCCCCCCCCAAGACACATTCCTGAATGCGCCACTGCAAATATAAATAAACTAAAAGTTGAAGGTGTGTGAAACTACTAAATTAACGTTTTTGTTGTGTTATCTTAAGTGTTCCAAAATCTATCTTTTTTGCCCTGAATGTTGCCGTTATTCTTAGTAACAATAACGGTAATAGCTGTCAAATTTTCTGTTATTTTACCTGACCCAAAATGTCCCTATTTTCAACTAGCCGGTTAAATAGCTGGCATACACACAGAGGTTGATCCGCCGGTTTGGAACGGCGCGGTTCAAACTGGCGGATTTGTCTTTCAATTGGACATTCCACGCGCCAGTTATAGCCGGCACAGATTTATCTGTGAGTTGAGACCGGCGGGCGAAACTTGTGGGTTCCGCGCTCACAGATATTTTAACCGGCGCAGACTTCTCTGTCGGTTTAATCGCTGTTCTGTCCAATGGCTTCTCTCATTTGGATATCTTGTTTCGTAAGATCCTCTCTTACCAAATTTAATAAAAGGTCATACATGTTAATGGAGAATTATTAAAATAAAGCCAGGCTATAATGGTGCCAGGCACAATTTTGCAACCTTTACATTGTAATATTAGCTGTGATCTTTTAACACATGGCCTTTGTTTACTATATGGACCGGAAAATAAACGACATAAGTTTCTCTCGTCTGGATCAGTTTCTTTTAACTCTTTTATAGAAGGTCATGGCTAAATAGTTTCCTCGTAAGCAAATAACTTTTAACCCACTTAGAACGTCTCTTTTTTTACAACACTATGCATTATTTCCATATTAATAATCATTCCCATACACAGAGCCTGCTTCTTTTTAGCACGAAACATTTTACATACACTATGCTTAAAATACCGTGCCGCATAAAACTTTCAACATTACGAAATTCCACAGTTTTGGTTAAACCGGCAGATAAATCTTGAGTTTTAGCCCACTAACGCGCGGTTATGTCTGCCACAGACCGATATGAAGGATCGATTCGAAAGATTTTTTTTTGTGTTAGTGGACTGCAGCAGTTTTAAACCGTTACGGACAAAACGGTAAGACTTATCTGTGCCGTTCCAAACCGAAGGATCAACCTCTGTGTGTATGGCCAGCTAATCATAAATAGCACTACGGAATATTTGGTAACCTTTATAACCGTAGTAACCGAAATAACTGTATAGCCGCAGTTGCAGGGGATGCTCTCCGTAATACTAGGTAAAATAGTGAATGAATAATATAAATATTTTACTAGGTAAAATAGGGAATGAAGAATGAATACTAGAAATATTTTATACAGTGATTGAAATCACCGTTAAAAATCACTGGTTACTTATAAATCGCTGTCGCTACTTCACCGGTTAGTCGAAAATCACTGTTTAGCCCAACTCTAAAAACAACAAACAGAAGGCACGGTCCGTAAAGAAACCGGTTGCGTAACTCGGTGTTTAGGCGGCCGGGTCGTGACGTCAGGGCTACGTCACAGTTTTCCTAGAAATCAGCAGCCAAACGCTGTTTATATCGAAATTTCATCTTTTGAGAGGAAATTTTGAAATTTTTGGGTGTTTTGGTCTTGTAAGTGTTTAAATACCTGTTACGTGCTTACTATAAATGTATTAAAAACTAAGTAAAAGAACTGGTGAGGTTTTAATTATAATTTAAATTTTAACAAACAAATTTTTCTGTGTCAGTTGTTTCCTACCCATAAAATGTGGGTCATACAAGGTTACAAGGGGAGCTGGAAAATAGACCTTGGGGGGATTGGGTTTTCTCTCTATACTGCATCTGATATCTGCAACCAACACATAATATTTAAGATAACTTTTTGATAGTTATCATCACAATCAGTATAGGCCAGGACAAAGATTATGAAATGAACTTTACATACACATAGAAAATTACTAATAGTTTAAAAAATACTCAATGGTTTTGGCTGCTTTTAAGGCGCCTACTAAAAATAGTTCTTAAATGATGTACCTATTACACAGCATATCTACCTTTTCTTGAAAAAAAATTAAACTTAAAAAAAGTAATTTTAATATTTCTTAAAAATTGAGGAAAATAATATTGACGTTAATTTATTTTAAATATTTGATTTATTTTCCTAAAGTTAAAAATAACGAACATATTCTAAATTCAAAATTAGGCTTAGACTACTTTCTACCAACTAAAATTAAAATACTTGAATTTAAAATGTCTTCGTTATTATTTTAAACTTTAGGCAAAATTTTTTTTGAAAAAAATTATTTAGAGTTAAATGGCCTATCAAAAAAAATATAAAATACAGGGTATATAAATTTTTTTGAAAAACTCAAAAACTCCAAAAAGCGATGCTCTATTTTTTTAAAATTTGAGTATTTTAAACAGCATTAAAAATTCTACTAATTTGCCAATTTAAACTTTTTGCTATCTCTAATAATAAAAAAGTTAGCAATGGTAATAAATAATAATAAAAAAGTGCAATGGGTTACAGTCGATGTATTTTTTATGATATTTCTTAAAAATGCGAGGTGATCAAAAATCCTGAGTCTTTGCGTTATGTTATTTATTTTAACATTCCTTTTTAAAAAAAATTTTGATTACATTTTACACAAAAAAATCTAGTTTTAGTTATTTCCTACCCACCAAAGAAAAACCAATAATATGTGGCTAGTTTGCTTTAGAGTTCGGCGTAATTTTATTTAATTTAATTGAACAAGAGAGTAGCAAAAGTATTTATAATCGTGTCCTGAATCTGATATTTATAAAACTATTAGAATTTTTGGGTCGCGGTTCGTTTGTCGAAAACACGTTTATCGAAAACATCTTTATCGAAGACATTTTGATCGAAAACATTTTGATCAAAAATCTTAATTTCGAATGACATTTTGATCGAAAATCTTTATTTCTATCTACATTGACACGGTTCGGTTTCACATTCTCTAGGATCCCGGGAAAGAGGTCAGGAGAGTATGTTTTAAAAAAATATATGTATGTTAGAAATGTTTTCGATCAAAATGTCATTCGAAATTAAGATTTTCGATCAAAATGTCTTCGATAAAGATGTTTTCGATAAACGTGTTTTCGACAAACGAACCGCGACCCGAAATTTTTATCATACATTTTTAAATTATTTAATTTTTTAATAAATTTTGGTATTTTTCCTGCTTTTAAATAGACCTATTTTTATTTCTCTCATAATGTAACGTATAGGTCTTTCTTTGTTGACCGTGGAGCAGGCAAAATGCCGCGTCATTGGCTGGGAGTTACCACACAACCGGTTTCTTTACGAACCTTGGATCAGGCCTGACACAATTTGACAATTAGCTTGTCTAACGAACTGTCACGATCAGCTGTTTTTCGATCCAAGATGGTCGCCATAGGACAAACAAAGCGTTTTCCCATAAGCCGCAATGTTAACAAAAACGTAATTTTTAAAAAAAGTGAAACGATTTAATTTACAACAAAGATGCTGTTTTAAGTATTGAACCTTTGTACACATGGGAAAAATGCGTTTTTCTTAAAAAAAATCAATTGAAGCCAGTAAATCTCAAATAAAAGGGACCATGTTTTGTTCAAAAGTCAGGTTATGTTTTTATTTACTTTTGTTTTTTTTTACTTTTTTTCCAGTTTTTTACTCAGTTTGAATCATTATTATTACTTTCTGTGCTGTTATGAATTGTGGCAGCTGGGGAGAGCTTGATAATGTTATTTTTGATGGAATGCCAAGTATTTTGACCTTAAAAAAATCATCTTCATTTAAATGAACTAGGTATCAGCTCAAAGAAGGGAAAAGAAAGTAGATAAGTGCTCTATTACCTGACTTAACAGAGGATAAATTGAAATATTCGAAAGTTTTTTGTCTGATTTGTTTTGGATAAATGTGTAACTGCCATTTTGGCAACATTTTCTATTGGGATCTTTTTTGTGCTTGAGTGGACCTTTTGCAGAGGTGTAACATAGAATTGTGTTAAACTGTAAGAAATATTTCACTATGATTTTTTTACTATTCTAGGCAAGCAACTTTCAAAACTAGAATACAGCAATGATCATGACTGGGTCTCTCCTGAATGGATTATTGTTTCAAAACGGTTGAAAAATTTTAAAAATGATGGTTGAAAAAAGGGTCCAGAGAAGAAAGAAAAGGAAAACAATATGAGGTTAAAGTGTGAATAATGAGCTGAACCAAATTTGTACACCATCCTACAGAACTCTTAAATAAACTCTTGGTAGTGTAGCGTCCTGTATAGTGTCGAGTGAAGTCCTGTATCATCAAAGTTTCTTTTTCTTTAATAAATATTTATTTTACAGACCTCAAAACCGTTTAGAATAAACTGGTGAATTTGACAATCTCCCTAACTCAAACCTCTTTTTATCTTAAACTATTTTGGTGCAAATTTTCCTTTATTTCCATGCTTTTTGACACCTAAAACTTGTACACCGTAAAATTTGTATAGTATCTGACTGGATTTACTACAAGTCCTGTTGTGAAATTTCTACAGTACTGTTCTGAGCTTATTACCAAAAAAAATTTTTTATGACATCATTAATAATAGATGGAAAAAAAGTCATCTTTGATGACCACAACAAAAACAAATAAGTTCTCTCAGATATTTTTTTCAATTTCTCTCAAAAAAACTTGGGTTCTAATAGTCCTAATGGGTCATATGCTGTTACGCCCAATTGTAGAGTAGAGTATATATTTATTTGCATAAACTTTTAGATACATAATTGAGCAAATATTGTTACAAAAAAACAGTAATAAAAGTAATAGTAACAGTAGTAATACAACAGCGAATATTGTACTGTTGTAAAATATGAACAGTACTTACTGTTGTGAGCTGATGAACCTTAGGTTTGACCGTACTTAAGCCCTATGTATTATAGTTCATGGAAAATCATATGGTGATGTATGGTGTGTGAGGCCAATGACAAGGAAAAACTGTATTTTAATTTTGCAAGTTTTTTTTTATATAATGTTTACTTATATTTTTTTAAATAAACATATTTTGTAAAGTACTTATTAGAAGTTTACTTGACCAACCTCGGTTGGAACTCATATGTGCATATTGATCTGTTGGACTGACCTACCTATAAGTCGTGCCTCTTTTTTGTCACTACTGGAGGGTTAAAACAATTAAACTTTGTCTAAACCTGAAAATTATAGTGAAATATTTTTCACAGTTTAACGCTATTGAAGGCCTATTACTTAGCAAAAGGTTTAGTCAAGTACAACAAAAGATCCTAATAGAAAACCTGAATCTGATGAGAAAAGTTTAGTCTATTTCAATTTTGTCTCTTTTAAGTGAGCCTTGAAGTGAGCTCTTTAAATAGAACTACTTTCTCCTACCTTGGGCTGATTCATTGGTCAAAAAACTTCAAAAACCTTTGGGGGCCCGATACCCCTGGGGGGGGCCCCCAGAGGTCTCATGATGTTGTACTTTATGCCATGTTTTCTGTTTATTCATGAAATATATGGAAAATATCTAAAAAAATATGTGGTTTGGGGGGGTCCGGGCCCCTAGCCCCCCGCCCCCTTGGTGCGCCCATGTAATAATTCAAAATAAGTGAAAAAACTAGAAAAAAAAGTAAAAAAAAAACAAAATAAACAAAAACATAACCTACTTTTTTGAAGAAAACATGGTCCCTTTTATTTCAGATTTTCTCGCTTTAGTTTAATATTTTTAAGAAAAACGCATTTTTCCCATATGCACAAAGGATCTGTTCTTAAAACTGATTAATTTTTGAGACTAAAGCTCTTGTCGTTTTTGTGAAATTTACGTTTTTGTTAACATTACGGCTTATGGGAAATCGGTTTGTTTGTCCTATGGAAGACATCTTGGATTTGATCATATGTTTTGTTAGACAGCCCTATAAATCCTCCTTTTTTCAACAGTCATAATCGCACTGGTCTTCTGGCCTAGCATTCTTAGGGGCTGTTCAAAAGTTTTGTAATAAACAGCTTATAATAGAAAATTGCTAAATTGCCGCTTTTTGTAGCTAAATAATAGGAATAAGAGCTTAAAATTTATGTTATTTAGCTAGCTAAATTTTAGCATGCTTATTAGCAATTATTTAACTTTAAAAGAGCAAGTCCTGGGTAATATTACATCAATAGCCATTTTATCCATAAACACCTGCTATCAGAGAGGTTCTATAGCTAAAATAATTTCTAAAACACAGCTAGCTGTTTTACAGCAAAAACTAAGCTCTGACAACACTTTCACAGCAGAGTTTTTGCTTTTAAACTATATTGTCCAGTTTGTGTTACTTGGGACGTTCCTTAAAATAAAGCTCTATACGTATAAACATAATATAGAAATTTACTAGGTAGGTACGTATATATATTGGTATGTATTTTTTAAATTAAAAAAAAATCTTGTTCAAAAAACATTTATTAAATAACAGGTACATACATATATACGAAACATCAACACAAACACCAAACAAATTTTCTTGGGAGGTGAAACTTAAAAAAGGAGATACAAATGGTTTATTCTGTCGTTTCAAAACAGAAACGTATTGTGTGCTTGGTTTATACAGATAAAAATTAATCAGGAGCTTAAATAT
This sequence comes from Aspidapion aeneum, assembly GCA_963576565.1. Taxonomy (NCBI): domain Eukaryota; kingdom Metazoa; phylum Arthropoda; class Insecta; order Coleoptera; family Brentidae; genus Aspidapion; species Aspidapion aeneum. Next base: position 58,609,767 of record OY755041.1, on the reverse strand, counting down.
CATATTATTTTTTACAATAATGGGTAAAATAACTACTTTTTGAGGCTCAAAATTAATGTTTTTGATCATGATGCCTAATTTTTTTTGCCTGCGGCGAGTACCTTTATGTCATTGTTTTGCTTCACCTTTGCAAATGACCACGAGCCGCCACTGAGACTCATTTTAAAGTAAAAATTAAAATAAAAATATTTTGCTGTTGAAACAGCCCAATCAAAATTAATAGTTATTTAAAAAACAAGTTTTAAAAATGAATTTATTTAAATGGGCGAGACAGTTTAAGTGACTGTTTAATTCGAGCGAGTTTCATGCAATATACAGCGTGTGCAAAACTTTTGCACTTGCTCTGTGAAAAACGCCGTTTTCAGTGAAAAACTTCATTATCGGAGGTAGTTTTTTAATAAATTTTGAACACTGTTTTTGTAGAAAATAATATGAATTCTATTTTAATATGTACTTTTGTTTTATTTTTATGCTGGGGTTATATATATAAAAATTAAAATACCCATTTTGCTATTTAGACAGCCAAAATAAACAACAAACATCAATATTTTTGTAAAAAAAACACAATCTGTAAGTTTTTTTGAATTAAAAGATAAATGGCTTTTTAAAGTTGGATTGCTTAAAAATCTTAAAATGGTTAAAAAAAAACTGAAAAAAATAATCAAATTCTATACCAAAACAACAACAAAGATCATATGATGTGATGTTGCACATCTGTTTTCAGATAAAAATAAAAAAAAAAGTTAAAAGTTCTCCAACTTTTTATCTTATAGAATCAACTATTATTTTTATCTGTATGTATTAGCTTGTCTAACGAACTGTCACAATCAGCTGTTTTTCGATCCAAGATGGTCGCCATAGGACAAACAAAGCGTTTTCCCATAAGCCGCAATGTTAACAAAAACGTAATTTTTAAAAAAAGTGAAACGATTTAATTTACAACAAAGATGCTGTTTTAAGTATTGAACCTACACATGGGAAAAATGCGTTTTTCTTAAAAAAAAATCAATTGAAGCCAGTAAATCTCAAATAAAAGGGATCATGTTTTGTTTAAAAGTCAGGTTATGTTTTTATTTACTTTGTTTTTTTTTTTTAATTTTTTTCCAGTTTTTTACTCAGTTTGAATCATTATTATTAGTTTCTGTGCTGTTATGAATTGTGGCAGCTGGGGAGAGCTTGATAATGTTAGTTTTGATGGAATGCCAAGTATTTTGACCTTAAAAAATCATCTTCATTTAAATGAACTAGGTATCAGCTCAAAGAAGGGAAAAGAAAGTGGATAAGTGCTCTATTACCTGACTTAACAGAGGATAAATTGAAATATTCCAAAGTTTTTTGTCAGGTTTGTTTTGGATAAATGTGTAACTGCCATTTTGGCAACATTTTCTATTGGGATCTTTTTTGTGCTTGAGTGGACCTTTTGCAGAAGTGTAACATAGAATTGTGTTAAACTGTAAGAAATATTTCACTATGATTTTTTTACTATTCTAGGCAAGCAACTTTCAAAACTAGAATACAGCAATGATCATGACTGGGTCTCTCCTGAATGGATTATTGTTTCAAAACGGTTGAAAAATTTTAAGAATGATGGTTGAAAAAAGGGTCCAGAGAAGAAAGAAAAGGAAAACAATATGAGGTTAAAGTGTGAATAATGAGCTAAACCAAATTTGTACACCATCCTACAAAACTCTTAAATAAACTCTTGGTAGTGTAGCGTCCTGTATAGTGTCGAGTGAAGTCCTGTATCATCAAAGTTTCTTTTTCTTTAATAAATATTTATTTTACAGACCTCAAAACAGTTTAGAATAAACTGGTGAATTTGTTTCTCCCTAACTCAAACCTCTTTTTATCTTAAACTATTTTGGTGCAAATTTTCCTTTATTTCCATGCTTTTTGACACCTAAAACTTTTACACTGTAAAATTTGTATAGTATCTGACTGGACCTACTACAAGTCCTGTTGTGAAATTTCTACAGTACTGCTCTGAGCTTATTACCAAAAAAAATTTTTTATGGCATCATTAATAATAGATGGAAAAAAAGTAATCTTTGTTGACTTTGATGACCACAAGAAAAACAAATAAGTTCTCTCAGATATTTTTTTCAATTTCTCTCAAAAAAACTTGGGTTCTAATAGTCCTAATGGGTCATATGCTGTTATGCCCAATTGTAGAGTAGAGTATATATTTATTTGCATAAACTTTTAGATACATAATTGAGCAAATATTGTTACAAAAAAACAGTAATATAAGTAATAGTAACAGTAGTAATACAACAGCGAATATTGTACTGTTGTAAAATTTGAACAGTACTTACTGTTGTGAGCTGATGAACCTTAGGTTTGACCGTACTTAAGCCCTATGTATTATAGTTCATGGAAAATCATATGGTGATGTACGGTGTGTGTGGCCAATGACAAGGAAAAACTGTATTTTAATTTTGCGAGTTTTTTTTTTATATAATGTTTACTTATATTTTTTTAAATAAACATATTTTGTAAAGTACTTATTAGAAGTTTGCTTGACCAACCTCGGTTGGAACTCATATGTGCATATTGATCTGTTGGACTGACCTACCTATAAGTCGTGCCTCTTTTTCATATCACTACTGGAGGGTTAAAACAATTAAACTTTGTCTAAACCTGAAAATCATAGTGAAATATTTTTCACAGTTTAACGCTATAGAAGGCCTATTTAGCAAAAGGTTTAGTCAAGTACAACAAAAGATCCTAATAGAAAACCTGAATCTGATGAGAAAAGTTTAGTCTATTTCACTTTCGTCTCTGTTAAGTGAGCCTTGAAGTGAGCTCTTTGAATAGAACTACTTTCTCCTACCTTGGCCTGATTCATCGGTCAAAAAACTTCAAAAACCTTTTGGGGGCCCGATACCTTTGGGGGGCCCCCCAGAGGTCTCATGATGTTGGACTTTATGCTATGTTTTCTGTTTATTCATGAAATATATAGAAAATATCTAAAAAAATATGTGGTTTGGGGGGTCAAGGCCCCTAGCCCCCCGCCCCCTTGGTGCGCCCATGTAATAATTCAAAATAAGTGAGAAAACTAGAAAAAAAGTTAAAAAAAACAAAATAAACAAAAACATAACCTACTTTTTTGAAGAAAACATGGTCCCTTTTATTTAAGATTTTCTCACTTTAGTTTAATATTTTTAAGAAAAACGCATTTTTCCCATATGCACAAAGGATCTGTTCTTAAAACTGATTAATTTTTGAGCTTGTCGTTTTTGTAAAATTTACGTTTTTGTTAACATTACGGCTTATGGGAAATCGGTTTGTTTGTCCTATGGAAGACATCTTGGATTTGATCATATGTTTTGTTAGACAGCCCTATAGTGTATAAACTCAGCATAAAATATTGCAGCATAAGCAGAAGTGATAGATTTCAATAATATTAAAAAAAAAACAGTAAATTGAGGCATTTGGGGCAATCATCTTAAGTGACTGTTTAAGTACCTTACTACTATACCCCAAGAGTAAAGAGAAAAAATATTAAATACTTAGTGCAAATTCTGCGATCTTATATGCGTGATCGTCTGTGCCGGACTGACCACAGAACCTCAGAAGAGTGGCTCTTCTGTGACAGAACACTTGACCTCAGAAGAGTTACACTTGACCGACCTTTGCTTTGCCGCGGGAGACGTGACGAAAACTTACGAATGATGCCGCCGTTGCTTAGGGCTGTTTTTACAGACGTTCCTCAGGCTTGGTTTATTTATTTCTTAAATGTGTTATTTTATATGGATGACAGAGAAAAAAAATGGGGAACAACTATGAATTCGGGTCATTTTTCATGTCTTTTTGTCACGTTATTTTTGATTTAAGCACATAATTTTGATAAAGGAGGACAAATGGCGTTGTCCACAGGGTCTGTGGAAGACGGAGGACATTTTCCCTCAAAGGAGGACTGTCCTCCTGGCTGGAGGACGGTTGGCAACCCTATGTATAAGTTTATAAAAACTTGTTTTCTATACTGTGTGCAACAAGATAAGGGAACTTATTTAAACTTAAAAAACACAATCGGTATTAAATTTGATTAAATACAGAAACAAATATTGAATAAACAAAATATATCTTTTAGCACGGTATATTTGTTCATATTGAGCAACTACATGTGTACTGGACTAAATAGTTTTGTTATAGTAATAGGACTTATTACAATAAAGCCAGGCACTAATTGTGCCGGGAAAGTCAGGCACTAATTGTGCCGGGCACTGTTCTGAGAGTTTCGCATTATAAAAACAGCTGTCCTCTTTCAAAATTAGGCCTCTGTGTATTATAAGAGACGGAATTAATAGTGACGCCACTATTAATGGAAAATAAACGACTGGATTTATAAATTCGACTTTTGTATGTCAGTTTTGAAAGATCAACTGTCAGTTTTCAATGGAAAACTGTCAGAATAGTGCCCGTCCTATTATTGCCTTAAGTCCCTAATATCGTCAAATATAGGATTTTCTTGCAACAAGTTTTTCAGTACTTGTCACATAAGCATGGGCGCACCCAGGGGGGCTCGGGGCCCAGGCTCCCCCCAAGCATAAGATTTTTTTTAGATATTTTTCACGTATTTGATGAATAAAAAGATAAAATGGCATAAAATACGACAACATGAGGAATCGGCCCCCCCAAGACATATTCCTGGGTGCAAAACTCGTGTAAATTTGTATGTACAGCTAATTTCAAATAAATGGATCCATGGCGGATCTGATACCTTCCTAGCTAGCCTATTAGCACAAGTGAAGCTATGATAATCAGCCTTGAAAACACCATTTTTGTAAATATTTTGAAAAATAAAGCAAATTATTAAGCAAAATACAGTCTACTATATTCTAGAAACCGCATAATGATGCGATGCTCCAATAAAAAGTTAGCATTTTTTAAATTGTTTAATTGTCAAAAAACTGTCATTAGCATCAATGGATTTTCACCAAAAACTAATCAGCTCGTTAGAGTGTCGAACACTATTTTACCTGAACATTTTATGAAAGTCGGTTTAGCGGTTTAGGAGCTATCGTCTTACGGACAGAAAAAAAAATACACGCAGACACAGACAGACGTCACGACGATATTGATAGGATAGGTCAAAACCGTGGCGTATATAAGGGGGGGGGCTGTGGGGCCCGGCCCCCCCCGAAGCTAAGATTTTTTTAGATGTTTTCGACATGAGGCCTCATGAGGTCTCGGCCCCCCCGAAACTGTCTCGGGCCCCATCCGAAACTTTTTTCTATATACGCCACTGGCCGTCAAAATACACCCAAATAACACATTTTCGGCGTTATCTGAAAAAAAAAATTTCGTCGGAAACAATACTTTTTCTAGCCATTGCGGTGCGGGCTAGGAAGGTAAAAAATCTGATGACTGGAAAAACTCGTTTTCTATTTCAAGCAGTATATTTTTATTATATCGGGTTAACATTTACATTTTACAGTTTTGTTATGACATCCAATAAGTAGGTTGTTTATTTTCTTTTGCATGTTGATAAAATAAATAAAATAGAACTTGATAAAAACCTACTACCAAACTACTAATATTATATATTTGGTCGTTTTTATTACAAGCTTTTATTTAGCTTCAGATGTTCTGTCTAACTATCAAATCTTGTGAAGAGTTTTTGACACACTTCCCATTATCCGATTTGGATGAAATTTGGTACACACATAGTGGTTCCATGACAATACAACATTAAAAAAAAAATATCCTCCCACCCCTACCCCCACCCCTTCTATAGAAAAATATGTTTTTGACACACTTCCCGTTATCCGATTTCGATAAAATTTGGTATACACATAGTGGCCGATGATAAAACAACAATAAGAAAAAAATATCCTCCCACCCCTACCCCTCCCCCTTCCATAGAAAAATTTGTTTTTGACACACATCTTGTCATCCGATTTGGATGAAATTTGGTATACATACAGTGATCCGATGACAATACAATATTGAGAAAAAAATATCCTCCCACCCCTACCCTCACCCCCTTCCATAGAAAATGCGTTTTTGACACCCTTCCCATTATGCGATTTGGATGAAATTTGGTATACATATAGTGGTCCGATGGCAATACAACATTGAAAAAAAAATCCTACCACTCCTACCCCCACCCCCATCTATAGAAAAATGCGTTTTTGACACACTTCACATTATCCGATTTGGATGAAATTTGGTATACATATAGTGGTCCGATGACAATACAACAATAATGAAAAAATGTCCTCCCACCCCTACCCCCCACCCCCTTTCATAAAAAATGCGTTTTTGACACACTTTACTTCAAATGACTTTTATAAAATTTGGTATATGCATAAAGGTCCGATGGCAATACAGCCCAAACAAAAAATATATTTCTACCTCTACCCCCACCCTCCTCTTCCCCCAATAGAAAAATGAGTTTCCAAACAACTCACAATCAGCGATTTCATTATAATCTAGAATAAACTCTTCTGTTCTGTTATTGAACAAAAATTTTCATTTAATAGAGCAGATAGCTGACACTAAAAAATAGAAAATAAATTGGTAAAAAAATTTTTTAAGTCACAAGCTTTTATAAAATGCACTAAAAATTAAAAAAAAAATTTCTAACATTCTAATATTATCATAATAATAGTAATATAAATAGTACATAGTTAAAATTGACATTAAAAGTTTCTCACAACTAAAATTAAAACATTAAGATATAATATAAATATTTTTTTTTTGGTTTCTTTAATATAAACAAATTCAGCCACTTTGTCAAAGCAATCTTTAAATGCCTTCATGTCGAACCACCCATTTATGGATCTGTTGTAAGTACCATGTGTTCGGTGGTCCTGCTTCAACCCATTTTAAGTATAATTTTTTTGCTTTATAGACAACATATAAGGAGGTAAAAGCTCAACTGTTACCACTTGCTGAGAACATTATTGATGTTGAGGTTCTGGCCCTGCTTTACATAATATATACTTTTTGTCTCCCCAGATCTTCTGTTACATTTTTTGGGGGAACATTTTTTATTGTTTTAGAGCTCATCAAAACACAATATGATAAACTTAAAATTAATATCCACTCTCGCCCTTTTCATGTTCTCAGCATTTCCCCTAGACAGTTCTGGGTTTCATGTAGGTAAGGTAACTTTGCCTATTACCGGCTCATGCAAAATCGTGGGGTAATGCCGGCTCAAAAAGGTACATCAACTTTGCGGCTGATTTATTCATATTTGGCGCGAAAAATATTTATAACCGTAGCCAGTCTATTATTGGACTATTATTTGCCAATCAAATTAACGCATAAATGTAGGGATGTCGGCAAGCGTCAGTGTAGACGGCAGTCTGGAAGTTTCCACTAAGGGAAAAGATGCGTTTTCAGGCTAATTTGCTCTTTTTTGGTAAGGGATTTGACTTCATCGCTTAAGGTATTCTGAGCAATAACTTGTAGAATTTAGGTTTTTTTATATTTTTTTTTAATTTAGGTTGATTCATATATGTTTGTTTACGATAAATTTCACAATTTATAATTTTTTTTTTAGAAAAAGTGCTGAAAATCGCAAATATAAAATAGGCCGGTAATAGACCAATATTTGGAAATCCGATCTAATTGCGTCTTATTGAGCCGGAAATGCAAAAACTCGCAATTATTTTAAATCACATTTATTTTATTTTTAAAAAAGAAAAAAAACTTTGTTTTGGAACTTTTATCCAATATACCTTAAAAAATATGCTAAACTATTTCCGGCCCACAAAATTTTTGACAGAAATATTAAAATACACCCTTTTTATTATCTAATTAAAAAGAGTTATTACAAAAAAAAAGGGTCAAAGCAAAGTCTTCTTATTGGAACCAGTTTTTTAATAACTCCTAGATTCAAAACCCTTTTAAAATAATTTTGATTTTTTTTTATTTATTAAAGGTCTATTAAATGTATTTTTACTATTTAATAATATATATTTTGTAGACAATTGGTAAAAAAGGCAAAATTAAAATAGGCCGGTAATAGATTAATATTTTGGACCTCGATCTATCTATGGCTTATTGAGCCGGAAAATTACTGTTTTTTAATTTTTTTTTTTTATTATCTCTTTAAAAGACAAAAAAATACTCTGCCAATCTATGGGCACCTAAGCTCACACTAGGTACTATAGTTATAGTGTGAGCTAATATAATCAAAAACTGAAATATATTTTATTCAACTCCAGACTCAATTACCTTTCGTTTGATACCACACAAGCCATGTTTTGACTTAAACTCAAATTTTTTTAATCTACCCCCCACCCTTTTGAAAAAAACTAAAATGTATTTTGTTTAACTCCAGACTCAATTACCTTTCGTTTGATATCACACACGCCATATTTTCACATAAACTCTAATTTTTGACATCTACCCCCACCCTTTTTTTAAAAATAAACTAAAATTCATTTTTTTTAACTCCAGACTTAATTACCTTTCGTTTGATATCACACACGCCATATTTTCACATAAACTCTAATTTTTAGAATCTACCCCCACCCTTTTATTTGGCTTGCGTTCGGTGGATTTTGTTCATTTTTAAATGGGACCATCACGGCCCAAGACCCAACTTAGGTACCAAATTTCATTAAAATCGGACAAGCGGTTTTTGATTTATGCGGGTTGGTCGTTACAGACAGACAGACAGACAGACAGACAGACAGACAGACAGACAGACAGCAAAACAAAAAAGTTTCAAAATCATCTGAAACGCAAAGATATATAAAAAATTTTGAAATCGGAGCAACTTTTTTTTTCTCGAAAAATTTAGGATCACCATAGCTCACACTACTTATAGTAGTAGTGTGAGCTAAAAATTCCAGTTTTTATGACAAAACCTCCATAAGAATAAAAATCTTTTTCCGGCCCATAAATTCCTTGACAGAGATGGAGAAAATCTTACCTTTTATTACCCAATTAGAATGATATTTTACAAAAAAAAACCAGTTATAGACAAGTTTTTTATGGATAGCAGTTTTTTAATAACTCGTAGATTTTGGACTGATTGGATATGTTTTTGATTTTGGTTTATTTAATAAGGTCGATTGATTTAGATTTTATAACATATATTTTGTATTCAAATGTTAAAAAAGGGAAAAAGTAAAATAGGCCGGTTTTTCCTAACAAAAAACAGAAACTCTTATTTGTCAATTTTTCTGAAGAACACTTCAAAAATTATAAAAACTTTTCCAATGGAAGCCTTTTTCATATGGAATTAAAAAAATCTGCCTCACATAATATTCTGTTTCAAACAGGGTTAAAAAAATCGGTCTAGGACAACTGGGCGCCGCCAACTCGGCGCCGCCAACTGGGCGCCGCCATGCCAACTCGGCGCCGTCAACTGGGCGCCGGGCCAACTGGGCACCGGGCCAACTCGGCGCCGCCAACTGGGCGCCGGGCCAACTCCATGACAATACAACATTAAGAAAAAAATATCCTCCCACCCCTACCCCCACCCCTTCTATAGAAAAATATGTTTTTGACACACTTCCCGTTATCCGATTTCGATAAAATTTGGTATACACATAGTGGCCGATGATAAAACAACAATAAGAAAAAAATATCCTCCCACCCCTACCCCCTCCCCCTTCCATAGAAAAATTTACTTTTGACACACATCCCGTCATCCGATTTGGATGAAATTTGGTATACATACAGTGATCCGATGACAATACAATATTGAGAAAAAAATATCCTCCCACCCCTACCCTCACCCCCTTCCATAGAAAATGCGTTTTTGACACCCTTCCCATTATGCGATTTGGATGAAATTTGGTATACATATAGTGGTCCCATCGCAATACAACATTGAAAAAAAAAATCCTACCACTCCTACCTCCACCCCCATCTATAGAAAAATGCGTTTTTGACACACTTCCCATTATCCGATTTGGATGAAATTTGGTATACATATAGTGGTCCGATGACAATACAACAATAATGAAAAAATGTCCTCCCACCCCTACCCCCCACCCCCTTCCATAAAAAATGCGTTTTTGACACACTTTACTTCAAATGACTTTTATAAAATTTGGTATATGCATAAAGGTCCGATGGCAATACAGCCCAAACAAAAAATATATTTCTACCTCTACCCCCACCCTCCTCTTCCCCCAATAGAAAAATGAGTTTCCAAACAACTCACAATCAGCGATTTCATTATAATCTAGAATAAACCCTTCTGTTCTGTTATTGAACAAAAATTTTCATTTAATAGAGCAGATAGCTGACACTAAAAAGTAGAAAATAAATTGGTAAAAAAAATTTTTAAGTCACAAGCTTTTATAAAATGCACTAAAAATTAAAAAAAAAATTCTAACATTCTAATATTATCATAATAATAGTAATATAAATAGTACATAGTTAAATTTGACATTAAAAGTTTCTCACAACTAAAAATAAACATTAAGATATAATATAAATTTTTTTTTTGGTTTCTTTAATATAAACAAATTCAGCCACTTTGTCAAAGCAATCTTTAAATGCCTTCATGTCGAACCACCCATTTATGGAACTGTTGTAAGTACCATGTGTTCGGTGGTCCTGCTTCAACCCATTTTAAGTATAATTTTTTTGCTTTATAGACAACATATAAGGAGGTAAAAGCTCATCTGTTACCACTTGCTGAGAACATTATTGATGTTGAGGTTCTGGCCCTGCTTTACATAATATATACTTTTTGTCTCCCCGGATCATCTGTTACATTTTTTGGGGGAACATTTTTTATTGTTTTAGAGCTCATCAAAACACAATATGATAAACTTAAAATTAATATCCACTCTCGCCCTTTTCATGTTCTCAGCATTTCCCCTAGACAGTTCTGGGTTTCATGTAGGTAAGATAACTTTGCCTATTACCGGCTCATGCAAAATCGTGGGGTAATGCCGGCTCAAAAAGGTACATCAACTTTGCGGCTGATTTATTCATATTTGGCGCGAAAAATATTTATAACCGTAGCCAGTCTATTATTGGACTATTATTTGCCAATCAAATTAACGCATAAATGTAGGGATGTCGGCAAGCGTCAGTGTAGACGGCAGTCTGGAAGTTTCCACTAAGGGAAAAGATGCGTTTTCAGGCTAATTTGCTCTTTTTTGGTAAGGGATTTGACTTCATCGCTTAAGGTATTCTGAGCAATAACTTGTAGAATTTAGGTTTTTTTATATTTTTTTTTAATTTAGGTTGATTCATATATGTTTGTTTACGATAAATTTCACAATTTATAATTTTTTTTTTAGAAAAAGTGCTGAAAATCGCAAATATAAAATAGGCCGGTAATAGACCAATATTTGGAAATCCGATCTAATTGCGTCTTATTGAGCCGGAAATGCAAAAACTCGCAATTATTTTAAATCACATTTATTTTATTTTTAAGAAAGAAAAAAAACTTTGTTTTGGAACTTTTATCCAATATACCTTAAAAAATATGCTAAACTATTTCCGGCCCACAAAATTTTTTACAGAAATATTAAAATACACCCTTTTTATTACCTAATTAAAAAGAGTTATTACAAAAAAAAAGGGTCAAAGCAAAGTCTTCTTATTGGAACCAGTTTTTTAATAACTCCTAGATTCAAGACCCTTTTAAAATAATTTTGATTTTTTTTTATTTATTAAAGGTCTATTAAATGTATTTTTACTATTTAATAATATATATTTTGTAGACAATTGGTAAAAAAGGCAAAATTAAAATAGGCCGGTAATAGATTAATATTTTGGACCTCGATCTATCTATGGCTTATTGAGCCGGAAAATTACTGTTTTTTAATTTATTTTTTTTTATTATCTCTTTAAAAGACAAAAAAAAAATTCCAGTTTTTATGACAAAACCTCCATAAGAATAAAAATCTTTTTCCGGCCCATAAATTCCTTGACAGAGATAGAGAAAATCTTACCTTTTATTACCCAATTAGAATGATATTTTACAAAAAAAACCAGTTATAGACAAGTTTTTTATGGATAGCAGTTTTTTAATAACTCGTAGATTTTGGACTGATTGGATATGTTTTTGATTTTGGTTTATTTAATAAGGTCGATTGAACGTATTTTTGAGATTTTATAACATATATTTTGTATTCAAATGTTAAAAAAGGCAAAAAGTAAAATAGGCCGGTTTTAGATTAATATTTTGGACCTCGAACTAATAACGGCTTATAGATTTGGAATTAAAAAACTTGTTATTATTGTTTAATATATAAATACTTATATTTTTAAATTTCCTAACAAAAAACAGAAACTCTTATTTGTCAATTTTTCTGAAGAACACTTCAAAAAATATAAAAACTTTTCCAATGGAAGCCTTTTTCATGGAATTAAAAAAATCTCCCTGACATAATATTTTGTTTTAAACAGGGTTAAAAAAATCGGTCTAGGACAACTGGGCGCCGCCAACTCGGCGCCGCCATGCCAACTCGGCGCCGTCAACTGGGCGCCGGGCCAACTGGGCACCGGGCCAACTCGACGCCGCCAACTGGGCGACGGACTAAAATTTTTTTTTTGATAAAATGTGTAGATGAAAAATAAAATATATTATTTAAATAAAAACATTTTTAAAAAATCCTTTACGCAACTTTTTTGAAATTTGTTTTTGTTAAGTAAAGTTAAATCCATTAAGTCAACTGTTGAATCTTGGTAGTTGTAGTGTTTGGTAACCTGGTAACACTACAATTTACGTTTTTTATTACAACAATGGCGGATCCAAAAATCAAAATGGCGGATCCAAAATGGCGGATTTCCTTATTTACTTACCGATTTGTCTAAAACTTGAAATATTACATTGTTTGAGGTCATTTAACAAAATTTTTTACTCAAACTTAAAAAAATCAAAATGGCGGATCCAAAATGGCGGATTTTCTTATTTACTAACCGATCTGTCTCAAACTTGAAATATTACATTGCTTGAGGTCATTTAACACAATTTTTTACTCAAACTTAAAAAAACAAAATGGCGGATCCAAAATGGCGGATTTTCTTATTTACCAACCGATTTGTTTCAAACTTGAAATATTACATTGCTTGAGGTCATTTAACATATTTTTTTACTCAAACTTAAAAAAATCAAACAGGCGGATCCAAAATGGCGGATTTTCTTATTTACAAGCCGACTTGCCTCAAACCTGAAATATTATATTGTATGAGGTCATTAAACAAAATTTTTTACTCAAACTTAAAAAAATCAAAATGGCGGATCCAAAATGGCGGATTCTCTTATTTACTAACCGATTTGTCTCAAACTTGAAATATTACATTGCTTGAAGTCATTTAACAAAAATTTTTTCTCAAACTTACAAAAATCGATTTGAGCATAAATGGTATTTTTGCCATTTATAGGTTTTTAAAGATTTTTAATTAAATATTGTTTTGAAATCAACAATCATTAATTATATGCAAGACTAGGTTAAGATTAAGTAAAATTTATGACAACTCGGCGACTTGTTTTTAGGCATATTTTCAGGTTCGCTGTATTTTAATAAAAGTTGTATTCGGCTAATATGTCCTTTGAGCCACTAACATCAAAATAATTCTTATTTTGTAACTGGAAACAAATTTTAAACTATTTTCAATTAAAAAAAAACACACTGTGTAATTTTACTTTCTAACGGGTCTTTAAGTCTGGCTTGCATTGCTATTTTGTCTCTTAGTGGAGCGCTTAAAGCGCAGTCTATCTCTTTCTCGCCAAGGCGAAAGGGAGTAGATTCTAGCCAATCAACGCCAAGATATTTGTCCCTTCAAGCGCAGGGTCGCTTTAACTGAGACGGGAAACTTTCGAAAGTCGTCAGTGAGCTCACTTTTTAGTTACGCGTCGCTTGGTACGTTACGCTTTCATTCACACTTCTTAAGGGGGGTTTTATTTCAACTGGGGAAATTTATCAATTATTCTAACATTGTATAAAACTGTTAACTTTAATATTCATAATTATTTTAGTCTTTTCTTTTAGAGTTTATTAATTTCTTACTTGTACATTTGTTTTAAAATTTGTTTTTTATGCAATCACGTTTTTTGGGTTAGACAACCTTTTGTAGTTTCTTTGCCGTCTAACTAGTTTTAGTTCACCCAAAACTTATTTATGAGATATAATCATAAAATCAAAAATTTTCAATTTTTTTTTATTTAAATAATATATTTTTTTAAAACAATTAATTTGGTTTTACATAAGGTTGGTTTATTGTTATTAAAAACATTGTTTTCCTGTATTAAAATTATTTTATTTTTAGGTCAGCTATTGCAAAGTTGTCAACCAACCAACAAATTTCTTCCACAAACAGTTTAATCAACCAAGCAGCCATTCCACCATTAAAGTCATTAGATCTGCCAAGCAGCCATCATCACTACAATCGACGTCTTCTTACCGTCGCTGTGCAAACCTGCAATTGGACACTTCTTTCCAAATTCAATACAGAGTCTGCTGTTCACCCTTAGTTTCAAAGATGGCCAATGTGGAAACTCAGCTCTTGCTGCGTATCTAGTGTTTGTTTTACACTATGGAGGAAATGGTTTGGTTTGGAGACTCCCTTAATTTATTTACGTTAACTTAAATCACTTTTTTTTGTCTCCACAAATTTCTGCATAAGCGTGTATATAATATATACCTTAATGTAGTAGTTCTCAAACAATGTGTGTTAAAATTATATATTTCCATAAATTTTTCGGTTTATTTGTCAATTTTATTTTGCCCTCATTTAGTTTAAGTTATCGTTGTTATTAAGCTGCACTGATATTCTGATTATTTCAGTACTGTTTGGAATCTACTGATCGTTCACCATGTTTGTTGCTGACTAGCTGATCTAAGATGTTGTTCCTGATCCAGTGTTGCTGTTTTGTTCCAGAATGGAACTTCAAGTTTTTCCCAGCCAGAATGTTTGTTGACCATCAGATATCCAGAGAAGAAAAATGGAAACGAAGAGCGTTATAGTTTTAGTTTAGATTTGTGTTGTCTGCACTACTTAATGCTTGTTGTTATAAACCATTTTATTTCGACTTGCGTTTAAAAAAAATTGTTTATACTTAATCAGGGGGGAGTAATGTAACAAAACGGGATTTGAGCATAAATGGTATTTTTGTCATTTATAAGTTTTTAAAGATTTTTAATTAAATATTGTTTTGACATCAACAAGCATTAATTATATGCAAGACTAGGTTAAGATTAAGTACAATTTATGGCAACTCGGCGACTTGTTTTAGGCATATTTTCAGGTTTGCCGTATTTTAATAAAAGTTGTATTCGGCTAATATGTCCTTTGAGCCACTAACATCAAAATAATTCTTATTTTGTAACTGGAAACAAATTTTACACACTGTGTAATTTTACTTTCTAACGGGTTTTTAAGTCTGGCTTGCATTGCTATTTTGTCTCTTAGTGGAGCGCTTAAAGCGCAGTCTATCTCTTTCTCGCCAAGGCGAAAGGGAGTAGAATTCTAGCCAATCAACGCCAAGATATTTGTCCCTTCAAGCGCAGGGTCGCTTTAACTGAGACGGGAAACTTTCGAAAGTCGTCAGGGAGCTCACTTTTTAGTTACGCGTCGCTTGGTACGTTACGCTTTCATTCACACTTCTTAAGGGGGGTTTTATTTCAACTGGGGAAATTTATCAATTATTTTAACATTGTATAAAACTGTTAACTGTAATATTCATAATTATTTTAGTCTTTTCTTTTAGAGTTTATTAATTTTAAAGCTTTTATTTATTACTGTTTCCAGTGTTTTGAAATAATTTTTTTATCTGTTTTATGGTTTATTTTAACAACAAAATACAAACCATTCGTTGCCCTAAAATCGGCATTTTTAATCAATAACATATCCCAAACCTAAACAGTAATATTAAGTAAATTAAACAGTTAATTGAATAGTTTCACTCAGTCAATCAACGTTTAAAATGTTGATAAATATATATATATTTACAACAAACATACAAAATGTTTATAAAGCCTGAAAGTTTAAGAAGTATAAATATTTGAATACAAAATTTCAATAGTACAAAAAAAAATTGATATTTAAATAATAAATATTAGAAGTGAAAGTGTGAAGCTGCAAGAAGAAAATTGAAAAGGTATGTATGATTATCCTACATTAGTTATACATTTGAGAAATACGTTTATAGCATACTTTTCCTCCAAGAACCGTCAAATTCCCTTTCGAGATCTTTTAAATTTAATAACATATAGTAACATTTAATCTTTTTATAATTTATATAAGTTGTAGCCTAAGTTGGTAGCTTACAACATTTAAGCCTTGGCCACTTGAGGTGACAGTACCACTGTCACATACAGGCCCCTGTTACAATACTCTAGCCATGTTTAGAGAGAGACGCACCTTCTGACCTTGTCAATTCATAAGCGTCGGAAAATAAAAATAAACGATTCTTAACAAAAACTATACAGGGGGTGACCGACAAACATGTTTGTTTATATTTGCACAAGGCTAACACAAAAATAGAGGCCACGACCCTTAAAAAATCAGCTGTTCTCCCGGGGCTGAATTTTACATTGGGTCTTATGGGAGGTCAGAAGTTTTTTTATGATATTTTCAAAATGGCACTACAGATTTCCGCAAAATTTCAGTGAAATGTTCTCACACACCATCCCGATATTGCACCAAAGTTTTGTAAGGAAGCACCATGATTAAAAGGTTAAAATCTTCAAGATTTAGCCTTCCTTATTTTGAATTCAAATTACCCGCCATGTACCACATGCCAACTGTTATATTTGACATGTATTTGACTTTGTCATCTGTGATTGTCACATTCCCTCTGCTTTAAACTTAATTTTTGCATGAGCTAATAAAGTGGCTCTGAAAAATTAGGGATTACTATAGATTTAAAAAAAAATGTTCTAAAAGAATATAGTAAAAACAATCTCAAAACCGGCTTTATTTAAAAAAAAATCAAATATTCATGAACCGTCATTCCAACTTCAATATTTTAATGACAATCAGCTGTGTCGTAACGTGGCCATCAAAAAAAATCAGCCCCGGATGTGACGTCAACAAAGTGGAGGATCGTGGCCCGTCCGTTTTGATAGCCTTGATTTGCATGATGATTGATGTCACTCACTGCTGACCAATTAAATTATTTAAGTGAAACGCCAATGAATTTGGCAAGAAAATAACATAACCAAAAATGTTAATTTCAGTGACTTTGATGGGTTTGGCGCGTCTCTCTTTAGTAAAAATATGTCATACATACAGTGTCTCTAGCTTGTACCAAATAGCAGATTTTCAATAAGAAATAAGAGTTGCGACAAAAAATTCCCTTCATAAAAAATAAATCTACGTCTTTTAAAACTTTAGACATTAAAAACTTTTTTTATTGCTCCATTGTAATTTCGGAGGTAAATATCTCAAAAACGAGTTAATAGAATTTTGAAATTTTTACCCAGTTTTAAAGATATTTAAAAGTCCTTTACAGCAAGGTAATACTTGATTCACTTACTTAATTCAAAATATTGTGCTGCCCTGTTGCCCTGCCCCAGTGGCGTATATAGAAAAAAGTTTCGGGGAGGGCCCGAGACAGTTTTTGAGGGGACCGCATGAGGCCGTATTTTATGCTATTTTATGTTTGTTTTCATGAAATATCTGGAAAATATATAAAAAAATCTTAGCTTAGGGGGGGAAGGGTCCTCCAGGCCCCCCTTATATACACCATGCCACAGCTCTGCCTCTACGAAGGGATGCTCCAACCCTGACATTTTGCGTTTTTCATTGTTTTCGTTTATCATCTTCAAAACTAACATTTTATTTTGTATATGTTTGCTGTAACTTGTTCGAAAAAAAATGTTTGAAAATAATTTCAAAAAGTGTTTTAAAACATCTTTTTTGATTTACATATTGTTCGAATGTTCAAAAGCATAATTTTTGAATGAAATTATGTTTAGAAACATCATTATCGAATGATATTTTGTTCGATTGGCATTTTATTCGAAAACATGGTGTTCGCATGACATTTGGGTCAAACGGCATTTTCTTCGAAAACGGAAAGTTGTTTGTTTGTGTTTCTCCATGATACCATTACAACATTATAAGAATTTGTTGTGTGTAACTTTTTTTTCACCAAAAAACAAATGTCCCCAACGGACAGGTTACGATACGTTTACGATCGACAAAAAAATTTCGATGAACCTCTCATTTGCAATTTTTTTTAAACAATATATTTTCGAAAAAGTTGTCACAATGCTTTCGAAAAAAATGTAATTCAAACAAAATATTTTATTGAAAAAAGATGTTCTTGAACAAAATGTTTCCGAAAAAAAATGCCAATTAAACAAAATGTATTTTGAAAAAGATTTTTGGTAACAAAACGCATTTGAACATGTGGTTTTTGAGCAAGTTAAAGGGACCCATTATTTTACGGTAAAACAAAGTTGAAATTGATGGATAATATCCGTAGAAGCTTCAAAATATCAAAAATTAACACAATTAAAATTATTTTTATAGAAAGTTATTAAAAAAAAAAGAAAAATTTTAGCAGCATGACCAAAACAAAAGGCAGAACTAAACCAGAAAGGCTAAATTTTACCCTTATTAGGATCTTATTTTCATGCAGTAATTAAATTACCTAAGTTTATAAATATTTAGACCCAACTAATGTTTGAACAAACAAAAGTCGATGAATATTTATAAAATAACATAATTTTTTAGTATGATATGCTTCTTTTTTATTAATGAATGAATCCGCAAAACGGAAATGACTATTTTTGGAGCCAGCCTTAATAGGGTTCTTAAACAAATATAATTGGCTTACATTAATGTATTCCTAATTAATTCTAGCATATTTTTACCGGTAGAGGAGGAGCGAAGATGTTTCCGGCGGTCGAGTCTACCATTAATTTAAAAAAATTGCTCGTGAGTGGGGGGCAAACATTTTAAATGGATTGTAGGTAATCTCTGTTTTATCACATTTAGGTACTTACCTACTATAAAATAGTTATTTACCTAACAAATGCGGTAAGTGATACTTTACCGCACGCGACGGCAGTTGGCCGAACGACGCGGAGCGGAGTTCGGTCAAGCCGTCAAGGGTGGTAAAGACACTTTCCGCATGTGTTAGGTACAATATTTTACCTATGAGTACCTTTTTTTTTCAAAAACTTGACTGTAATTTATAAATAAACATGTCAAATTAGATGGAATTGAAATGTAAACAAATATTGAAGCTGTCTTATTGATGAGTTGCTAAGGTTTCTAAGTGGTGCGCGTGCGGTAAAGTAACTTTACCGCACAGTGTGCGGTAAAGTAATTACTTTACCGCACGCGAGTAGGTAAAATAAATTGTCATCGCTCTCAACGAATTTATTGCATGTAAAAATGACTGTTTTTTTTGTCGGGTATACTACGTACAGCCGATTAAAAAAAAACGGAGGCGACCACAATATACTAACACACGGTATGTCAGCAATTTGAAGAAATCGGTATAATAGTCAGAGCATATTATTTTAAAAGGCTTTCCGTTTTCGGTCTAGAAGCAAATCATATTACTTTTTGGAAACAGACCATTTCCACCTAATTTGACCCCGCTGAATCCGAATATCTCTGTTGCCAACTCGAAAAATCGACAGGGACGGACAAAATCCCCCCCAAACCCCCATAAACCTGTTTTTTTTTTCAGTTTTATGCAATTTTCTCGAAAACTAGCCTTTTTACCAAAAATTGCAAAGAACAGTTTTTTGTCGAGAATAAAATTCCCTTTCCAACGATGTATTGGTCAATAAGGTTAGGAAAAGCAAGTAGCTCTTCAGTGGCGTATGTAAATTGGGATTATTTAGAAAAAACATGTTTATTATAGGTTTTTCGAAATTTTCTCAAAAACTATACTTTTTAGGAAAAAATATGTAGTATACTTTATTGTAGAACATAACATTTTCTTTTAAAAACTTTATTAAAATATCCGGTTGTTGCCATATTTAAGGCTTCAGGGGCGTACTAATATTAACTTATTTTCAAAAATAACTGAAATAATCAGTTTCTCTTGCATATTTAAATATCTTTTATAACTAAGATTTTCAGAAAAAATATGCCTTTAATCTTTATTGAGGATAAGTGAATTTACAAAGTGAGGTTAATGTTATGATAAATACTTCCAAAAGGTTCGTAATTTATACTTACTAAAATAAAATGTTTCCAAATTAAAATAAACTGTTTTTTGATTAGATTAAATATTTTGATTTATCTAAATAAGTTCTTTAAAGCAAAAAAACACCGGTGGTTATAAGGGGAGGGGGCATAGGGGCCATGGCCCCCCTAAGCAATATTTTTGTGCAGAAAGTAACAGTAGTAACTTTGACACAGGTGTTTTTGGTTATTTTTTAAGCATATGGAACTAAAAATAAAGTGGTGAATCTTATGCAACGGTTTGGGGGACGGGGCATAATTATAATTAGGTACTCATTGAAATTGAAATTGAAATTGAGATTTTGATGGAAATTGAATGAAACCCGTAACAAAAATAATAATTTTCGGTAATTTTTGCAATTTACGGACGCACCTGGAGAGTTTTCTAGATTATGGGTCACATTTTGTGACACACTGTTTAAAAGGACATTTTATTATCGGGCCCGCCGCCGAAGCCATAAAAGGTCGAAAGTACAAAAGGTCGAAAAAAAATCGACAAAACAAAATATTAAAAATACAAATTTACCGTATCAAGTCGAAATGACCTGTCCAGTCGATGTGGACCCGCGGCCTTACTTTCGATCTTTTGTACTTTCGATCTTTTGTACTTTCGACCTTTTGTACTTTCGACCTTTTGAACTTTTGACCTTTTGTTTTTTGATCTTTTGTACTTTCGACCTTTTGAATTTTCGACCTTTTTTACTTTCGACCTTATTTTTTGGACCTTTTGTACTTTCGACCTTTTATCCGCCGCTCTTTATTATCCACCGAAAAGCTAATAAGACACGAAATTGATTAGTTTGGATTGATCTTAAATAATTTCTTTAAATTAAGAACACCACTGGAGCGGTAAATGTAAAATAACTTCCACTTTGTTATAAACCGTTTGAAAGGACATTTTATTGGCTATGACGATGTATAGAACATATTTTTTGATGAAGAGCTTGGTTTTTAAGAAAATTGAATAAAACGTATGAAAAACATGTTTTTTTTAATGATTTGTTGAAATCACCCCCGTCGCTGGAGAGTTTGCTATAAGTCAGACCCCACCGAGTTTCACATTTTTAAAAAGGGAATTTCCCTGTCTACATAAAAGTGTAGAAGAAGTTTTTTCATGTAAAGCTTAGTTTTTGAGAAAATTAGATAAAACCTGTAACAAAAATGGTTTATTTTCTGTTTTTTCAAAATTAATTTAATTTACGGATGCCCCTGAAGTTTAATTTATAAAACCGATTTAATCATGTTGACGTCATTTTGAAGGAAATTTTATTGGGTATACTAAAATGTAATACATGGTTTTCTGTAGACATTAGTTTTTAAAAAATTAAATAAATCTTGGAAAAAACATAGGTATTTTTTCAACTTTTTTTAATTACTTCAATTAACGGACGCCGCTGGAGAGCTTGTTATTAGTCTAACTTTATTAAGTTATACCACGTTAAAAAGGGAATTTTGTTGTCTACAATAAAGTATATTATACATTTTTCTCTTGGAAGCTTAGTTTTTAAGAAAATTTGAAAAAACCTCAAACTTTCAGATTTTGGGGGGTCTGGGGGAGTTTTTGGAGGTTTTTGTAGCCATTTAAAAAGAAATAATATGTTATTATTTTTTAGTTAAACAAATATATATTTTGAATGTACACCTGTGACAATTTGGGCTTTCCAGCGGCAATTTAAAATTCCGCCGCCGTTTTGGCCGCCATCTTGAATATCTCAGCCCCTGTCAATATTTCGACTTGGCAACAGGGATATTCGGATTCAGCGGGGTCAAAATAGGGGCAATTGCCCATTTGCCAAAAAGTAATATAAAATGCTTCTAGAAGTGGATTTTACCGAATCTTCCAGGCAGTTTGACAGTATTTCTGAAAAAACAACAATATTCTAAGCAGCCAACAGCATGTTATGTGTCGATGCTATATTTAATTTCTTACAGGATTTGTACCTTAAGTAGTAGTATGTCACCTTTCAAAAGCGTTTGACTGTGTGGATCACGAAAGACTGCTGCGAAATGATTCATGATCGAAGGTCAGAGAAGTTTCAGATTAATACTGGTGTTCCTCAATGTTCTATCTTGGGTCCACTTTTATTTTTAATTTTTGTAAATGATCTAGCAAATATTGATATTAATTGCAAACTAACTGCTTTTTGTTATGACACAAAAACACACATTGGCATAACATAGATATATCTATCATTACACTAGAGAGTGAAATTTGAAATTGTCTAATCTAGGTAACAAATAAGGTTTTAGGTGTCACTATCGATCAAAATTTTAAATTTGATAAAAATATTAAAAATCTATAAATAGTAAAGTGACTTCTAACTGATGGCGAAAAGGGCGCTTCATGTGCCTAGTCGTCAGGCCTAGAGCCTACCCCACATTACTACTACTACTTCTAACTGGTATATTCTTAGAGTAATTGCTGAAAATCTTGGATTTGACATGGCAAAAATGCTTGTCACTCTCTAGTGGAGTCACACCTTGCATCATCAAATCCTATTCTCAATATTTATTTAACTCTGTATTCGTTCTTCAAAAGAGGGCAATAAGAAATCATGTAGGCCTATTTTCTTACGACATAAAATGTTAACTTTGTGTTCCGTCTTAACCCGGCGTTGGTACACCTATTTTTCCTAACATGAATGGTACACCCGGGTAAGACATACCCACTTTCTTATTTCGCATTTGAAGTTAACAGTAGACATAAATTTTAATATGATGGTTGTTTTTTAATGTTTTAAACCTTTTTGACGTTAAAAAAAAAATATAACATTGGTCATGTAGCGTTAGATACTAAAATGCTTTTTTAGGTAACAAGGGCATTTTTCTAAAAATTAAAAATATATATTTTTTAAAATAGCGTAAAAAATGCTAGAAGTAATTTAGAACCTAACTTTTTATATTATTTCGAAGATAATACATAAGAAAATAGAAAAAGTAAAAAAATATTCGACTAAATATTTTCAAACAAACTGAACGTTTCTCGGTCAAATTGTAGGAGAAGCTTGCCCAATGGAGGTCTTTTCGCATAGCACGCGAACGCTCGGAGCTAATTTAAAGCTATTGATCAAAGCGTGTGATTTGGATGGTTACATCGTTCAAGACCCAGAATAGATACCCTGAAGAGGCCCCAATAAAGCCAAAACCGGTCGCAGAACGTGGATTGGCATGGATAACTGTGCCTACAGTTTGTCAAGACGTGTTAGAAACAAGGATGATTCATATCCTTGTCATCGATGCTGGAGAAATTAAAAACCACATGGATTTATAAATTAACTATTCTAAGATGGGTGCCCTAGGTATACCTGACTTGAAACTACAAGTTTGTATTTTTTTTACAAGTAATTATTTAACTTGTGTGATCTGTCATATCAACTATTAAAGTCTGTGGTGCGACTTTATTTTTACATCTCTTTTATCGGCAATAGTTTTGCACTATAGCATTGTAAAAATAAAAAGTACTTACATCTAAGGTAATTATAAGGTACTTATTTTAATAAAGCCAGGCTGTTATAGTGCTAGGCAATATTTTGACAGTTTTATATTGTAAACTGACAGTTGATCTTTCAAAATTGACATAAAGTCGAATTTAAAAATAAGTGCTTTATTTACCTTTAATAAAGGAAAGCAGTATTTATTCCGGTTCTTATAGTGGCTAAGAGCCTTATATTGAATGACTACAGCAGATCTTACAAAATGAAATTTTCAAAATACTACCTGGCGCTATTACAGCTTGATATTATTGCAATAAGTCCCTATTAATAAAAGTCTATACTTTTTGATTGTAATATTATATTTATTTTAATAGGTACGTTACGGGTATATAAGCATTTTTCTTATTTGTCCGTATCGGTATTTGTGTCGAACTGAGCATGTGCAGACTAGTTACGGGAATTCCAATACTCTACGTGGAATGGATAGCTGGGGCACGAGTAGGAGATCACGGGCCCTAATGCATCCAAACCAATTTCTGTGTTTGCTCTTTGGTTTTCCAAGGTCAAGTTCTGCTGTACAAAACGAAATGGTTGCAACTGCATTTTACGAGAAACTGAGATAAACCTCTTTAAAGTAAAAACTACGTAGTTGGGATTAGCTATAACACGACAGTTACAATATATAGTTTTGGGGTTTTAAGGATACAAGGTTTTAAGTATGTTTAATTAATTAAATTAAGTAAAAATGCCAATAACTCAATTTTACATTTTTTCGGTTTGTTTTGGGAGGCAGATTTGGACGCCGGTCTTCTATCCGTAACGTTTATACCATTGCTTTTTACATTTTTTACCTAATAACCTATTAGAATTTATTACGGATAAGGATAATGATAATGATAAGTAACTGTGCAAAATTGTAGTACTGCTTTTTTACCCTAATATCTTTTATAATATACGAACTTCTAATAGTATTGTAAAATCTAAACTTTTTGAATAATTGTTGTACCTTATAAATAGGAAAATAGGTATGCCTATGATTAATAGTTCCTGAGTTTCAACAGGAACCCAAATAACAATCTCAGAAATGCTTTCTAAATTAACATCATAATCATGTCGTAGTCCTGTCTCACCAACGTAAACTGTTACAAATTGAGCACGAAACAGCAATATTAGCCATAATACCAGCACTTGTTTTAAGAGTATTGTCATGCAACAACCAAAGAACAAACTACTATATTTTCTGTAAAAAATTAACAAAACTAATAAAAATAAATAAAATAGTAAAAATGTATACAAATAAATAAAAATAAATCTAAAAATAAAAAAATCTTTTTCAGACCGGATTCTTGCGGTATGATACCTAGGATCGACGCAGCATTACCTCTCTGTATTGCTAGGCTGATCCTCTGGGTAATGAAGCTTTAAGCCAATTGACTTGACTTGATTTTTTTATCAATGTCAAAAAGAAGCTTGTAAGACAAGGCCAACAGGAAAAAACAGGTTCATGACCCTAAAAAAATCAGCTGCTCTCGGGGGGCTGACTTTTACCTTGGGTCTTATGGGAGGTCAGATGTTTTTTTAGGATGTTTTCAAAATGGTACTACAGATTTCAGCGAAATCTCAGTGAAATATTCTCAGACACCATCCCGATATTCCACCAAACTTTTGGAATTAAGGATGCAAGATGATTAAAAGGTCAAAATCTTCAAGATTCAGCATTCCTTATTTTGAATTCAAATTACCCGCCACGTACCGGATGCCAATTGTTATATTTCACATGTATTTGACTTTCATCTGTCTTTGTCATGGCATTTGTTTGTCTGTTTGTATTGTGAAACTTAAAAGCTTTTTCGATTTTTTAATGATTTTTTACAATAAAGTTCATTTAGAATCCAAAAATACCAGCGCTAATCTTTTTAAAACAAAATTACACTACAAAAAAATCATATTTTGATGTTATAATTTTTGTAAGCACATGTAAATAACTATATTTGAAGTTTTAAAAGTCTGCCGAGTGCCGAATATAAACAAATAGATGTAAGTAATCCGATTATTTTCCACGCAGAACCGAACACATTCGCTTCTGCTTTAAATTTATTTTTTGTGTGAGGTAATGAACCGGGTCTGTGAAATTAAGGATTACGATGCATTTGGAAAAATTGTTCTGCAAGAATATATTAAAAACAATCTCAAAACAGGTTTTATTATAAAAAAATCAAATATTCATGAACCAACTTCAATATTTTAAAGACATCAGCTGTGTCCGTTTTGATCTTCACTACCCCAAGGACCAAACGTCTCAACAATATTTTCAGAAGGGACTGGTTTATTAAGGGTAGTAGTAGTGGTGACACCATTTTTGGTCTAGCGACTAGGCACACGGCGCGCCCTTTTCGCAAACTCCGATTTGTTCGTACATCATATATCGAAGTGATGCACGTGCCCCTTAGGATGCAAGTTTTCTTTCTCTAAGAGGACTTAATTTTGCCAGATACCTCGTTGTCGATGGCAAGGATCTTTATACTGCGTAGCAAGTATACACAGTGGACCCATGCTTTTACACCCCTTCCGAAAGGTGGCCCTGCTACATGTTAGACTTGCATCTATCTAACATGGCTATCGTCCCAGCAGAACTTGGTTATAGACGATAGATTTCTTTCCTTTTCAGCGCAACAGTCGTGGTCGTCGTGAGTTGACTGTAGGAGATTTATGCTGGCGCCGTCCTGGTTCCGACTATATAGCACTTATAGCAGGGTCCTGGGTTATTATTCCTGGTTCCTCGGCTGGCTGCGTATGGGCTCCTAGACTACTCCTGCGTATATTCTCGATGTTCAATGTCGACTTATATTTTTGGCGTGCGTCGCATCGCATGTTTATTCGATGACGGCTGTTGAACGCTGAAAAGGAAGTCGGCGACAGGGCGAAAGATTTTTTTTTGTTTTTGCATCGTTCGAGAAGCGAGCCTGGTACCTTCTGCATGTGAAGCCGACGACCATACCACGGCACTACCCTGCCGCCTTTTTATTAAGGGTAGGAAAATCTATTGAAAAATGAATAGAAAAACTTCAGGATGCGGTCACCGAAGTTCACAGTTGGACCACAAAGTGAGGAATAAAATTGAATGAAACCAAATCAATTTATGTTGATTTTACATACAAGAATGTAAATCACAATCATATCACAATTAATAATATTCCCGTACCACATTCAAATCAGGCGAAATATTTCCGTATGACACTTGATGCCAAATAGCGGTTTGGTATAGCAAAATGGACTGGCTAACTGGAAGGAAGTTTAATTTATCAATTCATAATAAGATACTGCTTTACAGACAAATACGTACTGAAACCAGTATGGACATATGATATCCAACTATAGGGTTGTACTATAGAGAGTAACATTCTAATTTTGCAGAGATTTTAAATGAATGCATTAAGAAATATTTTGAATGTATAGTTTTTTCAGTCATTTGAACAAAGGTTAAACCCGACCATCGGCATATCCTTTAAAGAGAGTGACATGGGCGGCGGGAGATATACTCATGAAAATTATTTCATTTAATTATGGCGTAAACTAATGAAATAAAAATGGATAATAAAACTTTCTATTCCTATACCTACAGAAACGACACTGATTTATTTTCTAACGCTGCATACTGCCGACTAAAGGGGTCCCGCAAAGAACACCTGAAAGCAATTAAAAGCGCGTCTCAAAAAAATCTGCCAATCAGGTGTCGTGCATCCACCTGGGCTGGGTCGGTCAGAAAACAAAGATTTTGTGCTCGGACCGCAAAGACCCGCGCCTTTTAGTACAATGAATAGAGGAGTTTTACCCTACAAAAGGTCCGGTAGTTCTGAATTTTGGATATGTTATTAAGGTCGAAAGGGTAGTTAAAAATCTGAGTTTTCGTCACCCCCACCCCTGTGCTTCCTCCGCCATCTTGAAAAAACCATCAAAAATTGGCACTTTTTGTAGTTTTTGCCTGTAACTTCGTTCCAGTACACTAAATCGCAAAAAAAAAAATTATATGAAATTTTTTAGAGGATATAATTATCTACAATTGGATGCTACTACGGTTGTTCTGCGAGTAGTATAAACGGAGCTAGGTAATTTCCAAAAATGACTAAAATCACGTGCTTGGGCAAATTTTCAGATTTTTTCTACTTTAGACGGCATAAGCTCCGAAATACTTTGTTCTAGGGTAAAAGTTCTAAGAATATGTCTTGTAGAGAATTTTGTCAGCTACAAAATCCATTCTTTAAATGTATTTTTAAATATTGTAATGGAGTGGGAGTAACTTTTAACTTATAGTAAGTAAGTAATAATCATTTTTTAAAATTTAGTGCTTTAAACGGCACGCTTTTTATTTATTTTTATTTTTTTGTGTAAATTTAGTTTTTTTATTTAGTCGGTTTAGAACGTTTTTCTACGTTGTCCGACGCCTATTCTCCACCTCCTTCGATCCTGACAATCATCTTCTGTCAGATTTTTTTGACTCATGGATCTTTGTATTGACTGTTGCCATTCTAGTTTAGGACGCCCTCTTTTTCTGCGCCCCATTGGTTGCCATTCTAGGACCTGCTTTGGTAATCTTTCGTCGTTCATCCGTTGTACATGGCCGTACCATATCAGTTGTCTTTTAGTGATGTCATCCGTTATGCTTTCTTCGATTCCCATTCTTTCTTTTATGATCTCATTTTTTATGTGATCTGTTCTAGATATTCTCATTGATTTTCTTATTGCATCCATTTCGACACTTTCCATTTTTGTTTTGTATTTTTCTGTAACGCGACAAGTCTCTATTCCATACAACAGCGTGCTTTTCACCATTGTTTCATAAATGTTAAATTTTACATTCTTTTTTATCTCTCTGCTCCATAAAATACTGTTAAGACATCCAATAACCTTTTTTGCTTTTACTATTCTTTTTTCCAGTTCTTCAGTCTGTTCCTGTCTTATCAAATGTGACACCCAAGTATACATACTCATTGCTTGGAGATATTACTTGTCCATTGTCTAGTTCTAACTCACTGGATTCGTTTCCAATACATAAGTACTGTGTCTTGTCCACGTTCACTGTTAATCCCCACTTTTGGTATTCTTCCATTAACTTTCTCATCATATACTCCATGTCCTCTTTATCATTAGCTACAATTAATTGGTCGTCAGCAAACTGTAGTGTGTATATGTTAAATCGGTCGTTAAGTTATATTCCCATGCCGTGCACTTTCCGTTTCCAGTTTTTTAGAGCTACTGCGATATATATTTTAAAAAGAGTTGGAGAAATACAACATCCCTGTCTTCAGCCTTTTGTTACCAGGAATTCCTTTGAAAGTCGATTTCCAATTTTAATTTTAGATTTTGACCCTTTGTATAGTTCTTTTACCGCTTTTATTAGTCTGCTCTAGCACTGTCCATAGGTTTTCTACTGGAACGGTATCATATGCTTTTTGTAGGTCCACAAAGGTAACATGAGTCTCTATATTTCTGGCGCTCCTTTTCTCAATTACTTGTTTAAGACAAAAAACATTATCACTACAAGATCTGCCTGCACGAAACCCACTTTGCTCTTCTTCTTCTTGTTCATGAAAATCCTCTATTAGATCTCTAAGAATCCTACCGTACAATCTACTGAGAGTACTGGTTACTGAAATTCCTCTGTAATTGTTGCAATCCAGCTTGTTTCCTTTTTTATGTATTGAGGATATGAATGCAATTTTCCAATCATCAGGTACTGGATGTCCGTTTATGCATTGATTGATAATATATGTGAGATTTTCGATTAGTTTCTCTGATCCATATTTGAGCATTTCAGCATATATTCCTCCAGGTCCGCTAGCTTTTCCGGATTTAAGCTTTTTAATACTATTTTTTATCATTTCTTTTTCGATGATTACTTCCTCTCCGTGTACTTCTGTCTCTCCTCGGAGAGGCTGCCAGATATTCGGGTCTCATTTCCTCCAGCAGTCCCTTGTAGTGGTCTGTCCATTGTTCTGGTTTGATGATCTGGATGTTTACTTTTTCTTTTGTTGGGTTTTTTACTGTAGAAATGAATTTCCATACTTCAGAACTCTGCCTACCTCCTACGTGTGTGTATTGATATCGTGGCATTTGCGCTCGAACAGTTCATTTTTTTCTGTGCATATCAAATTTCTTAGCTGTCTTCTGGTTTCCCTGTAGATTTCTAGGTCTCTTTGTTCTTTAGTACTGAGCCATTTCAAGTATGTGCGTTTTTTCTCTTTGACCATTTCCTGTATTTTTTCCGTCCACCACATCTTCCTGCTATTTCTATTATCTTGGTATCTAACAGCTTCGATGCTTGCTTGCTTCAAGCTTTTTATTATGTTTGTATATATCTCTTCAAATGAGTGTTCTGTGTTTATTAATTTTTTATCTAATCGGTTCTGATACAATCTTTGAGTACTTTCGATTTCTAGATTTTTAAAGTTGTATTTTTGATTGTCTTCGATGCATTCGAGGTTTTCATTTTCTTCAATACTTTCGTCCTTATGTGTTTTTCTTAAAGGGAATAATATTTTTGCTTTTACCAGATGGTGGTCAGATCCACAGGTGATACCACGAAGTGCTCGCACATGATACCACTTTAATTGCGAGTGTTGTCCACCTATAGCATAATCAATGATTGATTTAAGATTTCTTGTTGGCTGAATCCAGGTATATCGATGAATATCCTTATGCCTAAAAAAACCATTATTTATTTTTAGGTTGTGGGTTTCACACAATTGCATCAGTCTCAAGCCATTATCATTTGTTACTTCTTCTTCAAATGGTCCTATCACTTTGCTCTGGGTTTGTCTACCAGTTCGGCTATTAAAATCGCCAAGCATAATTATTTCTCTGGTATTACCGATTTTGGTGATAGTCTCATCAAGTTGGTCAAAGAACAGTTGTTTTGTAGCTACTGTTTCGTCATCTGATGGTGCGTAAACTGCTAGTATGCTTATATTATGACCAAGCATCTTCATGTTCACTCGAAGTATGTTTTCACTAATGCAATCGTAGTCGGTAATCTTATTTTTTAGGTTTTTCTTTATTAATAAGGATACCCCTCTGGCTGCTCTTCTTTCTTTTGGGACTCCAGTGAATATATGGACGAAATTGCCGACACTATTCGTACCTGTTCCTTTCTTTTTTGTCTCTGTAAGTGCAATCATATCGATCTTACAATTCTGCACGTCGGTCCAATTTTTGATTCACTCCCTGTACGTTCCATATTCATAGTCCTTTGTCTTTGCTTTTTTCGTCTTTGAGAATTTCTATCTATTGCTCCGAGGCTTTGTTTAGGCTTTTTGTTAATTGCTTTGTTTTACAAGTATTAGAGAACCAGTCTAATGCCTCAACCCTCTACTTGGAGGGCCAGGATTTTAAATTAAGGTTTTTTTTTTATACTATCCCTAAAAGAAAGGGTTGCCACCTACGCTATGATCACCGTACCGAGGTCCATTCTCTCCGCCTTTCATATCGATGTGGTCTTCTCCCGTAACCCTGGGAAAGGGACCCTAGACAGGTGCTAACTCTCCGGGTCGGAGAGTACCTGGAATCTACGGAGGGCAGGGGTCGATTCATTTCCCCTGATAGACATCTGACGAGGTCTACCCGTACCCGTAAATTTAGTGACGTACAAAAGTTAAGAGAGCTTAGTACCACCCAATTGTAGATAATTATATCCTCTAAAAAATTTCATATAACTCTCTTTGCGATTTAGTGTACTGGAACGAAATTAAAGGCAAAAAACTAAAAAAAGTGCCAATTTTTTATGGTTTTTTCAAGATGGCGGAGGGAGCACAGGGGTGGGGGTGACGAAAACTCAGATTTTTAACTAACCTACTGAACTTAAAAACATATCCAAAATTCAGAACTACCGGACCTTTTGTAGGGTAACGCCCCTATTTTGGCCTCTATTCATTGAACTATTTTCTCCTACCGACGTAGGGTTGAAATTATACCAGGAAGATTTTATATGAATTTGGATAACTTTTGAAGGGCAGAATGAAGCGAAATTTCATGAAATCGATAGAACCCCGTATTAGGAGCATTTCAGGTGACCTTGCAAAAAGTATACCTTGGTCGACACCTTCATCGAGACCTAAAATTCAGCTTTTAGACAATACATGCTAGTTTGAAGACTAAAAAGATTCACTCTTTTTAGTCTTCAAACTAGCAAATAAACCGAACCGAACCGAACCGTTTGAGCTAGTGAACTAAATGATGCTATAAACACAACAAAATTCTTGCATGCAGCTAAGCAAAGCGGGGAGAAATGTTGAGTGAATCCTAAGTTTAAATCTAACCTTTCTAGTAAATTAAGTCAAAACAATATTGCTAATTAGTCTTATTGACTAGATTGTAATACAGTCATCAGTATGATTTACTAAGACCTTAGCATTTTAGACCGGGTTTAAGTTCAAGTCTATAGACTTGATACCGATCGGTTTAAGGGTATTTTTTTAATATTTACAGGTCAAAGATTGGTTCATAGTTCAGGCAAGATTCGGGAAAATCCACTTTATATTACTTTTTGACAAATGGGCAATTCGCCTCATTTTGACCCCGCTGAATCCGAATATCCCTGTTGCCAACTCGAAATATTGACAGGGGCTGAGATATTAAGGATGGCGCACAGAGGGGCCAAATGGAGCTAATGTCGGAAATAATTATTTAAACACCCAACATATTAGAAACAAAAATAATGTGTATTGGTTATTGTGATATAGGTTAAAATGCACCTGTTTAATATTTTATAAAGCTTTAATATATGTTTTTTTTACAGGGTGATTTAAAAATAGATTTTTTTAAAAGAAATTTAAGTACTTTTAAAAATTCTACATTTTATAATATTTATGTTTAAGTTATTTAACTTGGCTCATAATATACAGTATGTCCCAAAAGTCTGGAATCACCTTTTTTTTTAAACTTGGAGATAAAATCATGGACACGTCAACTAGAAAGAGGAGTCACCTAAAAATACTATATTGTACAGAGTGTCCTCAATAAGACATATGCATGCATATTTTTTTACTTATATTGCATCTAAAAACTAATTTTACCATTTTCTAAAAAAAAGGAATTTACCATAAAAATGACCAAGTAAAGGTCTAAAGACAAATTCACTAATAATTCTTTTCAGTTCATTAGATAATATACCGGGGTACCTACCGAATTTTAAAACTATCAAAATGTATTTTGGCATGAAATAATAGTTTTATACCATATTGGAAGAAAGTACTTTTGGGTTTTTTTGTCATACTAGGAAAGAAAATATATTCGTTTCTGTGTTTAGCTGGTTATAGTTAAAAATATTAATTCTTATATTTTTAACAATTTTTGAATTTACCGAACGGCACCATAAGAAAGGGTATTTTACTTCCAATTTTTACTACACATACTAAAACTATAAAAAATATATGAGCTATAAATAGAAAAAAATATATATACAGGGTGTCTTATGAAAAAAGCTTGCTGATTGCATTAGTTTTTTTAGTACTAATGCAGAACTTATTAAAAAGTTCTCATAAGTACTTATTAATAAGTTCTTCGTTGGTACTGAAAAACTAATGCAATAAACAAGCTTTTTTCCTGGGACACCCTGTATATATATATTTTTTCTACTGTCTTGGCCCATATTTGTTTATAGTTTTGGTCTGTCCAGCAAAAATTTGAGGTGAAATACCTTTTTTTATGTTGCCGTCCGGTAAATCTAAGAATAGTTAAAAATATAAAAACTAATAATTTTAAAACTAAACACGAAAAGTGGTTTAATAAATCTGCAATAAAACAATTAACAACTATAAAAGTAGAGCCAATCAAAAAACAAAAGCTTTTTTGTTGCAATATGGTATAAAACTATTAATTCATGTTAAAATACATTCTGCTAGTTTTAAAATTCGGTAGTAGTGCTGATATAAAAAAGTTGATTTTTTGACTAACCCCCATATATTATCTAACAAATTTAAAAAAAATGCATTACAAGAGACTTTGTCTTTAGGCAAAGCAGGGAAGAAAGATTACACCACCGCAAAATCATTCCGGCCCATAAGTTTGACATCATTTTTGATGAAGGCATTGGAGAAAATGGTTGCAGGTACCTCATAGAGATACCACTCAAAGCATCCCCTCTCCATAAAGAATAGCATGCATACTGGAAAAGTAGATCTACGGATACAGCCCTCCATACAACCGTGCAAAGGATAGAAAAAGCTCTCGAAAACAAGGAATATGCACTGTCAGTTTTCTTTGACGTCGAAGGAGCCTTTGATAAGGCAAGAACAAGCTCAATAAGTCGAGCAATGCAGAAAAAGGGCATCAACCCGGTCCTCATATCATGGACCGAAATGGCCTTGCAGGAGAGAGAAGTGGAGGCAAGTATGAAGGACGTCCAGGTCAAGAGGAAGGTAAAAGGAGGCTGCCCCCAGGGCAGCTGCCTATCTCCACACCTCTGGTGCCTTTTTATTGATAGTCTACTTCACAAACTGGAAGAACAAGGATTTGACGGCAAAGCGTACGCCGACGACGGACTGGTTATAGTACCAGGGAAGTTCCTAGGCGTAATTTGCGAAAGGATGCAAAGGGCGTGCAGACTAATAGAGAACTGGTGCCAAGAGAACGGCCTCTCCGTCAACCCCAGCAAGACGGATATGGTTCTCTTTACAAAAAAGAGGAAGATAGTAGGCTTCAAAGCACCACAAATGTACGGAAGACCACTTGCACTATCGCAAGAGGTTAAGTACCTGGGGATGATGCTACACAGTAAACTAAGCTGGAAACAACATATAGACCGACTCACAACAAAGACGATAAAAACATTCTGGCAAGTAAGAAGGGTGGTAGGAAGAAAGTGGGGACACAGCCCAAGGATCATGCACTGGATCTACACGGCCATCATATGACCGAAGATTTAATACGGATCCGTGGTTTGGTGGCCGGGGGCAATGAAAACCACTAACGCCAAAAAGCTCGAAAGCATGCAGAGGCTGGCGACCTTGAGCACCACCGGAGCTCTAAGGTCTACTCCTTACATAGCCCTGAATACGATCCTGGGTCTCCCATCGCTGTCCACCTGGATAAAGCAGGAAGCGATGGCAGCATACCTTAGGATAAGGGACGAGGGCGTGTGGAGAAGGAGCGGTGGACAAAAAGGACATTCGGAGATCGCGACTGTGACGGAAAAGGAGATTCCTCTATCGACGTACAGGCTAGCGATGCCAGAAAAGCGGTTAAGGGAGAAAAGGAGATACCGTGTAACCATACCACCAAGGGATGCATGGAAGGAGGACGGAGCTGAACTCCTTACCGACGCCACGGTCTGCTATACAGACGGATCAAGGCTGACAGACCGGAATTCAACCGGTGCAGGAGTGTACGTGGAAAGCAAGAGCATTGGAAAAAGCTACCCGCTGGGATCCAATGCAACAGTCTTCCAGGCAGAGGTTTACGCTATACTGGCGTTAACATTGGAGGAAGAAATTAGGAACGAAACAGGAAAACGCCTCTGCATCTGTTCAGACAGTCAAGCTGCGCTGAAAGCACTGTGTAAACCAACCATGTCCGCAGGTTTGGTGCTGGAGTGTGCGGATGCACTTCAGGAATTGGGCGGCGTAAGAGAGGTAGAGCTCGCATGGGTCCCAGGCCACGTGGGAATCCCCGGAAACGAGAAAGCGGACAAACTCGGCAGGGGAGGATCCCAGCAGAAATGCGTCGGGCCAGAACCGTTCCTGGGGCTCACAAGAGGGCAAATGAAGTCGGCCCTAACAGAGTGGACCCAGAAAGAGATACAAAGAGAGTGGACCAACACAGGAAACGCCAGACAGGCGAAGGAGTATCACACAGGCTACAGCAAATCCCGTAGGGACTGGCTGCTCGGTAGAACACGAAGAGAGGTGGGAGCCATAGTGGGAGTCCTGGCCGGACACTGCGTCCTACAAGAACACCTGGCAAAGATGATAGTGAAGGAGGACGCGACGTGTGAGCGATGTTGGGCCGAGGACGAGACCTCGGCGCATTTTCTCTCATCATGTGAAGCATACAAGGGGGCAAGAAGAGAGGTATTCGAAGAGGAAGCCTTTGAGACGGAGGACCTTCTGAATCTGAGGTGGCCCGATATTCTGGCCTTTGTACAGAAGACGGGCAGATTCCTTAGCGAAAGAAGGACGCAGTAGGGGGGATGCCCGGGGGTTGGCGAAAAGGGCGCTTCATGTCCCTAGCCGCCAGGCCTAGAGCCTACCCCACACTACTACTACTACTACTACTACTTGTCTTTAGGCGTTTAGTAAGCCATTTTTATGGTAAATTAATTTTTTTCGGTCAAGATGTAAGAGTTAATATTATTAAAACATACAAAAAAACGACCATTTCACGAATT
The DNA here is from genome assembly GCA_963576565.1 of Aspidapion aeneum. Lineage (NCBI taxonomy): Eukaryota > Metazoa > Arthropoda > Insecta > Coleoptera > Brentidae > Aspidapion > Aspidapion aeneum. The sequence goes on along the minus strand of OY755041.1, from coordinate 58,573,863 downwards.
TTGACCGTTTATATCTCAAAAACTGTACATAGAAAAACTTAACTTTACTTACATTTTTTTTTGTTACATACCCCACTATAACATACTAAAATTATAGCCAGTTCAACCGAGACAAAAATTCCCCATAAGGCCTGTGTAAACTAGTGCGTGGTCCTTTGATAATTCACTTAACCCTTTCGAAAACAAGGATCTGTCAAAATGATATTTTTGAAAAATTTTCGGGCACCTTTCCTAAGTTAAAAATACGAAAATGGAAAGTTTGTAAAAGTTTTGGTTCAAAATTTGACTTTCGAAGAATTACCCTCACCCCACTCCTTTTAACTAAAGTAGCTTCACTTGGCTTTTTACAGGCCTAAAAAGTTGTGTATAACAATTTGATTAAAATCCTTTATTTTAAAATTTTTTCGAACGAAGCTTTTCCTAATATTTCCGCGTCCGCCATCTTTAAATTTAACGAGTTAATCAAATTTATGTTAAAAAACTATCAATTAAATTTTTAGTCAATTAAACACTTTTTATTTAATAAAAATTCGTTAATAAACAAACAAGTTTTATACTTAAGATGTATAGTTTAATTTATTTTACTTGGGTCGTATGTAGGCACTTTATTTTTAATATTAAAAATCTCAAAAAGGCGCAAGAAAGCGCAGTCATTTTTTTTTTCATTTTGTTAAGAAACATTCAATTAACAAAAAAGTGACAATAGTTTTGCTTAACAAAATTTTATCATACACTAAATTATTATAGGTAAATTTAGTGGGAATAAGGACACTGTTGTTCTGGTAAATATACGTTTTAATCCATCGGTAACGTTTCGACAATGGTTTTTGTCTTCATCAGACTAAAAAGGTTACAACTCATTAGTAAGATAATACAAAATACGGCACATTAATACATCACCAATTAAAAATTATTATTCTTTTCCCAATAAATAACATTTAAAATGACCTTATTGACAATATATTATTTTTTTCCTAAATATTTTTTTCCCTTTTAATGTATATGAAACTCATTTTTTTATTTATTTATATCAAGAATAAATTATGGTTTATTTTTCTTCCTTTTTTTTTTTAATATACATATATAAAATTTTTTATACAAAAGTTCAAAAAAAAAAATTTTTTTGTCACTATAGTAACTGATGGGTGTCTCAATAAAATACGCACAAAGAGATCAATCAGCTATTCATATAAAAACAACAATAACAAATAAAACCTTTAGCAAGCCATAACACCATGTAGAAAATAACAACAATGTACACATTATAAACCTATGTTAGAATTTAAAAAGGACTGTTAAAATATTTAAAATTCGTTACTCACCCTTCAGACTAGATCGTACATTGGAACAACAAAAAACAAGAATTCAAGCACATCAGGAAAACAAACGGCACAAAATTAAAAACGAAACCCGACATTAATGTGGTAATTATTTATATTTTCTTTTGTTTTGTTTATCAGACAGGTTATATTATGGGCGGCAAAATTAGTCCGCATTGTTGTCACTATTCTGGATTTTCATTGTTCCGAAATATTAAAACAAATTAAAATTCTTTAAGTTTAAAGCAAAAGGCAACCTTGAATAGAGTGGCACTAGTAGTGTACGGTACTGATTTAATTTAGAGTGGGACAAGTGTATATAGTATGATACAATTAAGACAGTGATGGAACTTATTTTCTAGTTTGGAGTTGTTGTATATTAAAATGCATTGATAACATGCATTGTTGTCAGAACACAAAACATTTCCTGTTTAAACCTTGGTATATACAATTAATTTTTAAAAAAGCAAAAAATATTTTTTGGTTGAACGCTAATTTTCAACTCATTTACGTATTCATGACTACTTAGAAAGACACTTCGTATTTTGTTGTCGTGGTTTAATTGGGGAAAAGCTTTATTTTTTTCCTTTTATATTATACATATACATACATACACCCACATATACATACATACAATCACATACATACATACATATACACACATGCACATACATGCATACACGTATTATATTTATATTTTTTATTAATGTTATTATTATTATTATTATTTTTATATAATTTCTATTATTATTATTTTTTTTATTTTTTTTTTATATTTTATATAATTTTGATCATTTTTATAATATTAATATTAATGTATATTAATATATATATTTTTCTATAAATATTTTATATTATTTTTTAAATATAATTTTCTTTTAAGTTTACTTTATTTTGTTTATTGTTAATTTCATTAATCGTCATTTGGGGGTTATTTTAAGCGAATTCTATTGAGTAGGGAGTTATAGACCGTACTCAATTTGTTAACATCGCTACGTAAATTAACTGCTCTATCTTTATTAATGTTTATATATATCATTTCCAAAATGGAGCGTTTGTAATAATTAGTTTCTTTTTCCAAGATCTTTGCTTCCTCAAACTTAAACTCATGCTGTGCTGAAAAATGATGAGTGGCTAATGCTGTCTTATCTTTTTTATTTTTATTTTTTTCTTGGCAATCGTATTTATGTTGTTTGAATCGATTTTCAATATATTGTTTTGTTTGACCGATGTATATTTGATCACAGCTACAGGGTATACTATAGATCGCACTAGACTGCTTTAAAAATGCAGTTTTATCTTTAAGTTGTGTAAATAAGCTGTTTGTAGTTTTTAAGTTATAAAAAACCAATTCTAGGTCATTTTTTTGAAAGCATTGCTTTAGTTTGTGAGATAAGCCATGGACAAATGGGATCTTAAAATATTTTTTTCTTTCATGATTAATATTTTCAGAGTTCTCTGGTGGGCTTATATGCTTTTTTGTGAATCTTTGAACACACTGATTTATAAATGTTGATGGGTAATTGTTTTTCTTTGCGATATTTTTTATTATTTTTTTGTTTTCATCCCAGAATTTTTGATGACTAAGATAGTGCGATCTATATAAAAGGTTGTTTATTGTACTTATTTTATGCTGAACACTGTGGTATGAATTGTAATTTAAAGTTCTGCCAGAGCTAGTCGGTTTACGGTACCAATTGGTAATCAAACTTCCATCACTCTCTCGGATAACCTTAACATCCAACTGCCAGTGGAGAAGATACTTGAAATGATTTCTTTATGTTTTGACACGAGCTATTTTTCATTCCAAGGCAAAATGTACCAACAATTAGATGGTAGTGCAATGGGAAACCCCAGCTCACCCGTATTAGCTAATATAGTCATGGATCATGTGATCAGAGAAGTTTACAAAAAGATCGATTTTTTTATTCCATTTCTTTTTGTATATGTTGATGATACAATTTCCGCTGTACCAAAAGACAAAATAGAGACTATTCTCACTATTTTTAACTCCATTCATCCGAAAATTCAATTTACCATTGAAAAAGAAACTGACAAAAATCTAGCATTTTTGGATGTTAAGGTTATCCGAGAGAGTGATGGAAGTTTGATTACCAATTGGTACTGTAAACCGACTAGCTCTGGCAGAACTTTAAATTACAATTCATACCACAGTGTTCAGCATAAAATAAGTACAATAAACAACCTTTTATATAGATCGCCCTATCTTAGTCATCAAAAATTCTGGGATGAAAACAAAAAAATAATAAAAAATATCGCAAAGAAAAACAATTACCCATCAACATTTATAAATCAGTGTGTTCAAAGATTCACAAAAAAGCATATAAGCCCACCAGAGAACTCTGAAAATATTAATAATGAAAGAAAAAAATATTTTAAGATCCCATTTGTCCATGGCTTATCTCACAAACTAAAGCAATGCTTTCAAAAAAATGACCTAGAATTGGTTTTTTATAACTTAAAAACTACAAACAGCTTATTTACACAACTTAAAGATAAAACTGCATTTCTAAAGCAGTCTAGTGCGATCTATAGTATACCCTGTAGCTGTGATCAAATATACATCGGTCAAACAAAACAATATATTGAAAATCGATTCAAACAACATAAATACGATTGCCAAGAAAAAAATAAAAATAAAAAAGATAAGACAGCATTAGCCACTCATCATTTTTCAACACAGCATGAGTTTAAGTTTGAGGAAGCAAAGATCTTGGAAAAAGAAACTAATTATTACAAACGCTCCATTTTGGAAATGATATATATAAACATTAATAAAGATAGAGCAGTTAATTTACGTAGCGATGTTAACAAATTGAGTACGGTCTATAACTCCCTACTCAATAGAATTCGCTTAAAATAACCCCCAAATGACGATTAATGAAATTAACAATAAACAAAATAAAGTAAACTTAAAAGAAAATTATATTTAAAAAATAATATAAAATATTTATAGAAAAATATATATATTAATATACATTAATATTAATATTATAAAAATGATCAAAATTATATAAAATATAAAAAAATAATAATAATAATAATAATAGAAATTATATAAAAATAATAATAATGATAATAACATTAATAAAAAATATAAATATAATACGTGTATGTATGTATGTGCATGTGTGTATATGTATGTATGTATGTGATTGTATGTATGTATATGTGGGTGTATGTATGTATATGTATAATATAAAAGGAAAAAAATAAAGCTTTTCCCCAATTAAACCACGACAACAAAATACGAAGTGTCTTTCTAAGTAGTCATGAATACGTAAATGAGTTGAAAATTAGCGTTCAACCAAAAAATATTTTTTGCTTTTTTAAAAATTAATTGTATATACCAAGGTTTAAACAGGAAAAGTTTTGTGTTCTGACAACAATGCATGTTATCAATGCATTTTAATATACAACAACTCCAAACTAGAAAATAAGTTCCATCACTGTCTTAATTGTATCATACTATATACACTTGTCCCACTCTAAATTAAATCAGTACCGTACACTACTAGTGCCACTCTATTCAAGGTTGCCTTTTGCTTTAAACTTAAAGAATTTTAATTTGTTTTAATATTTCGGAACAATGAAAATCCAGAATAGTGACAACAATGCGGACTAATTTTGCCGCCCATAATATAACCTGTCTGATAAACAAAACAAAAGAAAATATAAATAATTACCACATTAATGTCGGGTTTCGTTTTTAATTTTGTGCCGTTTGTTTTCCTGATGTGCTTGAATTCTTGTTTTTTGTTGTTCCAATGTACGATCTAGTCTGAAGGGTGAGTAACGAATTTTAAATATTTTAACAGTCCTTTTTAAATTTTAACATAGGTTTATAATGTGTACATTGTTGTTATTTTCTACATGGTGTTATGGCTTGCTAAAGGTTTTATTTGTTATTGTTGTTTTTATATGAATAGCTGATTGATCTCTTTGTGCGTATTTTATTGAGACACCCATCAGTTACTATAGTGACAAAAAAAATTTTTTTTTTGAACTTTTGTATAAAAAATTTTATATATGTATATTAAAAAAAAAAAGGAAGAAAAATAAACCATAATTTATTCTTGATATAAATAAATAAAAAAATGAGTTTCATATACATTAAAAGGGAAAAAATATTTAGGAAAAAAATAATATATTGTCAATAAGGTCATTTTAAATGTTATTTATTGGGAAAAGAATAATAATTTTTAATTGGTGATGTATTAATGTGCCGTATTTTGTATTATCTTACTAATGAGTTGTAACCTTTTTAGTCTGATGAAGACAAAAACCATTGTCGAAACGTTACCGATGGATTAAAACGTATATTTACCAGAACAACAGTGTCCTTATTCCCACTAAATTTACCTATAGTTGCATTACAAGGACGTGATAAGTTTACCAAACACTAAATTATATTTTTTATATTTCTTTAAAGTAAATTCTAATAATAATTGACTTCTTAGTTTAAAAAATATGATTACTCTATGACAACCTACAGCTAGATATTGGTATTTAGTATTTTTTGGTTAAATTACCTGTGCTGGATGTCTCCATCGTAAAAAAAATTTTTAGTTTTAAATATAACACTTCCTATAATTAGAGAAAGTAAAACATAAGAATATTAAATAAAACACTACAACACAATAAAACATAATTATTCAATAATTTGTATGTAATTATCATAAAAATTAAACAGACGCTTTTTAAAGTGTCAAACTTACGTCATACTAAAAAGTGAAAATACTCTGTTGCATTTTCAGCGCCCACTAGTTTGCTACATAATTTGAGTTCCAGATATTGTATATGTCTATTTCTGTTTTTTTAGTTTCTTCCACTTTTACACCCGATTGGCCCCTTTGTGTGGCGGCCAAAATGGCGGCGGAATTTTAAATTGCCGCTGGAAAGCCCAAATTGTCACAGGGTTACATTCAAAATATATATTTGTATAATTAAAAAATAATAACATATAATTTTTTTTTAATGGCTGCAAAAACCTCCAAAAACCCCCCCAGACCACCAAAATTTGAAAGTTTGAGGTTTTTTCAAATTTTCTTAAAAACTAAGCTTCTAAGAGAAAAATGTATAATATACTTTATTGTAAACAATAAAATTCCCTTTTTAACGTGGTATAACTTAATAAAGTTAGACTAATAACAAGCTCTCCAGCGGCGTCCGGTTATTGAAGTAATTAAAAAAAGTTGAAAAAATACCTATGTTTTTCCCAAGATTTATTTAATTTTTTTAAAAACTAATATCTACAAAAAACCATGTATTACAATTTGGTATACTCAATAAAATTTTAAAATGACGTATAACATGATTAAATCGGTTTTATAAATAAAACTTCAGGGGCATCCGTAAATTAAATTAATTTTTGTTACACGTTTTATCTAATTTTCTCAAAAACTAAGCTTAACATGAAAAAACTTGTTCTACATTTTTCTGTAGACAGGGAAATTCGCTTTTTAAAAATGTGAAACTCGGTATGATTTCACTTATAGCAAACTCTCCAGCGACGTCCGTCACTGGGGATAATTTCAACAAATCATTAAAAAAACATGTTTTTCATACGTTTTATTCAATTTTCTTAAAAACCAAGCTCTTTATCAAAAAATGTGTCCTATACTTCGTCATAGCCAATAAAATTTCCTTTTAAACGAGGTATAACAAAGTGGTAGTTATTATATAAAAAGGTCGAAAGTACAAAAGATCAAGAAACAAAAGGTCGAAAGTTCAAAAGGTCGAAAGTACAAAAGGTCGAAAGTACAAAACATCGAAAGTACGGCCGCAGGTCCACATCGACTGGACAGGTCACTCCGACTTGATACGGTAAATTTGAATTTTTAATATTTTGTTTTGTCGATTTTTTTTCGACCTTTTGTACTTTCGACCTTTTATGGCTTCGACGGCGGGCCCGATAATAAAATGTCCTTTTAAACAGTGTGTCACAAAATGTGACCCATAGTACAGAAAACTCTCCAAGGGCGTCCGTAAATTGCAAAAATTACCAAAAAATATTATTTTTGTTACTGGTTTCATTCAATTTCCATCAAAATCTCAAATTCAATTTCAATTTCAATTATGATTATGCCCCCCCTCCGAAACCGTTGCATAAGATTCACCACTTTATTTAGTTCCATATGCTTAAAAAAATAACCAAAAATACCTGTGTCAAAGTTACTACACTGTTCCTTTCTGCACAAAAATATTGCTTAGGGGAGGGCCATGGCCCCTATGCCCCCTCCCCTTATAACCACCGGTGTTTTTTTGCTTCAAAGAACTTATTTAGATAAATCAAAATATCTAATCTAATCAAAAAACAGTTTATTTTAGTAGGTATAAATTACGAACCTTTTTGAAGTATTTATCATAACATTAACCTCACTTTGTAATATATCATTTAAAAAGAAATTGTCTTATCCTCAATAAAGAATAAAGGCACATTTTTTTCTAAAAATCTTAGTTAGAAAAGATATTTAAATATGCAAGAGAAACTGATTATTTCAGTTATTTTTGAAAATAAGTTTATATTAGTACGCCCCTGAAGCCTTAAATATGGCAACAACCCGACATTTTAATAAAGTTTTTAAAAGAAAATGTTATGTTCTACAATAAAGTATACTACATATTTTTTCCTAAAAAGTGTAGTTTTTGAGAAAATGTTGAAAAACTTATAATAAACATGTTTGTTCTAAATAATCCCAATTTACGTACGCCACTGAAGAGCTACTTGCTTTTCCTAACCTTATTGACCAATACATCGTTGAAAAGGGAATTTTATTCTCCACAAAAAGCTGTTTTCTGCCACTTTTGATAAACAGGTTAGTTTTCGAGAAAAAAGCATAAAACTGAAAAAATGAGGTTTTTGGGGGTTTGGGGGGATTTTCTGCGTCCCTGTCGATTTTTCAAGTTGGCAACAGTGATATTCGGATTCAGTGGGTTCAAAGTAGGGGGAAGTGGTTTGTTGCCAAAAAGTAATATGATTTGTTTCTAGACCGAAAACGGAAAGCCTTTTAAAATAATATGCTCTGACTATCACCCTAATATGCAATATGATAGTAAGCATTTCTCAGTGAGTTTCATCTCACATAAATTCAAATTAACTTTAGAAATAAAGAAAAACCACATAAAAGTTTTGTAACAAAATGTAATTATTTGGAAATTTATTCCGTGCAGTCGTAGGATTCCCGTTAAAAATAGTCTCAAATTGTAGTACCACTCCTGAGGGGTGGTTTAAAGTTCGAAAAACAATAGAAATAATCCATGATTGACAAAAAAACTTATATACAAAAATATTGAAAGCTAAATAATACATAAATAACTTAAAACTATATCTGTAGATGCATTACCATTTTAAATACGTATCAATATTTAAATACTGTAAAAAGCACAAGATATATTAGAATCCCTTTACACATTCACCAAAACAATCGAACCTCAGTGTAATCACGGATCACCTAAGGTGATCCGTGGTGTAATAGTCGCTAACTTGTCTAAAATATTGTTACGGATTCTCAACAACAATTAAAACTCGCAAATGTCAAAAATGATTTGTCAATTTATTTCGAAAATTATGTACAAAAACACGCACTTAAACTAACTAATAACTTGCTAATAATTCACTACTTTAATCGGCCTATTAACTTCGTGTTAATATCTGGCGATCACTCTTTCGTTATCTTCGACTCCCTCGATGCGCGACGTCCGGCCCTATATATAGGGTCTGCCTACTATTCGAGAACCATCCATCCTTCTTCGATTCACGAGCATTCTCGTCTCTTCCAGAAGGTGTGCGGCCGAGCAGGAATATGTCATAGCATCTAAAACCTAGACTAAGAATACAAATATAAGATAAGTCAACCTCATACTATATACTAAACCTAAATAAATTCTAACTATAAAATTTCAATAACTTAAATTTGTAACAATATTAACATGTAAAATATAGAGGATAGCTGACACTGACTTACACCGTTGTTATTCGACATTTCCTACTGACGTTTGGAGGTTTATATATGGCTACCATTTTTAAACGAAATTTTTTTTATTTATTTATAACCTTTGTGTGGAAATAATGTTACAATGAAAAAAGATGACCCATATCGCAAGGTATTTATGAACAAGTTATATAAATAATAAAAACTATTGCATTCACGGGAAAGTTAAACCCTCAACCAAAATCTAGACTTGTAGACCTAGGATTGTAGCACTTAGCACTGTAGACCATTTAATAAATACTGGTGAGTGTGTTTAAAAAATAAAAAACTTTAAGAAAACGTTTTAAAAAGTTTTGTTGCTACATCTAGCATTTAGTAAAAAAAATAAATGGCTCTATGACTGATCTGATAAATTCCTAACCCATTAGCACACTCCAAGTAAATTCCATGCTATATAAATCTTAAAAACAGTTTTTTGTAAATATCTCCGAAACGAAAGCTCCTACCAAATTTTTGGTTATAACACAAAAAAATTGTGCGCTACTATGTTCCGAAAACCATATATTGATGCGATGCTCCGTTAAAAAGTTAGCATTTTTTAAACTATTTAACTGTCAAAAAACGGCCATTAGCATTATTGAATTTCGATCAAAATCTAATCAGCTCGTTACAGTATCGCATACTATTTTACCTGAAAATTTCATGAAAATCGGTTGGAAGGTTTTGGAGCCATCGCGTTACGGACAGAGTTACACACACACAGACAGACATCACGACGATACTGCTAGTAGGTCAAAATACACCCAAAGAACACGTTTTCGGCGTTATCAAAAAAAAGAATTTCGTCGATAACAATACCTTCTCTAGCCATTGCTGGTTCGATATTGGCAACATTTTTCATGAGAGTTGATAACGTTTTGACACAATAATTGTCATGATTTATGCCTGTTTCATAAAAGTTGGCGTAGTACTAAACGGATGAACAATAAAGTAGCAGATTCTTAGGTACCTCGCAATATTAATAGTTTCTGTATCGCAAAAATCGTTAGCTAATCGACTAGTCCCCAAAAGGATCATTTATCAAAATTTAGGAGAGACAAAAACTACTTTATCATGTCTCCGAACAACAAAGACCTTTCGTGTCTCCTTTCTTGTCGAATTATGTTGACTTGGGTTCACAATAACGCAGAGAAACTAGTTTCTCATATAAAAGTTTTGAAATTTATTTATTTTAAATATACTGGATTAAAAGAAATCCCAAGAAACCTCGCATCTTGCTTTTGTTTAAAATACAGAAAATACGAGAAAGAAAAGCTAAATTTTGATGCGAAAAAGTAAAAGGCCTAAAAAAATTCGTTAACATAATTTGATTCGTCGTAGATTCTGATAAAAAACACTAAATATTATTAAATTCGTGTACAAATTGACGATAATAATTAAATTTGTCTAAAAAAACAATTTTTTATGTTTTATTTCTTACTTTAAAAGCACCAGTATCTGATCAGGCTTGAAATAGCGCCTATTTTTTCCAATTTAACCAAAATTGTATATGTATGACCGTTCTGAAATTTCAAAAAGTCCCGTTGCCCCGTTGCCCCATGCCCCAGTGCCCCGCCAAGTTCGGGCAACTGCTGGAGCATCTTTTCTTGAAAAATTTCAGTCCATATTTGACCTATTTAAAAATCTACTTTGGAATGAGCTACGAAACTTAAACTTTCCACACCCGTAGATCTTCATAGAGTTAACAACCCCTCCAAGTTTCCTGGACTTCCATAAAGTAGTAAAGTAGTTACGAAATTTCAAAGAACGTCAAAATTGCCACTCACTCACTCGCTCACTATGAATCAACTATAGAAAAAAAATTAAAAACTCAAAAATTATAATTTACTTCCCTCCCCTATAAATGTAAAATTATGTAAAAGTTACATTGCCCACTTCCAGAAACGCTAGAGAGTTGAGCTTTGGAAGGCCGATAGGAACTATGATAAAACTATATGAAAAAATTAAAAATTAAAAGACATTAAATTTTAATTTACTCCCCTCCCCTATGAATGTAAAGTTGTGTTGCCCACTTCCAGAAACGCTAAAGAGCTGAGTTTGGAACGCTGATAAAAACTAGGTCGGAGATAAAGTCGGTTGTCACATTGACGAAGCAGTGTTCTGATGAGTCTCATAAGGACGAAACAGTTAACTGTCAACACTTATTAAGTGTCCATTAGATCTTGGACCCCCGTGAGGTTAAGCTTTCCACCTACCCACGGAAAAATACTAGAAAAACAAAAAACTCTCATTTTTTTACCCGATTAGCCACGAAAACTTATTTGGATATTCCGCATATTGTACTACTTTAAAACTTAAATATTATCCAAATCCTTTAAAAAAGGAGTGAAATCATAACAAAAAAATTTCATGTATAAAAAAGCCAAGTACGCGAAAATAATATTCTGTAAAAAGAATTAAGATAAAAGTAATGGTAAGTTCTCCAATACAAATTTTAAAATAAAAGGCTCTTACTAGTTTGAAAATGTTTTAATAAACTTGGCTATTTTGGCTCGGGGTGACTCTTTGGCACAGTGCTAAATTGAACATAATAAAGAGAGCTTGGCTGTAATAGCAAAGTTTAAAAAAACATTTCCAAACTAGTAAGAACCTTTCATTTTAAAATTTGTATTGGAAAACTTGTCTTTAAAACTTTTATCTCATTTCTTTTTAGGGCATGTCATTTTCGCGTACTTGACTTTTTTTACATGAAATGTTTTTGTTATGTATTAATTTCTTTATATTACTTACATTATTAATTTGCTGGTTTAAATCTACATTTATTATTTTTTGCTTTAAATTTCTTCTTTATTTCTATTTTATATTTAATTTTCTAACTTTTTTAACCACCTCAAAAGAGGTTTTTTGAAAAACAATATTCAATTTGTCTTGTTTAAAAATTTTTAAATAAAAATGCATTTTTGATTTTGTATAATTTTAAGCTTAGAATTTTTTTTACTGTGGAAGAAAATAAACTAAAGCTTTCCAATATCTGTTAAGTTTTCCTGGATTTCAAGGCAAATTTATTAGAGTCGGGCGCGGCAATTAATGTCAAAAGTACAATTATTTATTGCGCGCTTAACAAGTCTCACTTATAATTCACCTCGAAATGCGGCCTAGAAAAAGTTTCGGTGACAGTTCTTATTTGAAAAAATCCCCGGAAAACTTTGGAATAAATACGACCTTTCGGAACGACATACTAAATTTATAATTTAATATTACTCTAAGTTAGTTTTAAACTATAATATACAAAAATAGAACTAATGATGGCGACGGAAAAAGTAAGAGAAAAGCATTTTGTTTTTTTTCGCAAGTTACCGAAAAAATCCGAACAAAAACAGTTCTCATTAAAAATACACGGATTTTTTTAAAATGTCAAAAATGTTGACATATGTCACCGAGGGGTGGGACACTCCTTAAATAGGTGGACAAATTTGGTAAAAGTATTTAATAAATACATTTAAATAGCTTTTAAATACTTTTAAATACTTCTAAATCCAATTAAATACTTTTAAATACTTTTAAATACTTTTAAATACTTTTAAATACTTTTAAATACTTTTAAATACTTTTAAATACTTCTAAATACTTTTAAATACTGTCGGCGCGTCAGTAACTTTAAATTATGTCGCTTAATACAAATTACCTACAATAACATTATTCTATTTAGAAGTTGAAATATCTGCTTCGCGCCACCAGTTTTACCAGTACATAATTAAATAACCAGACACACAAGTTTCCCCACCATGCAAGAGCGCTTTGTAGAAGCCGCCGCGCAGAGTTGAGTTTTGCAGACAGCGAATCCAAGGCAGTGTTGCCAACCCTACGGATTTATCTGTAGATCTACGGATTTTGGATTTCGATCTCCGATATCCGATTTTGGATCCAAATCTACAGATTTTTGGCAATTTTACTAAAAAATGATAAACATCGAAACACAACGGCGGCCGCGCCTCATTCCTCCTTATCAGTCCTCAGTAGGGACCTATTGCAATAGTGCCAGTCACAAATTGTGCCGTACACTATATTGACAGTTTCTCATTATAAGAACAGCTGTGTCCTTTCAAAATTAGGCCTTTGTGTATTATACGAGCCGGATTTAATGCCACTATTAATGGAAAATAAACGACGGGATTTATAAATTCGACTTTGGTATGTCAATTTTGAAAGATCAACTGTCAGTTTGTAATGCGAAACTGTTAATATAGTGCCCGGCACAATTTGTGCCTGGCACTATTGCAATAGGTCTCTATTATCTTTACTTTTTTTCCTACACTTTAATCATTTGGTAAAAAGATTTTGCTTGGATCCTTATTTTTCTAGACATCTAGCGGACGGTCGTTGCAACATTATTTAGAACGAATTGTATTTCTTCGCGCGTTGTTTGATGGGGAGTCAAACAACGCTTCGCGCCACGAAAGTTAAACTATGTTTTACGTTATGTATGTTAACTAAATAAAAAAAAGTTTATTTGGATCCTTTGGAACGGAGCAGTAGGTACCGTACCGTTCTCGTGCAATTCCGAACCAAAAAAGTTGTGTACTCCTGTCACTGTCAAAAAAAGAAAAAAATCAAACCAATATAAACTTTTTAATTGTAAAAAAGCACCTTTTTTTGTTTTTAGTCTTCTTTGAACCTACGGATTTTTACAGATTTTTCGCGTTCACGCTACGGATTTTCGCTTTCCAATAGTTGGCAACACTGATCCAAGGCCAGACTCGATCGCACTTTAGGCGAGAAAGCAGCGTCACTGGGTATTGATTTTTTCTTACGTATTTAATGTTTATCAAACAAGCCATATTGTAACTAGTGATGGGCAATCCGGGTCTTTTTTGAGATCCGGCTCAACGGATCCGGGTCAGTACAAAGAGCCGACTCACTGAACCGGCTCGCGGGTCCGGATCTTTCTCATTTATGACGATCGTGATTTCTGTGTTCGGTTCTCCGCTTCGCTGTCAATTTGCGCTCTTGGCCTTGGCTTGGATACGTGGCGCCATCAAACCCTTAGCGGCACATAAGAAAACTATCACAACGCCATTGTAGTTATGAATCATCTAATCGACCATAAACAAAACATCAAGAAACACGTCCTTTGGTTTTCAAGTAATTAAGTAAATAAATGCTCATAAAATTGTGCCGTAAAAAATAAAGTTTTTAAGTTGTCAACGTGCTCTTTACGTAGCCTCCCTTCAGTGTTCTGTTTCTTTGCAATTCAACGCATTCAACGGATCTCGGATCTGTTCGGTCGCTTGATCTTTTTGAGCGGTTTGAACTGCGGTTCAGTCGAGAGTTCTGTGGTCGGAAGAGTTCGTGAATCTTCGGACACTTTCTTAATCGCCAGGTCGTCACAGACTCGCGGATCCGCGAACCGGCTCTTTGAAAATCTGAGAGTCGGTTCTCACGGCTCAGTATAAAGATCCGGATCTTTGAACCGGTTCATTCGCGAACGACCCATCACTAATTGTAACGTTGTGAATAATACAGGCAGTATTTTTTATGAGTGCATTTTATTTCATAATTTATATATACAGTTCACTTAGAAAACCATAGACATACAAAAAAAAATCCGTGGTTCCGTGCATTCACGTGAAGCGTCATTTTGTGACTCCTGCGGAAAATCGTTAAAAACAACAGTAAATCTATATAAAAAAAACGTGAATTTTTATGCACCAGTGCATCTTAATGTGCTTAATCAAATAAAACAAGTTTCGAGTACGAAAATAGTGCGATTATCCAATAAAACCGGGTGTTCTGCATTCAATCCCAATGTCTAGAAAACAAACATAGTTTTTTTTTTTGTGAACCACAGAATAAAAAGCCCTAGAGGGTAAAATGACATCACTCATATGTGAAAACTGTCAGAATCAATGCGTGTTTAAAGCACGACGCTCACTAACGAACGAGGAAAAATTCGGCACAAAATGTGATAGATGCAGGAGAGCTCTATGCAAAGATTGTGCATCTTTAACAACTACTGAGATAGATTCATTATGCCTCAACCAAAGAACTCTATTATATTACTGTGGAGATTGCAAAAAAAGGAAAGTCCGTGAGGATGACATCCTACAGGAGATGAAAAGTTTCACTGAAGCCAAAACTCATGTAAACCAACAAATTCAAACAATAGAGAAATCCATACTTGAAGTAAGCAAAAAACTTGAGAACTCATTGACAAAGCAATTTCTAGCCCACTTCAACACACTTTCTCAGGAAATAACAAACTTAAAGGAGTCCAACAAAGAATTGGTTAAATTATGTAACCCAACACCAGTGCTACCAGTGAGTACCACATCTATCCCTCCTTATTCTGAGGCTGTCCGAAAATCAGCTGACTCAAAACCAAAACAACAAGGGGAGAAGGATAAAAAGCAAGGCCAACCAACTAGAAACGAAATCCGGGTACCTAACCAAACTTTTCTCAAAAATAAAAAAGTAAACAATTCAGAGGAGGACCCAGGCGAAAATGAGTTTGAAATCCCTCATTACCACCGACGACGCAGGCCCTCGTCTCGGAAAAACAGTGACAACTCAGAAATTATTCATCAGGAGAGGAATCCAAAAATAAGACACAAAAAAATGCTTTCAGGTAACCGAGATGAGTGTGAAGACTTTAAAGGCTTAGGCCAGTAAAAGAAAGATCAGAAAATATGGCTGTTTTTACGCATAAAGCACGATAAAAACGACAGTGATTTTAGAGAGGAGACTGTGAAAAATTTTATAGCTAAATATACAAAAACACAAGAAGAAATTTCTGTCAAAAAATGTGTCCCAAGAAACCTGTTATCAGATGGAAAAGCTAGAACATACTTTATGGTAGGAGTTGACCCAAAACTCAAAGATGTGGTTTATGACCCAAAATTCTGGCCCCGTGGGGTCTCTTATAGCCGTTTTAACTTTGGTTTAGGCAAGAATTTTTTAGACAACCGTCAACAGAATCACCAATTGCAAAGCAGTGGTCCCCCCCACAGTCAAATAGAGCCTCCAACCAAAAAGTGAATACAGAACCAAGTAGCACACCCCTCACCTTATTTTACACAAATACTGGTTCATTAATGACCAAAATTAATGAACTACAAGTCTCTGTCTACGCATCTAAACCAGATATAATATTCATCACAGAAACATGGTTTAAAGAGTCAATTCCAGACTCTCTTGTTTCAATCAATGGGTATTCTTTATTTCGCGAGGACCGAAAAAACAGAGAGGGAGGTGGTGTGTGTATATACATAAAGCAAAAAATACATGGTTTCATAACTGAATGCATTAAAGTCCCTAAGATTTTACATACCAACTCTGATAAAATAGACTACTTATTTCTTAAAATCAAAATAAAAACTGCAAGCTTCTTGATTGGATGTGTTTATAGACCACCAGATTGTTCCCCATTTGAGAATTTAAAATTCTGTGAAGGTTTTGAAAAGTTATCAGAAATAACGAGCAACATCCTAATTTTTGGAGACCTGAATTATAAAGAAATTGTCTGGGAAAACAACTTTCTTACAGAACCAAATCTATTGGCTGAGCAGTTTCTCACTAGCTACAAAAGCACCCACCTTCACCAGCTAATTAACTTTCCAACCAGATTTCGAAGAAACAATACCCCATCTCTGCTAGATGTCTTCTTTACATCTGATAAAAACCTAGTAGCAGAGATTGAAAGTAGCGCTCCACTAGGTAAGAGTGACCACATTATTGTAACATCATTACTGCAAATAAACATTGGCCCCACAATACGACCGTCACGATCACATCTAAACTACTGGAAAGCAGATTATGCTTCCATAAAACAACATCTGAGGGAAGCAACTATTGATGAAACATTGTCGGCATTTGAAAATATGAAGAAAATCATTTTTGACCAACTTACAAGGTATGTCCCCTTAACTTCCACAAAAGAAAAGGGAGGAAAACCATGGATCATGAAACGCCATAAACGATTAATCAACAAAAAACGGAGGCTTTGGCATAAATATCAGACCACCCAAGATCAGATCGATTTTGAGCAATACCAAGAAGCTAAAAACACAGTGACATATGAACTAAATCATTCCAAAAGGCTATTCGAAGAATCCATTCTAGAAAAAGGCCCAAAACAATTTTTTCAGTACATTAGCAATACTCTTAACTCAAAGGTACAATCCTTCGCCCTATACAACAATGATGGAAATGTCACAGCACTCCCTGAGACAGTCAGTGAATTGTTTGGCAATTACTTCAAGAGTACATTTGTAACTGAAGACATTAACATGCCAACTTGTACACCTGAGACAAGATCTATCCAATCCTTAGAGAATATAATCTTTACAAATGAAAAAGTATCAAATGCCCTTAAAAAACAAAAAATCCACTCAAGCCCAGGCTCTGACAATATTCCAGCTGTGTTTTTAAAAAAATTCCACACCCGAAATCTGCCCAATTCTCACATGTGTTTTTACAGAATCACTAGACAGTGGAAAACTGCCACCTGAATGGAAAAACTCCATAGTCATCCCAATTCATAAAAAGGGGGACAAACTCTCTCCAAAAAACTATAGACCGATAAGTCTAACATCTATAGCCTGTAAATGTATGGAACGAATAATTGCAATAGAACTAACAAAGTTCTTGCTAGACCACCACAAGAACAGTTTCTTTGCACAACATGGTTTTCTTCCAAAACGGTCAGCAATTTCTAACCTGTTGGATTGTCTGGAAGCATGGACACAAGCACAAGATGAGGGATATCCAATTGATGTCATATATGTCGATTTTGAAAAAGCATTTGATACTGTCCCAATCCAGAGATTGATTAAAAAATTAGAGCACATTGGAATACGAGGAAAGCTTCTTAGGTGGATAGAAGATTACTTGACAAATAGAACATTCCAGGTCAGGATTGACAACCATCTATCAACCACAAATACAGTGACAAGTGGCGTGCCTCAAGGCTCAGTACTTGCTCCAATGCTGTTCCTTATCTACATAGCAGATTTACCAACAAACATGCTAAATCTTTTAAAATTCTTTGCTGATGATATGAAATCTTACTGCGACCCAAGCATACACCATGGGCTAGAAATGGAAGATTTAGCAGAACTTGAAAGATGGATACAAAAGTGGAAATTGCAGCTTAACATCGATAAGTGCTGTATTCTACATATCGGTAACAACAATCCAAACTTAGCTTACTTCTTGTATGACAAAGAACTAAAAACTGTTGAAAACCAGAGTGACTTAGGTGTAACAGTCTCCATAGACCTTAAATGGGACTCGCATATAGCTAAGATTGTGAAGAAGGCTAATTCCATGATATACCTAGTAAGACGCGCATTTGGTAACATCTCAGAACGGATGTGCATCAAAATTTATAAAACTTACATTAGACCGATACTAGAACATGCCATGGTAGTCTGGAGTCCATATTTTCAAAAAGATATTGACCTTCTAGAGAGGGTACAGCGCAGATTTACAAAAATACCACTTTCTTTGAGAAACAAGACCTATGAAGAACGTCTAAGAACTCTAAAGTTGCCAACATTATACAATAGAAGGAAACGTGGCGACCTGATTGAAACATATAAAATACTCAGTGGGTACTATTCGTGTGACATCAACTACTTTAAAAGAAATGAAAACCCTCAACTTCGTGGCCATTCTTTGAAACTTGACCCTCTTCGATGGAGTCGAATGTCCAGAAAAAACATTCTGTATAACCGGGTGGTGAAAGACTGGAACAGCTTAACCGAAGAAATCGTGACCGCCCCAAGTGTAAATAGTTTTAAAAATAAATTAGACAAGTTTTGGCCTCACCTGGCAAGTTAAAACTAGTTAGGGACTAGTGTGCAGTCAATCAGACAAAGTTGTCTGTCTATCTGCTTATGGATAATAATAATAAAAAATACTTTTAAATACTTTTAAATATTTTTAAATACTTTTAAATACTTTTAAATACTTTTAAATACTTTTAAATACTTCTAAATACTTTTAAATACATTTAAATAGCATCTTTTTGCCCTTATAACCCTCTCTTAAATCTGCTTTTTTACATTTCCTTTCCGGATTTTTAGGATATAAGTAAACACACGTCCCCGGTTAACCAGTGTAAAGTTTAGTGTGTATTTATACCCAAAAGTGTGTATTCTAATTACAAAATAAGGTTAGTAAATATCTTAGACTTTATTAAATTATAATTTCATCCCTAGTTTAACAACGTTTTTAGAGTAAAAAAAAATATTCCTCCCCAAGGTTGCCAGTTTTTAAACTCCTGCGGAGACATTTCATTCAAAAACTATCAGTAATTTTGATGCACTATCTTTAACTAGATAGATTATGTATTTAAATAAATTTAGAAAAAAAACTTTTTGAAAACAAGCTCAAAAAATTATTTTATGCTTTTTAGTCCATTTTATAAAAGCTTGTTTTCAAAAAGTGTTTTTTCTAAATTTACTTTTTAATTTTTAGATTTGTCTAAGTCTTATGCATTTCTAATTTTGGTCGAGATCGAACAAACTAAAGTCTTACCTCTTCTACGCCCCCCCCCCCCACTTTTTAGTGGAAGAGAATGTGAATTTTGAAATCAATCAGATACCTACGTGGAAGTCAGTTGAAAGTAATCAGAAAATCTCGTTATTAAATCGTCTATTTTGAATCCACCATATTGAATTTTTGTAATCTGATCAAAAATTCGTAATCCTCATCCTCAAAAACCCCCAGATACCAATTTTAATGAAAATCAGAAAAACTAAAAGTTTACCCCCACTCCGCCCTCCACGTTAGGGGGGAAGTAGGCAGTCAGTGATACCACATTATTGGATTGTCATCGAAACTATAACGGTATGTAAAATTTGAAGTTAATCGGATATGTGGAAGTCAGTGGAAAGTAATCAGAAAAACTTGACATTAAATCGTCTATTGTGAATCCGCCATATTGAATTTTTGTAATCTGACCAAAAATTCGTAATCCTCATCCTCAAAAACCCCTAGATACTAATTTTGGTGGAAATCCAACAAACCAAAATTTTACCCCCTCTCCGCCCACCAGGTTAGGGGTGAGGTAGGCAGTCAGTAATACCACATTATTGGATTGTCATCGGAACTATAACGGTATGCAAAATTTGAAGTGAATCGGATACGTGGAAGTCAGTTGAAAGTAATCAGAAAAACTTGACATTAAATCCTCCATTTTGAATCCGCCATATTGAGTTTTTGTAATCTGATTAAAAATTCGTAATTCTCATTCTCAGAAACCCCCAGATAACAATTTTGGTTGAAATCGGACAAACTAAAGTTTTACCCCCTCTCCACCCCCCACGTTAGGGGGGAGGTAGGTACCCGATGACACCATATTATTGTATTGTCATCGGAACTCAGACGCTATGCGGAATTTAAAGTCAATCGGATGTTTGGAAGTTCTTCAAAAATGAGTTGCAAGATTTGATTACATACATACATACATACAGGTGAAGTTAAATAAAAGCTTGTAAAAAGATAAACATCTCACCTAGGTCATAAAGCGTATTAAAACGAACGCCTCACAAATACGGAGGCGATAGATTCTAGTCACCCGCGCGCACTATCAAACTCTCTGAAAAAGATTTACACTTTCTCTGTCACACGCGACTCGACGCGGGTAGGAATCATTCTACCGCTTCTCGCAACGCGGCGGGCGACGATTTAAATCATAGGTCCATATAAGACTTTCCCTGGGAATCCCATACCAAGAGTCATATTTTTCTTTTTGGTTTCTCATTCAGTGATACCAGGTCTTATGCTTTTGCATGAGATCTCATGTTTTTTAAACAAATCTCATGCTATCATTATTTTATTACAAAAAGAAATGAACCAAACATCGCGGCGCTTAAGGTAACTCAATACAATTTTTAACTAAAATTTAAAAATATGAAAATGGCGTATTCAAAATGGTGGATTTTCCCATTTAACAACTGATATGCATTAAACTTGGAACTTTTTCAGGTTGCTGATTATTATTTTTAACTTAAACTAAAAAAAAATCAAAATGACGGATCCAAAATAATGGATTTTTCCCTGGGATGTTTCAGATCGCTGATTATGATTTTTAACTTGAACTTAAAAATAAATGGATCCATGATGGATGTGATACCTTCCTAGCTAGCCGATTAGCACACTTCAAGTGACGCTATAATAAAATCAGCCTTAAAAACAGTTTTTTGTGAATATTTCGCAAACTAATGCTCCCACGAAGTTTTTGGTTATAACACAAATTATTAAGCAAAATGTGGTATACTATATTCCGAAATGAGAGGTTCTCACTGAATTGGAAATGTTTATTTAAACTTGGCTATAATAATTAACTCTTGCCATAAGCCATGCCATTTGCCATTTGCAATTTGCCATTGGCCATTGGTGCCATTTGTCATTTGACATTTGTCATTTGTCATTTGTCATTTGTCATTTGTCATTTGTCATTTGTCATTTGTCATTTGTCATTTGCCATTTGCCATTGGCCATTGGTCATTGGGCATTTGCCATTTGCCATTTACCCTTCGCCATTTGCCATTGGCCATTTCCATTTACCATGTTTCATGTTCCATTTTCCCCGTTTCCCCTTTCCCCGTTTGCCCGTTTCTCCGATTCCCCGTTTTCCTGTTTGTCCGTTTCCCCGTTTCCCTGTTTTCCGTTTCCCCGTTTTTCCGTTTGCCCGTTTGTCCATTTGCCTGTTTCCGCGTTTCCCCGTATCCCCGTTTGCCACGTTTTTCTGTTTCCCCGTTTGCCGGTTTGCCCTTTTCCCCGATTGCCTGTTTCCCAGTTTCCCCGTTTGTCCGTTTACCCGTTTGATTGTTTGCCCGTTTGCCTGTTTGTCCGTTTCCCGTTTGCCCGTTTGTCCGTTTGCCCGGTTGCCCGTTTTCCCGTTTTCCCTTTTGCTTGTTTGCCCTTTTCCCGGTTTCTCCGTTTGCCCGTTTCCCCGTTTCCCTGTTTGCACGTTTCCCCGTTTGCCCATTTGTCCGTTTGCCCGATTGCCCGTTTGCCTGTTTTCCCGTTTTCCCGTTTGCCCGTTTCCCCGTTTTCCCTTTCCCGTTTTCCTTTTTCCATTTTCCTTTTTTCATTTTTCATTTTTCATTTTTCATTTTTCATTTTTCATTTTTCATTTTTCATTTTTCATTTTTTATTTTTCATTGTTCATTGTTCATTGTTCATTGTTCATTGTTCATTGTTCATTGTTCATTGTTCATTGTTCATTGTTCATTGTTCATTGTTCATTGTTCATTGTTCATTGTTCATTGTTCATTGTTCATTGTTCATTGTTCATTGTTCATTGTTCATTGTTCATTGTTCATTGTTCATTGTTCATTGTTCATTGTTCATTGTTCATTGTTCATTGTTCATTGTTCATTGTTCATTGTTCATTGTTCATTGTTCATTGTTCATTGTTCATTGTTCATTGTTCATTGTTCATTGTTCATTGTTCATTGTTCATTGTTCATTGTTCATTGTTCATTTTTCATTGTTCATTGTTCATTGTTCATTGCCACGTTCATTGTTCATTGTTCATTGTTCATTGTTCATTGTTCATTGTTCATTGTTCATTGTTCATTGTTCATTGTTCATTGTGTTCATTGTTCATTGTTCATTGTTCATTGTTCATTGTTCATTGTTCATTGTTCATTGTTCATTGTTCATTGTTCATTGTTCATTGTTCATTGTTCATTGTTCATTGTTCATTGTTGATTGTTGATTGTTCATTGTTCATTGTTCATTGTTCATTGTTCATTGTTCATTGTTCATTGTTGATTGCTGATTGTTGATTGTTGATTGTTGATTGTTGATTGTTGATTGTTGATTGTTGATTGTTGATTGTTGATTGTTGATTGTTGATTGTTGATTGTTCATTGTTCATTGTTCATTGTTCATTGTGTTCATTGTTCATTGTTCATTGTTCATTGTTCATTGTTCATTGTTCATTGTTCATTGTTCATTGTTCATTGTTCATTGTTCATTGTTCATTGTTCATTGTTCATTGTTCATTGTTCATTGTTCATTGTTCATTGTTCATTGTTCATTGTTCATTGTTCATTGTTCATTGTTCATTGTTCATTGTTCATTGTTCATTGTTCATTGTTCATTGTTCATTGTTCATTGTTCATTGTTCATTGTTCATTGTTCATTGTTCATTGTTCATTGTTCATTGTTCATTGTTCATTGTTCATTGTTCATTGTTCATTGTTCATTGTTCATTGTTCATTGTTCATTGTTCATTGTTCATTGTTCATTGTTCATTGTTCATTGTTCATTGTTCATTGTTCATTGTTCATTGTTCATTGTTCATTGTTCATTGTTCATTGTTCATTGTTCATTGTTCATTGTTCATTGTTCATTGTTCATTGTTCATTGTTCATTGTTCATTGTTCATTGTTCATTGTTCATTGTTCATTGTTCATTGTTCATTGTTCATTGTTCATTGTTCATTGTTCATTGTTCATTGTTCATTGTTCATTGTTCATTGTTCATTGTTCATTTTTCATTTTTCATTTTTCATTTTTCATTTTTCATTTTTCATTTTTCATTTTTCATTTTTCATTTTTCATTTTTCATTTTTCATTTTTCATTTTTCATTTTTCATTTTTTATTTTTCATTTTTCATTTTTCATTTTTCATTTTTCATTTTTCATTTTTCATTTTTCATTTTTCATTTTTCATTTTTCATTTTTCATTTTTCATTTTTCATTTTTCATTTTTCATTTTTCATTTTTCATTTTTCATTTTTCATTTTTCATTTTTCATTTTTCATTTTTCATTTTTCATTTTTCATTTTTCATTTTTCATTTTTCATTTTTCATTTTTCATTTTTCATTTTTCATTTTTCATTTTTCATTTTTCATTTTTCATTTTTCATTTTTCATTTTTCATTTTTCATTTTTCATTTTTCATTTTTCATTTTTCATTTTTCATTTTTCATTTTTCATTTTTCATTTTTCATTTTTCATTTTTCATTTTTCATTTTACATTTTTTATTTTTCATTTTCATTTCGGTGTTTGTAATGTATTTATAAAAGACGGTTTTTAAGGCTGATATAGCGTGGGGTTGACTTGGAGTGTGTCCATGGGCAAGGTAACCGTGGACTTGGCCCACTTAGGTTATACATCGTTTAAAAGATAATTTAATTTTCTACAATAAAGTTAATTAAACGATTTCTGTAAAATGCTTAGCTTTTGAGAAAATGACATAAAACTGAATAATTTCGGTTTATTTTGCATATACTATGGAAATACATAGGAAACGGGTGTGCCATCTCGGCGCCGCCAACTGGGCGCCGGGCCAACTCGGCGCCGCCAACTGGGCGCCGGCCAACTCGGCGCCGGACTAAAAAAATTCTTTTTGATAAAATGTGTAGATGAAAAATAAAATATATTATTTATATAAAAACATCCTCCCACCCCTACCGCCAACCCTTCTATAGAAAAATGTGTTTTTGACATACTTCTCGTTATCCGATTTGGATAAAATTTGGTATACACATAGTGGTCCGATGATAATACAACAATAAGAAAAAAATATCCGACCACCCCCTTCCATAGAAAAATTTGTTTTTGACACACATCCCGTTATCCGAATTGGATGAAATTTGGTATACATATAGTGATCCGATGACAATACAATATTAAGAAAAAAATATCCTCCCACCTCTACCCCCACCCCCTTTCATAGAAAAATGAGTTTTTGACACACTTCCCATTATCCGATTTGGATGAAATTTGGTATTCACATAGTGGTCCAATGACAATACAACATTAAAAAAAAAGATGTCCTCCCACCCCTACCCCCATCCCCTTCCATAGAAAATGCGTTTTTGACACCCTTCCCATTATCCGATTTGGATGAAATTTAGTATATATATAGTGGTCCGATGACAATACAACATTGAAAACAAAATCCTACCACTCCTACCCCCACCCTCATCTATAGAAAAATGCGTTTTTGACACACTTCCCATTATCCGATTTGGATGAAATTTGGTATACATATAGTGATCCGACGACAATACAATATTAAGAAAAATATCCTCCCACCTCTATCCCGGTTGGTAAATAAGAAAATCCGCCATTTTGGGTCCGCCATTTTGATTTTTTTAAGTTTGAGTAAAAAATTTTCGTAAATGATCTCAAACATTGTAATACTTCAAGTTTGAGACAAATCGGTAAATAAATAAGAAAATCCGCCAATTTGGATCCGTCATTTTGATTTTTGAATCCGCCATTGTTATAATAAAAAACGTAAATTGTAGTATTACCAGGTTACCAAACACTACAACTACCAAGATTCAACAGTCGTCTTAATGGATTTAACTTTACTTAACACAAACAAATTTCAAATAAATTAGTAAAAAAATTTTTCAGTCACAAGCTTTTATAAAATGCACTAAAAATTAAAAAATAATTTTCTAACATTCTAATATTATCATAATAATAAAAGCGATGGCCGACTGATAGAAATTTTGACGATGTTAGCACGATAAGATATCCGTATCAATTAAATATCACTATTTGCAAGAATCAATCTAGCAGAAAAATGCAGAGGTAAATAAATAAAGAAGAGTTTATTCTAGATTATAATGAAATCGCTGATCGTGAGTTGTTTGGAAACCCATTTTTCTATTGGGGAAAGGAGAGGGTGGGGGTAGAGGTAGAAATATATTTTTTATTTGGGCTGTATTGCCATCGGACCTTTATGCATATACCAAATTTTATAAAAGTCATTTGAAGTGAAGTGTGTCATAAACTTTTTATGGAAGGGGGTGGGTGGTAGGGGTGGGAGGACATTTTTTCATTATTGTTGTATTGTTATCGGACCACTATATGTATAGCAAATTTCATCCAAATCGGATAATGGGAAGTGTGTCAAAAACGTATTTTTCTATAGATGAGGGTGGGGGTAGGAGTGGTATGATTCTTTTTTTCAATGTTGTATTGTCATCGGATCATGTGTACCAAATTTCATCCAAATCGGATAATGGGAAGGGTGTCAAAAACGCATTTTCTATGGAAGGGGGTGGGGGTAGGGGTGCGAGGATATATTTTTTAAAAATGTATTGTCATCGGACCACTACGTGAATACCAAATTTCATCCAAATCGGATAATGGGATGTGTGTCAAAAACTCATTTTTCTATGAAAGGGGGTGTGGGTAGAGGTGGGAGGTTATTTTTTTCTTAATATTTTATTGTCATCGAATCACTATATGTATACCAAATTTCATCCAAATCGGATAACGGGATGTGTCTCAAAAACAAATTTTTCTATGGAAGGTTGTGAGGGAAGGGGTGGGAGGATATTTTTTTCTTATTGTTGTATTATCATCGGACCACTATGTGTATACCAAATTTTATCCAAATCGGATAACGGGAAGTGTGTCAAAAACACATTTTTCTATAGAAGGGGTGGGGGTAGGGGTGGGAGGATATTTTTTTCTTAATGTTGTATTGTCATGGGATCACTACGTGTGTACCAAATTTCATCCAAATCGGATAATGGGAAGTGTGTCAAAAACGCATTTTTCTATAGATGAGGGTGGGGGTAGGAGTGGTAGGATTTTTCTTTCAATGTTGTATTGTCATCGGATCACTATATGTATACCAAATTTCGTCCAAATCGGATAATGGGAAGGGTGTCAAAAACGCATTTTCTATGGAAGGGGGTGGGGGTAGGGGTGGGAGGATATTTTTTTTTAAAATGTTGTATTGTCATCGGACCACTATGTGAATACCAAATTTCATCCAAATCGGATAATGGGAAGTGTGTCAAAAACTCATTTTTCTATGAAAGGGGGTGGGGGAAGAGGTGGGAGGACATTTTTTTCTTAATATTGTATTGTCATCGAATCACTATACGTATACCAAATTTCATCCAAATCGGATAACGGGATGTGTGTCAAAAACAAATTTTTCTATGGAAGGGGGTGCGGGTAGGGGTGGGAGGATATTTTTTCTTAATATTGTATTGTCATGGGACCACTACGTGTGTACCAAATTTTATCCAAATCGGATAATGGGAAGTGTGTCAAAAACGCTCCACAAGATTTGATAGATAGTTAGACAGAACTAAATAAAAGCTTGTAAAAAATTGCGTAAAGAATTTTTTAAAGATGTTTTTATATAAATAATATATTTTATTTTCCATCTACACATTTTATCAAAAAAAAAAAATTTAGTCCGGCGCCGAGTTGGCCGGCGCCCAGTTGGCGGCGCCGAGTTGGCCCGGCGCCCAGAGGGCCCGGCGCCCAGTTGGCGGCGCCGAGTTGGTGGCGCCCAGTTGGCGGCGCCGAGTTGGCGGCGCCCAGTTGTCCTAGACCGCTTTAGTGTGATGATGATTCATATAAGGGTCGGCCTTGCAGCCCTTTCACTGCGACCACTAGGTTTTTTTTATTAGGATATTATCTATGTATAGACATATATCAGTATGTTTTTTGTGTTTGATAATTGTGGCTCTCTTTTAAGTGGTTTCTCACCACTGTATGCATAGGCCTCCAAATGGGCCGGCTATCCGTTTGGGTGAGACACTGTTCAGATCTCCTGAGTCAATCTGAGGTTTACCGAAAGTGTTCAGACGTAAACCTGCAATAGCCGGATATTCGCACAGTACATGTCTGTTTCGTCGTCATCCATACAGAGCCTCTCTTCCGTTAGTCCAATCCACAGAACACCAAAGGGAAGAAATGCAAACTACGTGTTTAACCGTTGGTAACACTAGAATAACCTTAACACGGTCCAGAAAGAGAGAAGACTATAGCTCTCTGTCTAGATCAATCATGTCGGGACACAGCTGATTTTTGTCAAAATAAATCAGCTGATATCACAGAACACCAGCTGAGCTGATATTTGTTAAAATAAATCTGCTGGTCAGTGAAAATCAGCTGTTGATGGGAAAAACGTTTGTTTTTGTTAAAATGTATTTTTTCAAAACCATCCCATTTAAATCATGGCATACTTTTTCCATCATATTTGCACAAAAATATCGTCAAATAGTAAAACTTTGTGGACAATAATTTTTTTACAAAATGTATGGAAAATACCAAAACTTTATATAAAATGGTTTTGAAAAAATACATTTTAAACAAAAACAAACTTTTTGTATCATCATCAACTGATATTCAATGAACAGTATTATATTAATATTTAAAAATTAATTAATAAACATATTATAGTACTTACCAGCTTTTTTACTGCTAAAGATACATTTATATGATTTGTGATATTGTTATTTCAGTGTTGAGCAGATAGTAAACTAAAACACTTTCCGTGATAGACACAGTTTATTGAACTTGCGCCGAGGGGCTGATCAATGCGCTTCGGACTAATAAAAATCAGTAAAAATTAGGTCCTGGCAGGACCTTTGGTTTGGTATTATTCGTTAGGCATTTTTGTCTTTTTTTATCACTTTATACCTAAATAAGACCAAGAAGGACTTACAGGACCAATAAAAATATGGATTATGTAAAGAACTGTACACAATTTTTGCTATTGATCAGCCTTTCTCCCTGCAATGAATTGCAAGACAAGCAGTGATAGAACCACCATACATCAAGACCTTCTGCAGGGTCGAACCGAACCGAACCGAACCGAATCAACTAAACCGTTTTAATTTCGCTTGAATCATTTTTTACTTGTGTGTGTGTGATCGCTCCAGCCCTTCGTGCTTTCTATGGAGCATACGCCTCTCAGCAACCCTGTGCCTTGCTGCATTGTAGTTCTGCCACTGTTTATTTACATATTGAAATAAGTTTTTATAAAATACACATTATACAGGGTGTTTCATAATTCAATAACATAATTTTAGTGTTGAATTCCTTAAGTGGTTTCAAGGCAAAATTTTTATATAACCTTAAACGCCTTGTTTTAAAGTTTCTTTTATTTAGTTTTTATAGCTCTTGTACTTTTCGAGATATTTAGTTCAAATTTGGCATATTAAGCTATAGGCACTACACTTTTAGTCATGCCAAATAATAGTAAACATGTACAGAGTGACCCTTTTTCAGGGGTCATGTCGCCTTTTCCCCCAGAATTTTTTTTATTTTAAGCCACTGGTAGGGAGAACTAGGGATTTTAAAACAAGAAATAAAATCTTTGTTTCATTTGCAAACTTTTTTGTTTTCCTGAAATTTTTTTGCATCTTTAACCATTTTAGAGAAAATCGCTGTTGCACCAAAGGCTGCTATCATAAAATAAAAAATGCTCCAGTATGGTATGGCGAGTATATCAAAATAAACAAATTAATTAAAACCTATTTGACATGCCTTAACTTGTAGTGCCTATAAGTAAATATACGAGCCAAATTTCAGCTAAATATCACAAAAACTGTAAAAGCTATATAAAAAAGTAAATTTAAAGACCCTGTATCTCTACTACTAAGTGTTTGTAGACCTTTGTTTATATAAACTTTTTGTCTTGAAATCACTCTAGGAAATTATCTTTAAAAATATTTTATTGAATTTTACAACACCCTATATAACCCATTTTGGCTTACATGCATTACGAATAATGTTTCAATATTGCACTAGTGCTATAATACAAATTCTATTTATTTTTTTGTTGTAGTCTGCAGTTTTTTGTAGCGGTTGACAAAAATATGCCTGCTTCCCCCATTAAACAACAAGCACATTGAATATAATGCAAGGCTAAATCCTCTCCCCCTTGAGCATTACATAATTCAAGAATGTAGTCAAACTCATTAGGTAATATAGGCACAATATATCCCCAAATGTTAAATACAATACAATTAGGAGCTTTCATTGGAGCAATATGAACTCACTATTATATGTAATAAAAATAAGACAAAATGGGCCACTTGTATATACAGTTTGACTTATTGTATCTGATCCTCAGCACAGAAATCAAAAAATATGTTTTTACACAATTCGCAAGTCAAATTTTATGAATTTATATGATTTTGTGGATGTCCTGATATTGTATAGTGTAGAATTTTACACAATTGGGCTGTATGTTTTGTGTAAAAATATATTTTTTGATTTCGGTTCCGAGGGTCGGATACCATTAGTCAAACTGTAGATAAGATTACTTAACAAAGTAATGTGAACTTTCTATTTTATGCCTAATTTACCCATAACATAATGCACAATGGAAAGATTTAGTGTTTATACTTTATGTCTACAATACTAAGGACATGGAAACAGAGATATTAAAATTAAGGAATGAGTTTGTTCATTGTGCATTAAGTTTTTGGGTAAACCAGGCCTTACTTAGAAAAATGCCATGATAATATAAGTTATGTGAATAATGACCTGTTCTAGTTTAAAGATTTCTGAAGTTTTGACATGTAATAGAATTTGCAGACAAAATAACAACTACCTTTTTCAGATAGAACAGTCACACACCCACCATATTCAAAAGTTTAAAAAAAATATATTTTTTTTACATGTGTCAACAAGTGAAAAAAATCATTTTTTGACATTACAATTGACATGTAAAAAAAATTATTTAGTTGTTTTCTTTTTTCACAAGCTATAAAATATTGTTTGTGAATAGAATCCTCTTTTGGGGGACCAACAAAAATTTTTATGTTAGAAAGAAAACCTGTCTAAAATAATTAAATAAAAATAAATAAATCAAAAAAAAACTTTGTAAAATTTTTATTTTAAAAGATTTTACAGTAAAAATTGCGAAAAATAAATAATTACTACTATCACTACCATAAGAAATTATTATTATTTTTTTACTTGAATGAACCAAACCAAACTTTCCACTAAGATTGTTAAAAAATTTAGATTTATTAAAATAAAACTAAGTGAAACTTTAAAAACCACCTTAAAAAACATGACTGCTGATGCTCCAATTGACACCTGTTTAAAAAACATAGCATTACTACCCTGAATACAAATTTAGCTTTGAGAATACATTGTCTGGTAATAATGCAGAATAAAATATTATTTTACAGCTTATGCAGTGGCGCACCCAGGAATATGTCTTGGGGGGGGGGGGCGAGGCTTCATGATGTCGTATTTCATGCTATTTTTTGTGTTTATTCATGAAATATGCGGAAAATATATAAAAAAAATCTTAGGTTTGGGGCCCCCCCCTGGCTTATTGCATTACAGATTTCTTGACATTAGCCCAAGATTTACATGGCATTATTGGCAAAACAGTACAAACTACAGGTTAGCTGTTACCACTTGGTTAGTACTATCTGAGGGGAACACAAAGCTGCCTTTGCAAAATTAAAAAACAGTGTTTGTTTTACTTAAAAATAAAACAAATTTTCATTCATTTCCAAACAAAGCATGCAACTTGTTTGTTCTGTCTCTCTTTAAGTAACATCATCTGAGTGAGAGAGAGGACACAAAAGTTGCATGCATGGAAAAGTTGCACAGTCCGAACAGGGTATTAGGCAATAAAAAATGCTATTTATAAAACTCAAGGATACCTGTTTCAGTTCCATCTTGACACATCTCTTTCTCCCCAGAAAAGAACAGGTATGTGCGATGATCAAATTGATACAGTAAAGTTGAGTTTATAGTTGGGGCTGTAAAGCTGGTTTGTCACTATGAAAGTTTCTCTAAAATGCATGCTACCATCTCATTCCAAGTGCCATCATCGGATATAGTGACATGGGTTTGATGCAGTCAGAACAGGGCTTAAGTAAGCAGTAAGATGCAACAAAAAAATGTATTATCCTACAAACATGGGTCTACACAGTAGCATATATGTCAGGGGCAGCCCCCCCCCAAAAGCAAAGTTTTTTCTAATATTTTCCACATATTTCATGAATACAAACATACAATATGGCCTTATGGGGTACCGCCCCCCCCCTACCTATATTTTACAGATCAAAATTTTAATGACCTTTTTATACTTTTCGATATTGGAGCGTATCGTTTGAGGTTAAAACAAATCCTAACTAATAAATCACAGCTGCTACCACTCCCAAACAGTTACCTATCTATCTATCACTTAGGTACAGATCAGGTTTACACTAAAAACCAACTACTATCCCCTTGGATTACCTTCTACCAGCAAAAAACAAACTACTACAAACTTTTGCTACCTTCTACCAGCAATAAAGTAACTACTTCCACCTTCCCCTAGCTTCTACCAGCAAAAAACTAACTACTACCAAGTTCCCCTAGCTTATACCACCAAAAAACCAAATACTACAATCATAATCAAAGGAGGTAGTAGTTGGTTTTTTAGTGGTAGAAGATAAGCGTTGGTAGAAGTTGGTTTTTTGGTGGCAGAGACTAGAAGAAGATGGCAGTAGTTGGTTTTTTAGGGGTAGAAGCTCAGCGAAGGTAGTAGTAGCTTGTTTTTTGGGGTTAGAAGTAGGGGAAGGTGGTAGCAGTCTGTTTTTTGGGGTTAGAAGTAGGGGAAGGTGGTAGTTGTCTGTTTTTTAGGGTTAAAAGTAAGGGAAGGTGGTAGTAGTTAGTTTTTTAGGGGTAGAAGCTAAGTGAAGGTGGTAGTAGTTTATTTTTTGGGGTTAGAAGTAGGGGAAGGTGGTAGTAGTCTGTTTTTTGGGGTTAGAAGTAGGGGAAGGTGGTAGTAGTTGGTTTTTTTAGGGATAGAAGCCACAGAAGGTGGTAGTAGTTGGTTTTTTGGTGGTAGAAACTAAGCGAAGGTGGTTTTTGGCATAAAACTGTGTCGCAGCTGTGTGATAGATCACTGTAACTGTTCAGAAGTAGTAACAGCTTAGACTTATAAGTGAGAACCTATGTGTTTTTATCACAAACAAGGCGGCCTTACTTAAAATAGAAATTTCCATTGTTCATAGTGGAAAGTATGAAGTAAGCCTAAATAAATGAACTTACCCCTTACCTTACTTTAACGAACAATAAATCCACCTTAAAACTCACTGGTATGGGGTCGTTGAATTGACTGCTTTTTATATGCTGCTCCTTGTTTTTTATACTGCTGCTGCTTCTTTTTTACACTGCTACTGCTTGTTAGACTCACAAAATTAGCCGATCTAGTACACAATGATTTGATTTTAGTTTTTTTATCAAAAATCAGATTGAGGGGAACACCCGAAAAAAATGACATTCACCACAGAATAAATCTCTTTCTGTCTGTTCTGGTGGGCTCTCTCTCTTTCCCACAACAGCAGTCAAACCACAGAACAGGATGACACTGTCAAACGTCATTATGTTTAGTTCCAATTTAGTCCCTTGTCCAGATCGCAGGCGCTGTTCGCGCTGTTATATTCCGTATGACATTTTCACGGGGGTGGTCCAATCTGTGCATATTGTGTACTCTCAGTCGACAGTGACCCGTAAAAAGACCAGTCACTATATGTATCTCCTGTCTGTTAGGTCCAATGATGTTCCTGGCTCTTTTTCTACAAGGTTATTTAAGGAACTCTTTAGAGTGAGCCAGTTCTGGTATATTTATACAGTATTGTTGAAAGCTATTCCCCATTCATTTTAATATGGTTGACAAAGCTGGTTCGGGGCCGAAAAATTTGGCAAATGCCGCTTCACTCGCTGCTTGGTCTGCGGTCTCACAGTTTAGTGTATATGTTACAGACCATATATAAAATCAGACCGTATGTATATGGCTAGGTCGTATACATACAGTCTAAATTGGGCAGACCGTATGTAAAAAATATGGTATTTCATATACGGACTAGACCGTTTATATACTGAGTATTGTGATTTAGGCCGTATGTTCGATGGCAGTGTTTCCAAGCGCGATTTGTGATATTTTAACGACGTTGAGTGTTTTTATTGTCGTATAATACAGATTTTGGGAATGAAATCTCAAAAAGAAAGGTATTTTATTAATCTAATAACAATAATTGGAAACCTTGAATTGGTGACGCCCCCTTACAAAAAAAACATTTATTTAAAAAAACTAACATTCTGATTTACTTAATCTAGTTCTGATCTAGTGCGGAGCGTGCTGTACGTGGCGTAACGTCTGTCCGTGGGTGTGTGTCTGTCCGGCCCACGGCAGCTCCTGAACCGCTGAACCGATTTTCATGCGACTTTCAGGAAAAATTGTGCTCGACACTGTAATGATCTGAAAGAAGTTTGGTTGAAATCCATTAATGTTAATGACAGTTTGTTGACAGTTAAATAATTGAAAAAATGGTAACTTTTTAACGGAACATCGCATCAGTATGCGGTTTCCGGAATATTGTAGAACATTTTTCTTAACAATTCGTAAGACTTCGTAAGAGCTTTCGTTTCGGAGATATTTCAAAAAATCTGGAGATGCTCGGTCAGTTTTAGCTGTAGTACTGGAAGCCACAGAAGATGGGTTTTACCGCTTGGGAACAAAAGAAGGAGTGATTTCAAAATACTATAGCTGTTCAGAATTTAGTACGTGCCCTGCTAACATTTTGAAAATTGAAGAAGTTTCCAAAGACAGGGAAATCCCTCTTAGATCGGTGGCTACTGCTCAATCGACAGGACCTGGGCAAGATTTTAAAAAATGTAATTGTAAGGGTAAACCCAAGTAACATTTTTGGTTAAAATTAGGTAAAGCTTACTTAAAATAAGAGAGTAATTTTTCCCCATAGGAAATTAAAAGGTTAAAAAAGAGGGAAATTTCCCGACATTTTCCCAAAGTGGGGACAAAAACAAAGGTAATTTGGAAGCAGAAAATAGGTAATTAGCACAGTTTGTGTTCCATGTCTAACTAACCTAGATGAGACTTTGACCAAGGTCACACATTAAGTCTCTGTTTAGACTAGTTTTCAACTTCAGTATAGCCTATATGGTTCCAAAGAAGTAAAAATGCCTTCTGTTGTCCCTGTATTGTGGCGCCCCCTACATCTGTCAGAATAGAAAGAAATGAAAACATTTCTAAATAAAAATAAATAAAGAGGAACACAATAATAATGGTTGATAAGTGTTTAACCACTTGTGAAAAAAAAATGGTGATGTTTTTTATCAACTATTGAAATTATATGGGGGTTTAAAATATAATTTCAATACATATTGAGATGAAAAAAACTTGCGGCGGAAATATTTTCGTAGAATCCATGACTTCTACGTCCAAAAGACTCACGCGCCCTTCAAAACATGTCATTTAAAAATTGTGTTTTTATGTTTTTAAAAATACAAAAACTGTAGCTTTTTAAATTTATAACCAAATTTTGATGTTTGGTCATAAAAGCAATTCAGTTACATCGTTTTACTGAAGATTATAGGGATTTACAAAAACACACTAAACATTTTTCACAAAGAAAAAAAACATGGCGTATATCCTTTTTCCCCCGAAGATCGTCTTAGAGGTTGATTTTACCTTTATTTTCGTCCTCAAAGGCGCAATGTCTAATTTCGTAGCCCAAATCTCTTCTAATTTTGACCAGAACGACAAATATTCCTCTTTGTAACCAAAGAATTATAGACGACGACAATCAACGCAGATTCTTACTCATAGTCACCCAGAGTCCCCCGCAAATATGTTGTCTTTTTCTGTCTTAGCTGTTCATTTGGTTTCTGCAGTGCGCGTGCGTGGACCGTCATCGTCCAGACATTTAGGCACGCTCTGTAATGAAACCGGTTGTCGCGGCAGTTTACCTGCTCCAGACATATACGTTATAATATGAGAGAAATAAAGATACATCTATTTAGAAGCCGGAAAAATACAAAAATGTAATAAAAAAATTAATAATATAAAAATGTATGATAAAAATTTCATTAGTTTTTTAAATATCAGGTTCAGGTCACGATTATAAACACTTTTATAAGTTAAATCGACTCTTTTGTTCAATTTAATTAAACTTTATTTGTCGAGCACTAAAACAAACTAGCCACATACTATTGATTTTTTGATGGGTAGGAAGTAACTAAAATAATTGTAAAAAAATTGAGAAATTTTATCAAAAAAATTAAAGGAAAGGAAATTGAAATGCCTAAAACTCAATGGCAGTAATAGAACATTCATAAATTACATAACGCAAAGATACAAGATTTTTGATCCCCCTTCTTAACGCATTTTCAAGAAAAATCATAAGTAAAATATATTGACTGTAACGCAAGGCTCCTTCCCTCCTGCTTCAGAATTATATAGAGTGTTTTAAGTTAAGTGTCCACCATTGCTAATTTTTTTATTATTAAAGATAGGAAAAAGTTTAATTTGGCAAACTAGTAGAATATTTGATGCTCTTTAAGGTACTTAAATCTAATCTAATCTTTTGATTTTTTTTACCTACAGTTTAAAATAATAAAGATATCTGAAATTCAAAATTACGTATTGTAATTTTATTTGGTAGACAGAAGTCTAATACCCTGTTTCCACCAATGCATGCCCACCGCGAATCAATAAACGCATCACGTGATGGCCCATGGATTTGCACTGGTTTTAAATGCAGCGTCAAAAGCGTTTTTTGAATCGGGATGGGCGTGCATTGGTGGAAACAGGGTATAAGCGTAATTTTGAATTTCGAATAAATTCGTTATTTTTAAGTTTATCAAAAGAAATCAAAATACAAGAATCGAAAGACCTATCAGAAAAAATTATAAAATGCAGGATGTTTGTTAAAATTGGATTTATGTTTTTTGAAAAAATTCGAAAACTCGATGTTCGATTTTTTTGATTTAAGCAATTTAAAGAGCGTCAAAAATTCTATTAATTTACCAATTTAAGCTTTCTTTTATTTTTAATAATAACAAAGTCAAATATTTAAAATACAATAACAACAATATTATTTTTACCTTGATTTTTACAAAATTTTAAAAAAATATTTTTTTATATTTAGTTAATTTATTTTTTCAAGAAAAGGTAGGTATGCTGTGTAATAGGCACATCATTTAAGAATTTTTTTAGCAGGTGCCTTAAAAACAGCCAACAATATTAGTAATTTTATATATGTATGTAAAATTAATTTTATAATTTTTGTCCTGGCCCATACTGGTTGTGATGATAACTATCAAAAAGTTATCCTAAAAATTATGTGTTGGTTGCAGATATTAGATGCAGTATAGAGAGAAAACTCATACCCCCCAAGTCTATGTCCCAGCTTCCCTCGTAACCTTGTATGACCTACATTGTCTTGGTAGAAAACAACCAACACAGGAAAATTTGTGTTTGTTAAAATTTAAATTATATTTAAACACTCACCAGTTTCTTTTACTTTTCTAGGTAAGGTATTAGTTAATTTAGTATTTGATACATTTATAGCAGACACGGAAAAGGTATTTAAACACTTACAAGACTCAAAATGTATAAAATTTCCTCGCAAAAGACGAAATTACGCTATAATCAGCGTTTGACTGCTGATTTCTAGGCAAACTGTGACGTAGCCCTGATGTCACGCCACGACACCGAGTTACGAGACAACCGGTTTCTTTACGGACTGTGGAGAAATATCATGTTTGCTGTGGCACAAATATTAGAATGAATTTGAAACAGTACGAATTATCTAATTATTTTGGGATTTTTAAACAAATTACCAGGAGTTAATTATAGTTAAAAGTAATTATCGTTTATCATTTTGGGCATATATTGGTCCCAAGTCTCGTATTATACAGTGTTTTTTAAGCCGATTACAAATCGTTCTCTTGATTGTTTACCTTACTTTTTGTGTTTTAAAACAAGTTAAAAGAACATTTTGTGAAGTGAAAAACACATACTTTTTATTTAATAGTAAACCTATTAAGTACAAAAACTCTTGCTAGGGTATTCCCAGTGAAAAATAGTATCTGTATTGGTTGGTGATCACAACTATAAACTAGTGTTTCTCATTTGAAAAGTTCATATTTTAAGCAGCTGGAACAGTCTGTAAACGACAGGTACAATCATAAATTAAACATTATTAATGGCCTGGATCCATATGTACTAAAAGACTTGAGTGTAAAAAATTTGCAGTCCCTGGATACAAATTTTATGAATCCGGGCATGTACTAGAGGCAAGGGCTAAGAGAACAAACTTGGAGGCTCTTGTTATTGGAAAGGTAAGCAGAGTCGATTTACAAAAAACTATCTTAAAAGTATTGATTTACAAAGAGGATTAAACTTTTTAATACAAGGGGGTGATCAGCTGAACCAAATTTGTCCTGTAGGATATACAGTACTACAAAATTTTTGTAAAAATTACTGAGGGCAACCAATTACCTCTTGTTTCGTTTTTATTTACCTATTACATTGCAAATCGACTTAAATAATGCTTTATTATCCAGAACAACAATAAAAATAAATGATAATTAGAGTTTACAAATAAGAGAATCTTTTCTCTAGTAGTAGGGGGGTCGTTTAATTATAGGTACCTATATTTTGACCTTTAAAAATTTTTTGTGGCCAAAAAATTTCATATTGAGCTTCTTAAAGGGTCTGCCCTTCAGAAAGGGGTCTTTGATAACTCGGTCATTAACTTTTTTGTTATTTTTCTTTTTCATTAAAATAATATTTTTATCATAGAATTTACTTTTCTAACTAATGAGTGTGATATGTCACTTTGGTTTTGAAGATAGACATAAAAATGTTTGTTTTTATCAAGGGGTTATTAGCTGAACCAAATTTGTACACTACCCTACAGGACTTTTAAATAAATTCTGGGTCCTGTAGTATTTTGTAGCGTCCTGTATAGTGTCCTGTGGAGTCCTCTAGACAATTTTTGTACACCTACTGTGGACAGCTCATCACCGCTCGGTTTTTATATTCTGTGCCAAATTTCCTTAAAAATAATGTCGGTGTCACACTCAGCTGGGCAGTAATTGGCTTAAAAGTGCTTCAAGCACTTTGTAAATATGGTGCTTTAAGACTTTAGAGCAAGTACTTTGAATAAAGGCCCAAGCACTTTGTCACAAATGTCAAATTGGTAAATTTAATTTCTTTAAATAAAAATTCAATGGGTTAAAAATTTATTTACTTTTTACAAAAGGTCTATACTAATAATATTATTATATTATACAAGGGGGTCAAAAAATAATAAAACATGAAATATCATTAAGAGTAAACATCCTTTATTTTTCAGTTTGGAGTAAAGTGGCAAAAACTTTTAAAATCCTATCCAAAGACTAGATTAAAGATAATAAATTTTAGAATTAATACTTTAAAATGTTTTTTTTTGTTTGCCACTTTGGTAAAAAACTGTGTAAAGTAATTACTTTACCGCACGCGAGTAGGTAAAATTATTTAAACACATATATAGTTTCTCTTTATTTTATTAAAAATTATAGCAGACTTCTGATAAATTCAAATATTCAGCGGTTTTGTAACCTACAACCATATTAATTTAATAATTTTTAAATTTTATATGTCAGTTACTCCCTAAAACCTAACTTTTTTTTATTTTTTTTTACTAATGCGAAAAGTCGCATTGTTAAATCTAAAATGAGCGCAGAAAAGTGTAGTTTTCCACATCCTACTAGAAAATAGTAGTTTATCTAACTAGTGCAAAAAATATCACTTTCCCGCATGTAGTTACAGATGGCGAACGACGAGCTTAGATGATTCGGGCTAGCAATCAAGTGAACAAAAATTTTACAAGAATTTATTTATATTAAATTTTGATAACGTATAGTGTTTTGACTGACAGGTTTAGTTTGGATGTTATGTTATGCTGTTGTTTTTTTCGCACTAGTACGGAAAAGTACACTTTCTTCAAAAACTATTTTTAGTTTTCCTCGGGCGCGACGAGAGCTAGTACCGGCTCTGGAGTCAAAAGAAAGCGCATTGCACAGTAGACAGTAGTTTATTCAAAAACTTTCAGTTGGGATCGGGATAGTCACGAATGCGTTACCCCAGAACATCAAAGTTTTAAAACGTAAACTGCTATTCAAAATGGTACGGCGCTGTTTTATTTGTTTAGCTAAAAAAAGGCCTGGAAATCACCTGCACATGTAAGTATAGTTTAGTTAGTTACACTATAGTTTCAGCA
The DNA here is from genome assembly GCA_963576565.1 of Aspidapion aeneum. Classification (NCBI taxonomy): domain Eukaryota; kingdom Metazoa; phylum Arthropoda; class Insecta; order Coleoptera; family Brentidae; genus Aspidapion; species Aspidapion aeneum. The sequence continues at coordinate 58,533,765 of OY755041.1, read as the reverse complement.
TAGAGAGGCAAAGGATAAAAATATAATTAAAGCATTGGCACACCCAGGAGGGGGCTCGGGTTCCGGCCACCTTCAAACCCAAAAATTTTTAGATATTTTCCTAAAATATTAAAAAAAAACTGATTAAATAATATGAAAAACCTTTTTTTTTAGTAGTATTTTGTCCAGAAAACATTAACATTATAAAAATATAGTATTTTAAAAGGACAATTCCACGAATAAAAATCTTGCGGGAATAAAATTTGCTGGTTTCAGTGTGCGATATTCGAATTCTAGCATGCAAATAAGTGCGAGAATTAGGTACTTCTCACACGGAAGTAGAAAAAACTAACAACAATCGAATAAGGCAGTAACATTTTTAAAAACCATTTTTTTCAACCCTTTCTTTTTTTAAATTTTTAAGTTAAGCAACTATTTTTATAAATTGATTACAGGTGTACTTAGCTTATTTTCAAACCATTCAAATAAGAAAGCCAAAATTATATTCATTAGTACGATATAGGAAGTGAAACCAAAATAGGTTTGGGACAGTCACGTGATATGTGCCTATTTTTTAATATAATTTTTTTGTGACTAGTTCTATTTATTACTCTGTCTTTTTAATTTTTTTCTTCGACTTGCATATTTCCGAAATTTTACCACAGCTTTCGTAGGCTGAAATATTTTTTCAATGCCAAGGAAGAAGCAAAAACAAACCACGTCTCTGCCGTAATCTGCCACAAGCCAAGATTGGTTTCACTCTTTCCAATCAACCCGTTTTTCACTTAAGGCAAGATAGATTTGTGCACACTCGATATTTCTTTTCTATAAACTTTGCATCACATTGAAAGTTATCGTTACTTATAAGGAAGCTTTAAAAAATACTCTGCCAATATATGGGCCCCTAAGCTCACACTGGGTACTATAGTTATAGTGTACGTGCGCGCTAATAAAACTAAAACCTGAAATATATCTTATTCAACTCCAGACTAAATTACCTTTTGTTTGATACCACACAAGCCATGTTTTGACTTAAACTCAAATTTCTTAAATCTACCCCCACCCTTAAAAAAACAAAAATTTAAATGTATTTTGTTCAATTCCGGACTCAATTACCTTTCGTTTGATATCACACACGCCATATTTTCGCGTAAACTCTAATTTTTGAAATCTACCCCCACCCTTTTTGAAGAAAAAAAACTAAAATGTATTTTGTTTAACTCCATACTCAATTATCTTTCGTTTGATATCACACACGCCAAATTTTCACATAAACTCTAGTTTTTGAAATCTTCCCCCAACCTTTTATTTGGCTTGTGTTCGGTGGAAATTGTTCATCTTTAAATGGGACCATCACGACCCAAGACCCAGCCTAGGCCAAGCGGTTTTTGAGTTATGCGCATTGGCCGTTACAGACAGACATACAGACAGACAGACAGATAGACAGACAGACAGACAGACGGCGCGACAAAAAAGTTTCAAAATCATCTCAAACGCAAAGATATATAAAAATTTTTGAAATTGGAGCAACTTTTTTTTCTCGATAAAATTAGGATCACCATAGCTCACACTACTATAGTATAGTATATGTGTGAGCTAATAGCTGTGGTATACCATGTTTCCCAGATAAAAGTTATTATATGGTTTCCTATCCCAACTAACAATTATAGTAGCGGCTACATGTTCCAAAGGCTTTCCTACTTTCTTATGGTAGAAATGTGGTGATCTCAACCAAAATTCGTTACTTTTTAGTTCTGACTACTGTTTAGTATCACGAAAAAGTAGAAGTTTCCTAAAAACGACCCTTTAAACTACCTGATAGGATTGTTTCTTGATAGTCTAATCTGATAGTCTGCTCTACCACAATAGCACGTTGCCAAAGTTTTACTTTCTTTTTAGTGGTTAATTCGTAGTCACACCGACATTTGTATGTTACTTAATTACCAGTACAAGGTTGGGCTTAATTGAAGTCGCAAAGGGGTGTATCCGACAACTACCTTATAACTTTATATTTTACTACATAGGTTTGGGTCATCATAGTAATATCTGATGTAATAATGTAGAGAAAATTACTTTTGAGGACAATCTAAAAGTCACAAAACTTTTATTTTTGAGACTACTTCCTATTTCTACTTTAAAAACGTAAACATCTTAAAGTCGCCTGTTGGTCGCGACTAATGTTACCCTTACTTTTTGTGGCTCCTTAAATTATTGCGAATTTGTTATAATTTATAATCAATTAAAGCAAGTATATTATAATAAATTCTTAGCAAAGTACGACTTGTAAGCAGAATTTTAAGTTGTGACTTAAGTGCAACTAATACAAGTGGTATAAATAGATCGAAAATGCTCCCTGGTTGTCATTGCTACGTTTTCATGCGAATTGAGTTCGGTTTAATCTTATTGGAATAAAGCCATAATAACACTATTATTGCAGTATTTTGACAGATTTAAATTGCAGGCTAATAGTAGATCTTTCAAAATTGACATACCAAAGTCAAATACCGAACCGAACCAATACGTGTATTAGAGACCCAGAGAGAGAGAGAGATGTCCCAAAAATTTGGTTCTGTTGTCGCGAAAAACAAATATCTAAATTTGGCAACCCTAGTTAAGTTAGATGCTAGGTCAATTTTTAGTTTTTATTGGTAGGATTTAAGGTAGGGTTGCTGTTTTAGGTCAAAACGGGACTAAAGTTAAAAAAGAAGCCAAAATATGGGACAAAGCTGAAAAAAAAAACATAAAAATACATATGGAAAGTTTAAGAACGTTTGTGAGCCACTCATTAATAATGATGTCCGTAATATGCACTTGTACGCAAGCATATGTTAAAAAATAGTTTTATCATTTTTGTGTTGCAGTTGACTTCTTAAAATAAAACAATTCATGTGAGTTAAATTGGTAAAAGTTTAAAATTTTGTGCCAAGTTCGAAAAATGGGACAAAGGACGTCCCGTTATTACCTTGTCCGCTCATTGACAACAGCATTCCCCAAATTATGCTGAATTGATATACGGTACTTATATATTCAATTAAAATTTGTTTACTGCTTTAATGTAATATTTAATACCAACAATCAATTCAGCGTTGACAAACTGTTCGAAGTTGCGATGTGATAGAAAGACCTAGTACCACACCTTCTGACACCTTCAATAAAAAACATTTTAATATTTTATGTATCTGTATCTAAATGATGACTTTCTAGTCGGACAACTTTCTTGATAAGTAAAATTAACGTTTACTTAAAATTTATTGTAAACCATGTAGGAACTCATAAACCTTACTGATTCTAATTAGAGTTTGAAATAAAGGTTGGAAAATTTAATTGATTTTAATATGTTTTGAGCCCATTTGAACTATCCTTATTGAGTTATGGACGCGTTGTTTGCCCGCAGTTAGAAAAACGATAACTGCAATGGTCTGTATATATTTTAATTAATGAAAGCGCGAACAAACATAAATATATTGATATGAAATCACGAAATAATTAAGGTCCATAGGTTAATTGTTGGTACCACACAACGGAAATCAGAAACAAAGCACTCACCAGTTTGCAGCAAATTTCTCCACGTTCCAAGGGGCCCCTGTCTTGATCTAATGATGGCACCACGTAGCTGAAGGGCTGAAGTTTCTAGTTCTATGCTTCAGTACACCAAAATCGAGCACTTTCAAGTGTAGAAATTTGTAAATGGTGGAGAAAGTAAATTAACACGCCATTTTCTCGAGGCGGTAGAAAAAGGATCTCACTGATTCTTGGTGCGCATGTAAAAAAATGCGAAAAATGTACTCTGTCCGTCATCCAATTGTGTGGTTTTAAAAATTACAAACAACTGCGAAATTTAGCGGAAGCTAACACGCGTTCCCCAAGTAATTTTTCGAGTATAAAGAGAACAAAATTAAATTAGGGACGTTTTTATTAAAAATGTTTCTGAAATGTGGAAATGAGTTTGAAGTATAACAATCTGACAATAATTTGAAAACTGTAATTTACTACAGCTTTAACTTAAGAAATCTTCTCCAATTGAAATTCTCCACCTCCATGATTTTTACCCATATGTTTTGGTATATTATAAAAACTTTTTAAAATTTACTTTTATTTATTTATTTATTGGATACTTTACAAACATCACTAATTATGGTAATAACATATAGAGAAAAATTTAATAAAAAAAAGTAAATATTTATAACTTAACCTACTGCCTACCGACAAAAAAAAAAGATGAAATATTACATAATGCGTAATGAATCGTTATTGCCAAATTAATTAAATCATAAATAATAAAACAAACTTAGTTGAAACCTGGTTGAAACGCCATGGAAACGCAGCAACCGACGGCAAGACGACAGTACGGATTTATGTGTATGTGTGTAAGAGAGAGCGCGAGACACAGAGTAAGTTACTGAGAAGAAAAGAGACAGTGCCATAGCAAAAGGGAATTTCTATTTTACTGACCATCATTTTAACGACCAACGTATTTTCGATAAAAAACCACCTAGTTTGTGGTAAAAACAAATATTAACTTTTAAGTTAACAGGTGTTAGTGAAGTATTACTTCTAAACAGCTCTACTGACCTATCACTTAACTACATCTCAGTTTTATCCCAAAAACCACCTTCACTTAGCTTCTACCACCCTCGCTTAGGCTTAGCTTCTACCATCAAAAAATCAACTACTACCACCTACCGTAGTAGAACCTAAGGGAAGGTGGAAGTACTTGATTTTTTTGTGGTGAAAGCTAGGAGAAGTTCATGTTAGAAGCTAAGCAAAGGTGGAAGTAGTTGGTTTTTTAGGGGTAGAATCTAAGCGAAGGTGGTAGTAGTTGGTTTTTTGCAATAGAAGCTAAGCGAACGTGATAGTAGTTGGTGTAGAATCTAATAATTAAAGGTATTTTTGCTAGAAACCTGAGCTGTAACTAAATAATTGATAAATAGGTAACTGTATGGCAGTGGTAGAAGCTTTTATTTATTAGTAATGATTTATTTCGACCCTATACAATTTAGTCTGACGTGAAATAGTATAAAAAATCGTTGGTCAGTAATATCCCAGTCAGTAAAATTCGGGTCAGTATAATAGGCAGACCTCAAAAAGTGTTTTGATTTATAAACAAATAAAAAATGGCTTTGGTCTTCTGTTTTTTACTAATCTTATTCAACCTAATCTGTGCTTCTGTTAAAATGGCTTTTTGATGAATGATGCCACAAAACAACGAAGCCCTCAAGTTTATTACAGTGCAAATAATCTACAATCAAGTACAATCTACATAGAGAAATGATGAAGGCACGTAAACCAAAGGAAAATAGGTAAGGGAGAGAGCTATGAACCACGGGGAATATGCCCTTTTTATTGGCTTTCGTTATTCAGAATAATGATATCTGTAGGCAAATATTTTAAATACTATATCTTCAAATACATCGCAGAAGCCCCATGTATAAAAATGTCCTTTTTTTGTTACAGGATCCACATTTTCAAAGACGAGGAAACCTCTACAAATGTGAATACAGCAGATTTTGGGAAGATAGGTATACAGGATAATCCGAGAACTTTTACTGAAACCTCTCGCGTAGTTTGAACTAAAGAACGAAAAAGTGTTTGAATTTAATTTGACAAAATGTTATTATTAGTACCACCTACCTACTCTAAAATTAAAATAAAGAACATAAGTTTTTTCCTTACACATTGAGCTGTGTCAGGCATTCATTATAAATGTAACCCCCCATGATCCCCGTGAGATCCACTATCCCCATAAGATAGTGAGGGGGTTACATTCATAAAGAATACCCCTGTACATGTGGCAATGCGTTAATCCTAAATCATTTTTTGTTGTAGTCAGTATAGACCCACATGTGGTCGTGGTGCATCGAGGTCCACTAGGGCCTGCCACCACTTTAGAATACAATACCCCTGTATATCCAAAAAATTGATGTCTTTTGTTTTATTTAATGGTCATGTCAGTGGTCCTTCCTTTTTCCCGAGAATTACATAAAAAATACAAGACACATGTGGTATTACACACCCGAGCAAAAAAATAAGGTTTTTTAACTAGATAGATTGGTTCAAAAACAACCCCCCACCATGTTTAAAACTCAGTTTCCACCTATGTGTGCACACATTGCTTAAAAAATCTCATTAGGTGACCTGGCATTTAAACAAGTCAATCTATATCCCGTTGTGTGATACATTTTTTGAATCAGGGTGGGCACACATAGGTGGAAACCGGGCCTCACTGCCCCCTCTAGATAATTTTTTAAATAAAAAACTACATAAACAACTTTTATTTATTTTATTTAAAATAACTTATTACAATAATTGATTATGATGATTGAACATTAAAAGCCATACTAAATATATTGAGAATGACAAAGGCTGACCTGAAATCAACCAGGAAAGAAGTCAACTTAAAATTTGTCTGGATCATCTCAGCAAATCCTTGGTTAAGTAGGTTCAGTAAGGCAATGAATGATTGTTTTCATTGTTGATATCATAAAGGCATTGCATAATACACATGTCGGGTGATCTATTTATAAGAATACATGGTGGTTGGGCATTCGTTGCAGTCCCTATCATGTACCCCAATGGTGATAAGGAGACCTCATTGGCCTTTAGCAGCCAGTCATTCATAACTCATAGAGTTACTTCAATTGCAATACTTCTTTAGCATTTCTGGTTACTACAAGCAGTGATCTAAAATTTTAAAAAAACAATGTGATAAATAACTCAGATTTTATAGTTAAAATTATTTGTTTTGATTCCAATTAATAACTTTTCAACTAGGTCCTTGATCAGAACATAAACTAGGCGTTATTTTAAAAGCGTAAAAATTAGCTATGTGTTTTCTTATATCTTTGTTAATAAATACTTATCTATCACTATCATTTTTAAAGTTTTTTTACCTGAGTTTGTTGATAATATTGTAAAACAAAATAATTTGTTTAAAACTTTTGTTGTTGATCCTCCTTAAATGTCAATGACAAGTGACGTCTGTTGCTGACGGTCCGATCGGCCATATAACTTGAACGTCGTGATTTGCTTACCCGCGCGGTTGCTGACACTCTCTAGTAATTTTTTAGTTGCGGAGAAAAGTCGGTAAGATGTTCCCGTAACGGATGAGGTAGAAATTTCAATGTGCTATCTAGAACTATAAGGGAATGGAGACACAAAAGTAGTAAGTGGTACGTAGCCGTAACTTAGGCTCACTTTCAAGTAGCTCTCCCCTCTATGAAGGAATAGTTTTTGTACGCCATGTTTTTTTTTGAAGGACAGAAAAATTGTTTTTCTTATTTTAGTTTTGAGTCCATTTTACAGAGATATAGTTTTTCGTACACAAATTAATAAAAGCTTTTCCAAATAAAAATATTAAAAACCATTTGAATGGATTATCTGCCAATTATAAAAACATAACCTCAAAAATCACAACGAAAATATTCCATCAGCTACCAGAAAAACGGCTAAATTTTGCAGGCGCGCCTATTTTTTGCAATAAACATAATGCATGTTGCACATAAAAATTTGCATCGCAGTTGAATTTTGACCTCTGCTCGTTAAATCCCGTAATTTTAGATAACATAGTACATATTACAGACATAACCAAACTAAAAAACTTAGCGTGTTTGTTTATTGTTGTGTTCCATATCGTATTATTATTATAATAATTCTACCAAAAAGAAACGATTATATTATTTGCAACTACATCGCTACTTTTATGCCATTACGAAAAAAAAACAGCCTCTATGACGTAGTAGATACCTGGCTGCGACGTAGTAGTGTAGTTGTTACTACAGTGACTTTAAACACTTGGCCTAGTAGTCATAACCAGAAATTGGTTTCCCACTTAGGGAATTAACACGTCGCTGTATGGTATACTGAGACTTAGCGGGAATACGTTGCGGTTACCTTTAAGAAATTCTTTCTAGTTGGGGTTTCGTCATGACAACTTTAAATGTTTGTTGGGATGAGAATCTTGGAAACAGCAATACACAAAAATTTGGATTATTGGGTAAAAAGTGGCGCTATTCTGAGCCCAGTCTATTTCAAAAATAAATACTCTGCCAATATATGGGCCCCTAAGCTCACACTAGGTACTATAGTTATGTGTACGTGTGAGCTAATATAACTAAAAACTGAAATATATTTTATTCAATTTCAGACTAAATTACCTTTCGTTTGATACCACACAAGCCATGTTTTGACCTTAACACACATTTTTGAATTCTACCCCCACCCTTAAAAAAAAAATATATATATATATATATATATATATATATATATATATATATATATATATATACATACTACATACATACATAGCTCACACTACTGTAGTATAGTATATGTGTGAGCTAAAATATCTAAAGGTACTGTTAAAATATCAAGCAATAAATAAATTATTTTTAATAAAATCAGTTTTTAGTGGTTGCTTAATATTTTGAAAACCCTTGTAGACATTTTAAATTTTAATACAGCTCCTGATTGGGCTCGCAATAGCGCCACTTTTTTCTTATTTAACGAGAATTGTATGTTTTATCGTTTCCAAACTCCTCATAAGACCCCATATAGTTAATTTTATCTGGGACACCCTGTATAGTAAGTTTTGAATATTATCTATATGTAAAAATTTATTCCAACCGCCACCCCAGGTTAATTAAGGTCACTCATCGTCAATGCTTGACGATGAGTGACCTTAAGGTTAATAGGTCTTACGAGAATCTCTCAGTTTAGTGCCCTTTTTAGCCTATTAACCTTCCCATCATTTTTGACCTTGGTCAAAGCTGTCACATTATTTATTGATCCAGGAGACGACGTGAAGCCTTCCAAAAAGGCGCCACAAATAAAATTGCCTTATTTGAAAAAAAATTGCTTGCGATTAACCTCTTTTAAAAAAAAAATCTCTATATCGTTATTTAAAGTGCTGGTAATCGTTTATTTGAATAGATATCAAAATATGATAAATACAAAAGCTTCATAATTTTTTACAAGTTTTAGGAATCTTTGTGTCATAAAGTCAAAAAAAATTTGTAAATGTCAAAATTTGACAGGTCGATGGTTGTTTTAAAGGAAAGACCCTATATATTATTTCAGATTTTTATAGATCCTTTCTTCCTGATTTCAAAAATATATATGTTGGGATAATTTCGTTTAATAGTTTTGGAGATATATGCGTTTAAAAGTATAAAAATCTTAAATTGATACTTTTTAAAACATCAAGGAAGCCATGAAAAAAACAATCGCATTGACACAAAAGTGATGCAATTGTTTTGTCACCTTGTCAAATTCAGTTTTAGGAGCGGTTAAGGATGATTTTTACCGAGGAAGTAAAACTGGATATTATTAAATTATTTTACTCAAATAATGAAAATGCATCTGTAGCTCGCAACCAGTATTATATTCAATTTCCCGACAAAAGACAACCAACCCGCCAAACCATAGTGAATATAGTAAACTCATTTAATGAAAGAAAAATACTTAAAAGAAAAACTAGAACAGTCGAAAAAAACGCTGAAGAGGACTTAAATATTTTGTTATATTTTCAAGGTTACTTTTTCTTTATAAGTCAGTTTACCATATTTTAAAAAAATGTTTTTCCTTGTTATTTTAGAGAATTCTGGACGGTCTATTACGGATGCAGCAACTTTTTTAAACAAATCATGGCATAAAATTCACTCTGTTTTAAAATATCAGAAATACAAGGCTTATAAAGTTTTACCTGCGCAAAATTTAAGCAACGAAAATAAAATAAACAGATTACATTTTTGTCAGGAAATACAACGAGGGATAGCGGCAAATCAAATAAATTTGTCAAATATAATTTTTACTGATGAGGCAGCATTCACCACGGCGGGAATGTTCAATAGAAAAAATAAGCATATTTGGTCGAGAGAAAACCGGCATGCTTTACAAGCTGTCAAAATTCAAGGACGCAGATCCCTACATGTTTGGTGCGATCTCCTGAATACTAGCTCACACTACTACTATAAGTAGTGTGAGCTATGGTGATTAGGGTTGCCAACCGTCCTCCAGCCAGGAGGACAGTCCTCCTTTGAGGCAAAATGTCCTCCGTCCTCCACAGACCCTGTGGAGGACGCCATTTGTCCTCCTTTATCAAAATTATGTGCTTAAATCAAAAATAACGTAATAAAAAGACATGAGAAATGACCCGAATTCATAGTTGTTCCCCATTTTCTGTCTCTGTCATCCATATAAAATAACACATTTAAGAAATAAATAAACCAAGCCTGAGGAACGTCTGTAAAAACAGCCCTAAGCAACGGCGGCATCATTCGTAAGTTTTCGTCACGTCTCCCGCGGCAAAGCAAAGGTCAGTCAAGTGTTCTGTGGTCAGTCCAGCACAGAAAGGGCACAGACGATCGCGCATAGAAGATCGCAGAATTTGTACCCTATGTTTGCCTCCAAGTTTTGGTTTGTTTTACTAGGTATTTAATATTTTTTCTCTTTACTCTTGGGGTATAGTAGTAAGGTAAGTAAACAGTCACTTAAGGCCGCTTGACATGGTGCATGACAATAAAATTTGCAGGAAAATGTATGAAATGTTGCCTAGGTGCATGCGCAGTACAAATCCAGTTGATTGTTGGAGGCAATCCATTTTTATCGGTCCGGTTCTATTTTTTTGCATGCAAACTGTACTTGCATGCAAACTGGCGAATTTTTACCTAGATTCTGGGGAATCCATGCATGACCATGCACAATGTCAAACGAAAAGAAGATTTTTTGCAGGCAACAATTTGACCGACATTTTTTGCTTGCAAATATTTATATGTACCATGTCAAGTGACCTTTAAGATGATTACCCCAAATGCCTCAATTTACTGCTTTTTTTATATTATTGAAATCTAGCACTTCTGCTTATGCTGCATTATTTTATGCTGAGTTTATACACTATACATACAGATAAAAATAATAGTGAAGCAAAACAATGACATAAAGGTACTCGCCGCAGGCAAAAAAAATTAGGCATCATGATCAAAAACATTAATTTTGAGCCTTAAAAAGTAGTTATTTTACCCATTATTGTAAAAAATAATATGATATTTAAGCTCCTGATTAATTTTTATCTGTATAAACCAAGCACACAATACGTTTGTTTCTGTTTTGAAACTACAGAATAAACCATTTGTATCTCCTTTTTTAAGTATGACCTCCCAAGAAAATTTGTTTGGTGTTTGTGTTGATGTTTCGTATATATGTACCTGTTATTTAATAAATGTGTTTTGAAAAAGATGTTTTTTTAATTTAAAAAATACATACCAATATATATACATACCTATCTAGTAATTTTTATATTATGTTTATACGTATAGAGCTTTATTTTAAGGAACATGCACTAGAATTTTTTTTTTAATTGTGAGATCATATAAAAATGTCCTCCAATGGCTGCAGTGGGAGTTGGCAACCCTAATGGTGATCCTAATTTTTTCGAAAAAAAAAAAGTTGCTCCGATTTCAAAAAATTTTATATATCTTTGCGTTTCAGATGATTTTGAAACTTTTTTGTTTTGCTGTCTGTCTGTCTGTATGTCTGTCTGTCTGTCTGTATGTCTGTCTGTAACGACCAACCCGCATAACTCAAAAACCGCTTGTCCGATTTTAACGAAATTTGGTACCTAAGTTGGGTCTTGGGCCGTGATGGTCCCATTTAAAAATGAACAAAATCCACCGAACGCAAGCCAAATAAAAGGGTGGGGGTAGATTCCAAAAATTAGAGTTTATGTGAAAATATGGCGTGTGTGATATCAAACGAAAGGTAATTAAGTCTGGAGTTAAAAAAAATGAATTTTAGTTTATTTTTAAAAAAAGGGTGGGGGTAGATGTCAAAAATTAGAGTTTAAGTGAAAATATGGCGTGTGTGATATCAAACGAAAGGTAATTGAGTCTGGAGTTAAACAAAATACAGTTTAGTTTTTTTCAAAAGGGTGGGGGGTAGATTTAAAAAATTTGAGTTTAAGTCAAAACATGGCTTGTGTGGTATCAAACGAAAGGTAATTGAGTCTGGAGTTGAATAAAATATATTTCAGTTTTTGATTATATTAGCTCACACTATAACTATAGTACCTAGTGTGAGCTTAGGTGCCCATAGATTGGCAGAGTATTTTTAAATGGTAACTTAACCGGAAAAAATACCATGATTTGTTGCGAAATGAAATAGAAGAGCTTTTAGAAGAACAGCCTGTTAATAACTATAGAAATTTAATATGGCAACAGGACGGAGCCCCCCCACATAACATCCAGCAACGAATTTTTTAAATAATAGATATATGTATTGGATAGGAAGATACGGCAAATAGCACCGATTTGTCTCCCTTGATTTGTTTTTGTGGGGCTACCTAAAAAATAAGGTGTATTATAACAGGCCGCAAACACTTTAAATTTTACAACAGAAAATAGAGCAAACAATTGTTGATCTTAACGAAAATTTTGCGAACTCTATCTTTCAAACTATCCACAGAAAATTTGTAAGAATTATTCAAAAGTGTATCAAGGAGGCTATGTAGAAAATTAAAAATGAAGTAATAAATATTTATTTCTTTCACAAAAATTGCATAATTTTTTGTTTTTCTGGCTTGCGGCACCACACATTACTGCGCAGAATAACCTCGAATAGTAAATATTAATTAATTTTATAACTTACAAAAGCAACAGCATCACCTTTTGTGCAAATGCGATTGCCTTTTTCATGGCTGCCTTGATGTTTTAAGGAGATCAATTTAAGTATTTTAAAGATTTACGCGCATATATCTCCAAAACTAATGAATAAAATAATACAAAGATATATATTTTTAAAATCAGGGATAAAAGATCTATAAGTATCTAAAATAATATACAGGGCGTTCCCTTTAAAAAAACCATCGACCTGTCAAATTTTGACATTTAAAATGTTTTTTGACATTCCGACTTAAAAATTCTTAAACTTCGTAAAAAAATAAGAAACTTTTGTATTTATCATATTTTCATATCTATTCAAATAAACATTTTAGATATGGTGTAAAAAAATATGGCAAAACCCTGTACATTTACATAGATAGGGTTTTTGGCCACTATGCGCCGATAAATCAATGTGACGACACGGGTCAAACGTGTGGTGACGATATACACTAATAAAATAATATGCACGAGTGAAATAATGCATGTGTTTAAAAATAACCAATCAGGACATTTTATACTATATTCCGCAAAAAGGACACTCTTATGTACATTTGATATTGCCATTTCTTAATGTTTTCATCAAGAATTGGAAATTACCGTGGGTATTGGAATATTACGTATATGGTGTTAACTATATGTAAAAGTTTATATCATTATTTTTGAGACAACTTTTTACAACTTTTTTTCGTTGGCCTATGCTATAAGTTATGGTAAACAGCTGAGAACTGTCAAAAAGTTATCTCAAAAATTATGATATGGAGTTTACACAAACTAACCTCATCAAGTTTAAGCTGCTTCCTCTTTTTTGATGCTCTCTATCAATTTGTGTGGCAGTCACAGCTAGAGGATTATAGTTGGGGAACCCAATCAGGGAGATCTTTATTTAGAAAATCAGCAGATCTTACTGAAAACAAAAAAATTTTAAACAGTATTAACAAAGGCTATTTTTTAGAATTTATTACCTGTTTTGAAGTGTCTTTAAGGGCTTTAATCCACATCTCCTGTGTGGCCTTAAAAAAAATTAAAAAAATTTGGGCGCCAATTTGTGGCCTATTAAAATGCGTTGTGTGACATTTGTGGCAGCTTAAAGACGTTGCTGCCATTTTGTGGCACTATAATTAGAAATTTGCCAACTTGTGACACAACAAAACCACTGAATAATTAAACAAATATCTGGAAGCAGAACTGTATTTTCCAGCTAGGTAAAACATTGATATGCCCGGTAACTTTTATACAGTGGAGAAGGGGGGGGTTCAGAAATAAGAAAATTTTAAGTGCGCCACATTATTTAATACCAATGTTTTACAAAGAAGATCTTAAATAAAATACAGTTCAACCCAAACGTTGTAGCCAAACAATGAAATTCTATACTTCCGAGGCTTCCAGAATATTTGTGTAATTAAAAAGCCAAAAAAAAAATAAACAGAATAGAACAGAAAGCACTTTACAGGTAGATGGAGTCCTTTAACAGGCCATAGTGTACCTACATCTGAGTCAGTAGTGTGAGACTCAGTTGTATAAATGATTGAAAAAAATAAATATACTTCCAAAATTATTCCGTCATAGGGGAGATCTAGACCAAACATCTGCTGTCATCATTCTACATTGGGTAGAATGAGACAGACAGCAACCCAGTCCGAGATCCACCCCATGAAGTAGAACAATGTAAGGAAACCGCTAAAACATATAATCTCATCTCTCTTTTGTCTCCGCAAAGTTGGTCACTGGGTTGCACAAATAATACAGAAATTTAGTTCATCTTGTATATTTTGATTGTAAAACCTGAGAAAAATACTTTCACAAACAAGTCAGGGCCAAAATAGCAAGGCACTTTAAATAGGGCCAAAATAGCCAGGCATTTTAAATTTGACAGTAAAATTATCTTAAATAAATGAAATGAAGGGAACAAGTCAATGTAGTAAATATGCCGCAAAACCAGGGTTATGACGTCATACCTTATCTTGCGTTTACAAGAAATGTTGAAATTATACTGTGAAAACTTATATATGAAAAGATTACGTCTAAATTATATTAAAAAATTATATATGAGAAAAAATTATAGTTAAGGCTCGCTCCTACCTTGGTCCTTGATTATATTGTTAAAATAAAAAATGTGTTTTATTTTGTAAACCTGGATGTGTTGTACCAGACATCTTCTGCTACTGCTGCTCCTGGCTTGCCCGCGCCTTCCCTAATGCCCGCTTAGCACATCACGCTAGGGCAGCACATGGTGGTCAAAATGTTGGTTCTTGCCCGAGCGTAAAAACCCTGTGGAAAATGAAATGTTTCAGTTTCCTGGAATTCGTCAATTTTGCACGAAGTTCCCCTACACAGTAACTTAAATCGAGAACCCCATGTCGACTCAATAAAATAAAGTAGATTTAAACAGATGAACTAAAATAAGCCTACGTACCTTTCCCAGGGTTATAACTGGCTACACCTGGCTTCACACCAGCGTCCAGCCCAACTGTCCCGTCGCTGGAATTGACAGGGCTGTAGACAAAGGAGAAAAACAATATATAGTTTTTATCCAACACGTGGTCAAAAGAAAAATATAAAAACGCCAACAATTCCCCACGTCCTTTGTCAAAAAAAAAGTACATTTCCCACGAAAAATAATTACAATTTGGGAGGCAAATATTATCTTGAAGAGTACTCAAATAATAAAAAAAATTAAAAAAAAATAAAATCGAACTTACCGATGCGCTTTCCGTGCAAATGGCGTAGGCCGACTTAAATCCCTCTATGTAGAGGATATGAGCCGTCCACGAGATACGCCTCACGACGGACTCACTTCCACAGTTTCTGGGATATCTCCTACAATCGCTGTAGTGCCAATCACCAAAAACAAAGGCGATCCCAGAAACTGTTGTCGACCCAGCCAAAATTCGTTAGCAAGAGAGACCAAGCACTTCGTCGAGAATACCAGAATAATGTAGTGGCCGGAAACCGTTTTGTAAATTTGGTGGGGAGTGGGGACGGTAAAACGCAATAGTACCAACCTAATCTTCCCGGTGAAATTCAAATAAAGGATGCAAACCTATTTATAAAAAACTTTTCCGCCAAAAATAAATCTCTACATTCAGTGGCAAGCCTGGAAGAAAGAACCCGGGGTTTTCAAAGTAACCAATGAGGAGATACAGCAATAGTTCTATACAGGTATATAGGGGGCAGCACCGACCACCTTGAGGTGTTGTCGGATCTATTTCCACGGTTGAAATTTTTATAACAAGGACGTCGAGACACCCTCCATACATTTGACCGAACATTTGCCTACCGGACCCCCACCAACATATCAAGTAGAGGAAGAATAACCCGGCGGACTAGAAGAAGCTCAGCATTGAAACCATCAACTGTAAAATCAATTACTGGAGATCAGGGCATGCAGCAAACCCAGGAATATTCGAACACTCAACCAATTCCCATATGAGTAAAGCTATACTAAGTGTAGAATTTAGTTGTATTTTAGCTACAGTTTTAGTCAAAAGTTTCCTTCGCTCTTTATAAATGTTTTCTCTAATATTCATATGGTTTAACGCCATTTTTGTAAAACATTTCTACAGTAATAAAGTTGTCTCTGAACCTGAACCCAAAAATACACACTGAACTATTGCTTAAAGGCACAAGAGTGTTCAGATGTTAACTCACACGATTTCGTTTATTCTTTTAGTCTTGGTTTTTATCCCTCGTTTATCTCCCCTTTACCAAAGTGCATAACTCGTATTTATTTTATCCTTTCCCTATCAAATTAATAAAGATATCAAAGTGGCGGAGCCTCGGTTGTTCCTGGTCGACCCAAATATGTTTTCGTATTATCAAAACTAGTTAATCCGTGAAGGATATGAGGTTCGGATTGTCCCAATATCCTCGAAATAAACGTAAGGGAATGAAATGTTCATCTAAATGTTTCCTTCCTGTTACTGAAACCATTTGTGATGCGGCAACGCCGCCATTCCCCAGCATAACAGCTGTTTAACTTTATGTACGTCAAGTAAACGACGAAACTGCAGAAATAAACAAAACAACCAAAAGTTTTATGTGATTTTCCCGAAACCTGTGATCCTAAATTCCAATTACGATGTCCAGATAATGCGATGTGCGTAGTGTCCACAGTAATTCGATGGAATGCCTCCTTTTAAGGTAACTTCCTAGACCCTATATAACCTCCAAACCTAGCTCTATAAAATACCCTTACTTTGTGTACAGAAAGACGAATCAAAGAGCCTTGATTATTTACCTAAATAAACAAATATGTAACGTTGTCTTAAACGTAAAAATGACACGTTACACCTGCCTCTGTTTTGATAAGGCAATTTGACTGTCACCTGCATTTTGCAATGCTGCAGGTATCCGAAGAAACTTTGCCATTATCTCTATTTTAGAATTTAGTGAAAAAAAACACACTACAGTTAACCTCAAATTGGTTTGTTTGTTTTGTGACGTCATTTAAAAATGATGACAAGCTTGTGTTTTAGGTTTCTTGTTTTCAACTACTTAGACGTATTTTTTATCAGGACAAAATAAAATGCAACTTTTAACCTAGCCAACGCTTTTCATATGGTTAAATAAAATGGCAGATTTTCCTATATAGTTCAACGATGCGTTTTAGGTTGTACTTATTTAATAAAAATAATAATTTTCAACCTATAACTTAACCAAAAACTTGAACGAATTCATTTAGGTCAAAAATAAGTAACTCTAACTTACAGAGCCAACCAAAAAAGTTCTTAACTTTCAAGAAGTCTTTAAGGTCAAGATTTACACTATTTTACAAGCTATGTTGTCTTAAAAATGCCTAGGGAAATCGAGAACCTCAAAGTAGAATACTAGGTCAGGTTTAGCACAAACTGTGTCGTTACTTTACCTTTTAGCTAAAACGAGTTTAAAGACTTATAAAGAAAGAAAAAATAAGAAAGTTTTTCTAAAAGAATTCTTCAAAATTTCTTGTCTATAAATAACGATTTCTTGGGTTATTTGTTCCAGTTTCTGACATATCTTACAAACCTTTAACTGCAAAGTAATTTTTTAAGGAAAAAAGTAGAAGTTTTGACAAGTGATTGGAAATTTTGACCCTTCAGCTTGCCAATATGCCCTAAAATGTTACATGGGAATGTCAATCAAAGAAATGTGCTTCTCGAAAAGGTAATTATGTAATTCTAAAGGCAATAATAGCAGTTGTACAAACAAATAAAAAAAAAATGTCCTGATTTGTATTCTTTACTCATTTCCAATAATAAATAAATTTAAAAAACATGTGTTAGAAATATACATATGGCGTAGGTGCAGCTGGGCCGTATATAAATAGACTAGACCTTTTACAAACGAACTAGACAGTTCATTAAAAGACAAGCTTTTTACACATATGGACTAATATCCTCCTCAGTCCTTTTATATACGGACTAGTCCTTTTATATATGGTCTATTTTTCATAAACGGTCTGTAACATATTATACTATGCATTACCAAACAAGATGCCTGAAAATGTCATTCTGTATTTAATTTCATAATCATTAAGAATAATAAGGATTTTGGAAGGACACAGTCAAAAGGCCGAAAGAAAAAATAAGATTGTGGGCAAATTTTTAAAAGGTATAACGGTACGCACACTCCTGAAGGCAGCAGAGCAAAATGTTTTTTTAAAAGTAGTACCTAGAGCGGTTCTAACACTGTGAATGTTAACCAATTAAATATTTTATCACTTTATTTACGACTAATGTGTAACTCGTCTTTTCTGTGTGTATTACTCAAGTAAAGCTGGTAGAGCAGCATAATTTTTTTTAAATAAAAATGTTGCCAAGGTTAGTACTGACACGATAAATATAAAGCAATTAAATCTTAAAATTTTATAGATTGTTTCTTTATCATCCCTAGATAATTTCTAAAGTTTGGAGCTCTGCTAAAGCCAGCAGAGCAATATATGTTTTTTTAATGAGGGGTGCCTAGAGCAACTCTAACGGGGTGAATGTTGAGCAATTAAATATTTTATCACATTATTTACGAATGATGTGTATTATTCTCGTCTTTTCTGTATCTATTGCTCGACTCCATATACGTAAATTACGTATATGCTCGACTCAAGCTAGCAGAGCAGCATAATTTTTGTGTTTGTTTTTTTATCATTCTTGTTTTATTACTAAAGTTTGGTACTCTGCTAAAGTCAGCAGAGCAACATTTGTTTTTTTTTTAAAGGAGTACCTAGATCTAGAATGGTTCTAACACTGTGAATGTTAAGCAGTTAAGCATTTTCTCACTTTATTTACGATTATTGTGTATCGTTATTGTCTTTTCTGTGTCTATTCCTTGACTAAAGCTAGCAGAGCTGAATAATTTTTTTGAATGAAAATGTTACCAAGGTTGGTACTGACACGGTAAAGAGGAAATTAATCTTACATTTTATAGAAACTAATAATCACTTTTATTTTTAATGCTCTTTGTCTCAAAAAAATATATTCCTCAATAACATATTATTTTTTCGTGCTTTATGCGCTTTATAAAGAAAATACTGATTTTACAAAATATTAGTCATAACAAAAACATTTCATGTAAAAAAAAAACAAGTACACGAAAGTGGTATTCCGTAAAAAGAATTGAGATAGAAGTAAAGCCAAGTTCTCCAATACAAATTTCAAAACGAATGGTTCTTACTAGTTTGGAAATGTTTTTTTAAATTTTGCTATTCCAGCCAAACTTCTTTACGTTTAATTTAGCATTGTGCCTAAGAGCCATTTGCAGCCGTACCAAACTAGTAAGAACCATTCGTTTTGAAATTTGTATTGGAGAACTTGGCTTTACTTTTATCTCAATTCTTTTTACCGAATTCAACTTTTGCGTACTTGGCTTTTTTTTACATAAAATGTTTTTGTTATAATTTCACTTCTTTTTTAAATGATTTGGATAATATTTAATTTTTAAAACTTTTGCAATGCCTTATCAAAAATGTTGAGGTTGTTTTTTTATATTTTCCTTTTGTTTTATCATAGTTCCTATCAGCCTTCTAAAGCTCAGCTCTCTAGTATTCCTGCAAGTGGGCAATGTTAATTTTACATACCATTACATTTAAAGGGGAGGAAAGTAAATTAAAATTTTGATGTTTTTAATTTTTTTGTTCTATAGATTTATCATAGTTTCTATCAGTCGTCCAAAGCTCAGCTCTCTAGCGTTTCTGGAAGTGGCGAATGTTACTTTTACATAACTTTACATTTATGGGGGAGGGAAGTTAATTAAAACTTGGGGTTTTTAATTTTCTTTTATAGTTTTATAAAAGTTCCTATCGGCCTTCCAAAGCTCAGCTCTCTACCGTTTTTGGAAGTAGGCAATGTTACTTTTACAAAATTTTACATTTGTAGGGGAGGGGAGCAAATTAAAAGTTTGGGGTTTTTACATCTTTTCCCATGGTTTCATCATAGGTCCTTTCAGCCTTTCAAAGCTTAGCTCCCTAGCGTTTTTGGAAGTGGGCAATGTTGCTGTTATATAAATTTACATTTATAGGGGTGGGAAGTAAATTAAAATGTTGGTGTTTTTAAATGTTCTCCTATAGTTTTATTATGGTGCCTTTCAGTCCTAAAAAGCTCAGCTCTCTAGCGTTTCTGGAAGTGGGCAGAGCTATTTTACATAACTTTACATTTATAGGGGAGGGAAGTAAATTGGAATTTTGGGGTGTTTTAATTTTTTTCTATAGTTTTATCATAGTTACTATTGGCCTTCTAAAACTCAGCTCGCTAGCGTTTCTGGAAGTGGGCAGTGTTAATTTTACATAACTTTACATTTATAGGGGAGAGAAGTAAATTATAATTTTGTTCCTACAGTTTTATCATAGTTCCTATCAGTCTGCCAAAGCTCAGCTCTCTAGCGTTTCTTTTACGTAACTTTACCTATATAGGGGAGGCGAGTAAATTAGAATGTTGGTTTTTCAATTTTTTTCAGGGGTTTGGTCATAATTTCTATTCAGTCTGCCAAATTTCAGCGTTATAGCATGTCTGGAAGTACAGTAGAATTTTGATGATCTATACATGAGTGAGTGAGTGAGTGCCAATTTCGACGTTTTTCGAAATTTCGTCACTACTTAATACTCTATGGCATTCCATTGGAGGGATTGTTAACTTCATGAAGATCTACGACTGTGCAAACTTTGAGATTCTTAGCTCATTCCGAAGTAGAGTTTTAGATAGGTCAAATATCGGCTGAAATGTTTCAAGAAAGATGGTACGGCGCGTGAACTTGGCGAGGCACTGCCGTGCCCTAAGATAAAATATCCAAAAAGATGTGTATTGAAAAGTTGTATCCACAGTAAGTTTGAATTAGAAACTACAAAATTGGCGTGAGGGTACCCCCAGGCATCAAAATTTAGCTTTTACCATTCTAAATCACGTAAGCAAATTTTTATTTTTTGTAGTCTATATCAAATATTGTCGGTTTAAATATATCCGACCTGCAATTTTGCGTCAATATTTCTCGACTATTTTTTATACCTTAGGGTAACATTTACTAATCCAAAAAGCACATCGGTGGAAATGTAATTATAAACTTTTAAACAATTTTTCTATTAAAATTCCATATTTTGTCAAAAATTATATCATAATATATTACTATTTATTCGCTTATATATAGATAACTTTTTCAAATTTTGATGAAAGCTGTAATTTTAAGAGAAAAATGGTTTGGTAGTTTTTTGTAGAGCTTTAAATTACCTTTCCACCATGTGCGTTATAGGTTCCTAAAGATTGGGCTTATGTATAAAAAATAGTCGGGAAAATTGGTGCAAAATCGTGAATCAGCAATATGTAACCATGTGCGTTATAGGTTCCTAAAGATTGGGCTTATGTATAAAAAATAGTCGGGAAAATTGGTGCAAAATCGTGGGTCAGCAATATGTAAACCGTAATATTTGTAGAAATATAGACTACAAAAAAATAAACAACTAGCTCACGTTATTTAAAATGATAAAGTCTTTTTTCCACTTTTGAAACTTTTATGAAAAAGTTAAATTTTTTTGTGTGTGGGTACCTCATGCCAATTTCGTAGTGTGCAAAAAAAAGTGCATGAAGGCCTGTAAACTGGTAAAGTATGATCTCTTGCTTTGCGAGCTAGGAAAAAAAGCATTTAAATGTTGGAAAATACGCCTTTTTCGGTCCTAAGAGAGCTAGATAAAATGCAATGATAAAAATATAGCGGGAACCTAGATGCAATCAAAAAGTCTGTTCATAAACCATAAACGTGTGTTTAAAAACATTATTTCTTCAAAATCCGAATTAAGTTAATTTTGGATATTCCTAAAAGAAAAATAATTACAAATATTTATCATCGATTGCTACATATCGGGTGAGATTTAGGCATTTGTAGAAGAGTAGAAACTTCGAACACAAAGGCATTAAGTTAATTGTTCTTTCTAATAGGATGTTTCCTAAACTTTACAGCTTAAAAGAAAAGTTTAATGGTTTTAGTACCTTCGTTTCGTATTTTTTATACGATCACTCTCAGAACATTTGGGAATTCGGGCTGTTAGCTCTAAAATTAACACCCTAACAGAAGTTTTTGTGTTTTAACGATTTAGCAAAAAAAAAGGAAATAAAAGCAATTAACCACCGCCGTTGCGTCGCAAGGGAGAGCCAAAGGCGGCTCTGGCCCTCTAAGTTTTTGGAACAGGTTTACACAGTGGCCGTCCCAGTGGGGAGAACTTATAGTTCAATCCTTTTTCCAGATAACTCCAAATTCAAGAGGCACACCGTAGCAAAGAATTTGTTTTGTGTTTTAACCATATAACTGGTGAGCCAAAAAAACCGGACAAAATGTTTTTAGCTATACATTTCGAACTAGACTACGGGCTGCATGGCACATTCACACATGAATCAGCATCATGATCGTAATACCGATTTTAATACGACAAACAGTGCTTTGCAGCCGAATTGATATATTTTGATCGTTTATTCTTATTTTTAGATATTATGTATTTAATTTATAGCACGGCTTTCTTTCCGCCACGCACAACGATGTATGCACAAATAATTGAAACTGGTTTTGTGATTCCTAAAAAGATAGTTTTTTATTTTAAGCATTGATTTGCAGATTATATATACGTGAAATCTCCTGTAAGCGGACACTCACGGTTTCGTCGATTTTGTCCGCTTATTGGAGGTGTCCGCTTATGAGAGAGAACTGTGAAATTTTGATATATATATTTATTAACAATTTCCACTGCTTGAGTTTTTCCGATATTAAATTTTTCAACGATCTTTCGTGCTGATAGATGTTCCTTCTGCGAAACGTTATCAACTTCCATTTTTTTACGTAAACTAAGAAGTTTTTTAAGCGGCCCCATTTCAAAGAGATCTATTACTACGCAACTGAACAGTAAAAATGAAACACAGTAGTCCAGTCGAATAAAATAGGTTGTAAATATGACAGAAGTATTTAGTCTCCGCATTAAAACGGAAAGAGGTAATTCGCCGGCTCCAGAGTGCGTTGTTGCCAACATACTACATAATATTTATGCCCATGTCGTGCAGCGCTCGGTCCCGTTGTCAGAGGTTAGTGTCCGGTTAAGGGAGGTTTCAGAATTTTTTAAACAAAAAACATTGTCCGCGTCTGGTTATTAGAGTGTCCGGTTATAGGAGTGAATTTTACATGTAAAGAAATAGGGAAAAGCTTGGTTCCAATAAATTTGTCCGCCTTAAGGGAGTGTCCGCTTAATAGAGGTGTCCGCAAGGTTTAACTGTCTTTTTTTTTCCATTCACACATACGTGGTTTTGGCTAACAGTGTCCGGGCGCTCATGTCAATACGGCGAGACAGTCCGTCGAATAATTCCAACGGTCCTAAGTACAACGGCTTTCTGCATCCATGTGATAGCACTATTTGGCATGCTAAGCTCTGTTATATGTTGCATGGTTTTTCTGTGTACCAAGCCGTTGGCGCTGATGACTATTGGCATTATTGTCACCTTTTGTAAGTTCCAGATGGTTTTTACTTCCTGAGCCAATGCTTGATATTTCGTTATTTTTTCTCCATAGGCTTTAGCCAAGTTATAATCTTGCGGAACAGTAAAATCAATTATAATTGCCGTTTTTCCCGTTCTGTTCCACACAACCATATCCGGTCGGTTGTGCTCCACTGCTCTATCTGTTTCTACGGTAACGTCCCAGTAGATCTTCGTGGTCTTATTTTCAAGCAGTGGCTGTGGACTGTACATATGGTGAGGAGTGAATTTCTCCAGCAAACCCTTACTTAGACTGACCATCTGATGAACCACTTTACCCATGTTATTGTGTCTTTCCAGATATTTGGTGTTAGCAATGGCAGAGCAACCCGATGCCAAGTGTTGTACGGTTTCCTCAGCTATATTACAAAGTCTGCACTTGGTTGTTTCTACCTCCTGCTTGAGGATATGTCGGGTATATGTTCTCGTTTTAACGACCTGATCTTGGATCGCGAGGAGAGCTCCTTCGGTCTCTGGGAAAAGGTACCCTGTTGTTAGGTAGGAGTTAGATGCGGCAATATCTACTTCAGGTTGATGCAGACTTGTGTAGAACCTCCCGTGCAACACTTTTCTTTGCCAGTTGGATTTAAGCTGCTCAGAAAGATTATCTTCCTCTGGCTCCTCCGGATTTGCCAGGTTCAGTGGAGTGATCTTTTTATCCCAGTTTCGTATACTTCTGTGTACTGGCTGATTGTGTTTATTAAAGTATTTTCTGAGCATTTTTCTTTCTTTGATATTTGAGGCTTGCAGACTGCTCAGTCCACGCCCTCCTTCCCTACGAGATAGGTACAGTCGTTCGATTGCTGAGTTAGGGTGCAGTAATCCGTTCTTAGTGAGGAGTTTTCTGATCCTCTGATCTAATCTTTCCAGGTCAGTTTTTGGCCATGAAAGTACTCCGGCGGTGTATGTAAAAGCTG
This sequence comes from Aspidapion aeneum, assembly GCA_963576565.1. Lineage (NCBI taxonomy): Eukaryota > Metazoa > Arthropoda > Insecta > Coleoptera > Brentidae > Aspidapion > Aspidapion aeneum. The sequence continues at coordinate 58,509,246 of OY755041.1, read as the reverse complement.
GTACTGCCCAGGTATTTATTGCTGCTATCTTGTTTTTAGCATTAATTTGCATTTTTAGTATCTTCTGTACCCTCCGGATCAGTTCGCGCTCTGCCCCTTCCTTGTTTTCCTTTTGTCGTATCTCGTAGGTTTGTTGGATACCCAAATACCTGTAAGTGGCTTTTGTCCCTAGTTCCTTGATCCGACCTCCATCCCTCAGTGTGATATCGCCTTGCTCCACCAGTTTACCTCTCCTTACATGGACGACCGCACACTTGTCAAGTCCAAATTTCATTTGTATGCCTTCACTGAAGCTTCTAACAAGCTCCAGCTCTCCCTCTAACTGTTGTTGTCCTCTTCCGTACAGTTTGAGATCGTCCATTTAAAAGACGTGCGATATTTTTGCATGGTCATCGATTGTGTATGCGTATGAACTTCTGTTAAGGGCTAGGCAAAACCACAGTGGGCTAAAACTGTCGCCTTGGAATATTCCTCGGCGAACAGATATCTCTTCTGTGCTGTATGAGTTGGTCCCCCCCCTGACTGTCAGAGTCGTCCTCCATGTCGACATTAAATGCTGTAGTAAACCTATCAGATTTTGGTCAACCTTGTAAATTTTAAGGACTTCTATCAGCCATGAGTGTGGTACCGAGTCATACGCCTTTTGGTAATCGATCCATGCCATGGAAACATTTTTTTGGCGTCTTTTTGCCTGTTTGGTTATGACGTTGTCGATCACCAAGAGTTCCTTGCATCCTCTAGCTTTTTGCTTACATCCGTTCTGTTCCCATGCTAGGATTTTGTTCACTTTAAGGTGACCATTAAGATGGAAGTCAGTATCTTGTAAGCCGACGGAACACACGTTATTGGTCTATAGTTTTTGGCCTGTTGTAGATTTCCTTTCTTAGGCAGCATGTGTGTCTGCCCAAGCGTGAGATATGTGGGCATTTCGCGTGGATTCCTTAATGCGTTTTGAATCAGGTTCGCTAAGATCTTGTGTGTGTGTGCGAATCCCTTCCACCAATAATTGTGTATTCCGTCAAGTCCAGGCGCTGTCCAGTTTTTGAGTCGCTTTACTGTCTCCTTAACGTCTGTCTCAGAGACAGTAACCTCTGGCATCTCTGTGTAATTTGCCGCGCTTTCTTTTTCAGCAGCGATCCATTGTGCCTGGAAGTCATGCTCAACTCTCTGGGACCAGATGCTCGACCAGAATTCAGTCATTTCTTCCTTAGAGGGTATTGTGTTTGTATTTTGGCCTTGGTTCTCCTCGTTAAGATTTCTGAAGAACAATTTCTGGTTATTGATAAAAAGGTCATTTTGTTTCCGCCTAAGCGTTCTCTTATGATACCTTTTTATCCTGTTTCCCAGTGCTGCTATCTTTTGCGTTAACACCTCGACCCTAAGGAGTAGTTTTTCCCGATACTACGCATCGTTTTTCTTTATTTTTGCGCTCTTTGCATAGCTTAAAACTTTCTTCTCTAGCTTCTTTTTGGGTTGATCGGTCGTAAGATACGAGTGTAATACACCAATCTCACGCCGGAAGGCAGAGATTTTTTCTTCAAGCCTTCTCCCATGGAGGTTGTTTTTGGGTTTCGTTTGTTGTTGTAGAAGGCGCGGTTTTTGTTTGCGCGTGTATGCTAGTGGCAACGCTAGCAGCGCAGTATACGTTATGACATTGGTTTTCTAGGTCATTAGATCTTGTAAACTCTCCTTTGAGTGTTGTGTTAATTGCTTCTATTGTGTGTTTGACCTCTAAGGTGATTTTAATGTGTGATAGCTTTAGCCTTACGTGCATTTCTACTCCTTCATATTTATGATGGAATTCTTGAAAGAGCAGCTTGATCTCGACTGATACTGGTCGATCATCTTCTTGTTGTGGCTCATCGTTTGGTTCAGTCCTTTCATCTGGGGCCGCTGGTATAAAGCTTCTCCTTGCTAGTGACTGCCTAAGCAGTTGCGGCCTCCTGTTCCGGTTTTCAGTTGCTTCAGCCTTCATTGCACCTAGTTCATCCGGAGATATCAACTTACGCTTTTTGATGTTAGTAATTTGTGCCGCTAGGTGTTGCGATGTGAACTGTTTTTCGGGAAAAGCTTCATTCCATAGTTCAGCCATTCTTGCCCGGTACTTGGTTTTCTTTGTCTCCCCTTCAGTGACTTTGAAGTAAGCATTCATCAGTGTGAGATTCATTTCCCTGGTCCAATGCTGCCTTCCCCGTCTTTGAGCTACAGCGGGATCCTGCGGTGGACTTGCGTCCTGCAGATCCAAGCTGTTTCTCCGGGTGTCGTGATTGGGGGGTGCTTGGCCTTGTGGTTCCGTTTCGCACAGAGGCGCCACTCGCTCCGCCTTCTTGTGCTTGGGACTGTAACGATCTTCCCACAGACGCACTCCCGACGTCTGGGGCGGGTTCCGAGGCTTCGTTTGGTTCAACGAGAGCAGGTAATTCTATATATAATATATATATATATATATATATATATATATGGTTTTTCTCTTTTCTTGAACCATATATTTTATATTTTTTTTAATTTAGTTGGTTTCTTGGGAATGTGGTCCATAAATTAAATAGCAACTTTTAGTTTAAATATTTTATTGACGTTTCGGTCAAAGACTTTCTTCAGAACTAAAAAGAAATTGATAACAACGTTTTAGGCTATTTGTTCTAGATGCCATTATGTTTAAGAAAGAAAAAAATTAATTAATAATTAAAATAACAAAAAGTACTCACCAGTCACTCGTTTATAATCACTCATTACATTACAAAGTCAAAACAAACAAATTCAAAACAGGCATATCATAATTTACACAAAACATTCTTAAAAATCCAATATACTATATATTTTTGTACCTTTTGACAGTCGGTATTGCTGTACCAAGGGACTTCCCTTGGTACTTTATCGGCATTTATTAATTCCTGTTTTTTTTTGTTCTTGGTCCCATAATGCCGCGCAGCAAAGTTGGAAGAAAAAGAGCAATTCCCTCAAAAGAAACTATGGAAGCAGCAGTCAAAGATGTCCTGGAAAACAACTTATCTTTGCGAGTTGCTGCTGATAAGTATCAAGTAGCAAAATCGGCAATAGGCCGATATGTCAAAAAAATTAAGTCTAATGATTTGACAGAGTTTTCCTATGATCCTAAATTTGACATTCACAAAATATTTTAATTAATGGTGTTAGAAACGCTGTACCACTTATGTTGCTATTTCCAATGGTCCATCTAAAAGAGCATATGCTTAAAGGCGCTCCCCCAGGTTCAGTTGGTGCAGCCAACCCAAGTGGTTGGTCCAACGGGGAAATTTTCTGCCAATTCATTGAGCATTTTTTGGGCTTTGCAAAGTCTACATACTACAAACAATTATGAGTCACACATTTCCCATAAAGTTATAAATAGAGCCAAGGAAGTTAGGCTGTATCTAGTAACGATACCTCCACACACCAGCCATAAGCTGCAACCATTAGACCGTTCGGTTTTTGGATCTTTTAAAACCTATTATCATCAGGCTATGAATGGATGTGTAGCCCTGGTTATGCTGGCAAACCCGTTACTATTTACGACGTATGTGAAATTGCTGGAAAAGCTTACGAAACGGCTTTGACACCGAAAAATATAATAAGCGGGTTTAAAGTTTCTGGTAGTATCCCCCTAAATTAAAACATTTTCGATGCGTCAGAATATCTACCTGCTTACGTGACAGATCGACCCTACCCTAAAGAAAATAAATCAACATCTAGTGATGTTAGTAGTTTGCCATCCACATCTACAAAACCTAATGATGAAAAAAATAATTTATGTGTGACAAATCATGTTTCAATAAATACTTAGAGACCGTCTACACCAGAACCTAATCCTACCAAAATAACACCATTGATTCTAAGGCCATTTTCCAAGGCTCAAGCAAGAAAGAAAACTAACAAACGGCGAAAAGGAAAGTTACTTATTTTAACTGATACGCCCATAAAAGAAGAAATTGAATTATTAAAGAATAAAAATTTAGGACCAAAAAAAGAGAACTTCCTTAAACAAAAGTCAAAAGTATCTGTATCTGTTGTTCGTAAAATTGTTGACAGTAGCACTAGTGAAAGTAATGCTGAGGTAGTGACCCATGATAATGACTCTGACGACATCAATGTAGATTACGAAATGCAAGAGAATATCGAAGAATTAAAGTTCTTGAACCATACGTCGCTTGAAATTGGTGATTATAATTTGGTCAAATGCCGAGGAGAAAAGTTTTCGCAGCCCTTTGTAGCTAATATAATATAAAACCTGATGATACAAGTAAAGAGTTCGAAGTAAAATATTTTAAAAAGATGCAAAAATCTGGTAATTTTCTTAGAGTGGAAGATGGTAAACTCTATGGTGTTGGTGACGACGACATTATTTTAAAATTGCCACCTCCTGTAGCTGTTAGAGGGACAAGCCGAAATAAGAATCTTCTCCGTTTTCCTGTTGCTTTTGATAGCTACAATATGGGATAAAAAATATAACGTAGGCATAATCTAAATATGCTTATAATCAGGTTGAAACTTTATGTAAAATTATCACTGTTCATTTTTACACAAAAAAATTATAATAAATTTAATTTGCTTTTAGTTAATAAAAATTTTAATTTATTTTATAAATATAAATATTTACAAATCAACCCTGGTAGATATTTAGTCCCCAGGTACATCACTTTCCTGTCCCTTGGTACAACATATTGCTGTACCAAGGGACATTTAACACTTCAAAACATATTTTAAAAAGATGTATCCAAAATTAATCTAACAAAAATAACAAATGGTGTTTAAAATCGCAAAACATTAAGAATCCTTATGGTCATAAAAAAAGGTGCCAAATAGCAATCGAATTAAAAAAAATCATAATTTGTAAAAACTGTCCCTGGGTTCAGCAATCTCCCCTATATATTGCCTTCTCAATTCTGTCCGCATTCAATTCCTCATGAATTAAATTTTACTGAATTAGTAATGAAATAAAAGCAATGAAATTTTAAAGCCAAGATGGACAAAATCAAACTTACCTCCTTAAACAGTTCTTACGTTTTGAGATTTTTTGTTTAAACTCATAAAAAAAATCTGCCTAAACGAGATAGAAAACACTAAAATTGGTTTAGTAGTTCGCAAGATATTATTTTTTGTTTCAACCTTATAAATTTATGAGGAAATAAATTCAGACAGAACCGACATCGACAAGGCAATTAAATAATTTGTAAAACAATAGTCCCAAAAAAAGGCTTCTAAAAATTTAAAAATCAATAACGAGCATTATCTTGGATTTCAAAATGAGGGATAAAATATATTTTTTCTTTAAATACTGATTAGTTCCCTGCGAAGCAGAACTTGTTTTATTAAAATCGGTCGTATAGTTCGAAAGTTATAACGACAAACATGTCCTTTTCTATTGGTACACTTGGTATATTAAAAAAATATTTTTGAAAGTCTGACCAGTGGCGGCTGCTACAGGGAGGGCAGCGCGCCAGTGCCTTCCCAAAACTAGACAACAAACAGTATTTTTATTTGTTTTTTTTATTTAGTCGGTTTAGAACGTTTTTCTATGTTGTCCGACGCCTATTCTCCACATTTCCTCCATTGATCTTTGGATTGACTGTTGCCATTCTAGTTTAGGACGCCCTCTTTTTCTGCGCCCTATTGGTTGCCATTCTAGGACCTGCTTTGGTAATCTTTCGTCGTTCATCCGTTGTACATGGCCGTACCATATCAGTTGTCTTTTAGTGATGTCATCCGTTATGCTCCCTTCGATTCCCATTCTTTCTTTTATGATCTCATTTCTTATGTGATCTGTTCTAGATATTCTCATTGATCTTCTTATTGCATCCATTTCGACACTTTCCATTTTTGTTTTGTATTTTTCTGTTACGCGACAAGTCTCTATTCCATACAACAGCGTGCTTTTCACCATTGTTTCATATATGTTAAATTTTACATTCTTTTTTAACTCTCTGTTCCCTAAAATACTGTTAAGACATCCAATAACCTTTTTTGCTTTTACTATTCTTTTTTCCAGTTCTTTACAGTCTGTTCCTGTCTTATCAAATGTGACACCCAAGTATACATACTCATTGCATGGAGATATTACTTGTCCATTGTCTAGTTCTAACTCACTAGATTCGTTTCCAATACATAAGTACTGTGTCTTGTCCACGTTCACTGTTAATCCCCACTTTTGGTATTCTTCCATCAACTTTCTCATCATATACTCCATGTCCTCTTTATCATTAGCTACAATTACTTGGTCGTCAGCAAACTATCACTATCAACGTCAGTGTGTATATGGTAAATCGGTCGTTAAGTTGTATTCCCATGCCGTGCACTTTCCGTTTCCAGTTTTTTAGAGCTACTGCGATATATATTTTAAAAAGAGTTGGAGAAATACAACATCCCTGTCTTAAGCCTTTTGTTACCAGGAATTCTTTTGAAAGTCGATTTCCAATTTTAATTTTAGATTTTGACCCTTTGTATAGTTCTTTTATCGCTTTTATGTATGTATGCTTGATATTAGTCTGCTCTAGCACTGTCCATAGTTTTTCTACTGGAACGGTATCATATGCTTTTTGTAGGTCCACAAAGGTAACATGAGTCTCTATATTTCTGGCGCTCCTTTTCTCAATTACTTCTTTAAGACAAAAACATTATCACTACAAGATCTGCCTACACGAAACCCACTTTGCTCTTCTTCTTCTTGTTCATGAAAATCCTTCTCTATTAGATCTCTAAGAATCCTACCGTACAATCTACTGAGAGTACTAGTTACTGAAATTCCTCTGTAATTGTTGCAATCCAGCTTGTTTCCTTTTTTATGTATTGAGGATATGAATGCAATTTTCCAATCATCAGGTACTGGATGTCCATTTATGCATTGATTGATAATATATGTGAGATTTTGGATTAGTTTCTCTGATCCATATTTTAGCATTTCAGCATATATTCCTCCAGGTCCGCTAGCTTTTCCGGATTTAAGCTTTATAATATTATTTTTTATCATTTCTTTTTCGATGATTACTTCCTCTCCGTGTACTTCTATGTCTCTCCTTGGAGAGGCTGTCAGATATTCGGGTCTCGTTTCCTGCAGCAGTCCCTTGTAGTGTTCTGTCCATTGTTCTGGTTTGATGATCTGGATGTTTACTTTTTCTTTTGTTGGGGTTTTTACTGTAGAAATGAATTTCCATACTTCAGAACTCTGCCTACCTCCTACGTGTGTATTGATATCGTGGCATTTGCGCTCGAACAGTTCATTTTTTTCTGTGCGTATCAAAATTCTTAGCTGTCTTTTGGTTTCCCTGTAGATTTCTAGGTCTCTTTGTTCTTTAGTACTGAGCCATTTCAAGTATGTGCGTTTTTTCCCTTTGACCATTTCCTGTATTTTTTCCGTCCACCACATCTTCCTGCTATTTCTATTATCTTGGTATCCAACAGCTTCGATGCTTGCTTCCTTCAAGCTTTTTATTATGTTTGTATATATCTCTTCAAATGAGTGTTCTGTGTTTATTAATTTTGTATCTAATCGGTTCTGATACAATCTTTGAGTACTTTCGATTTCTTGACTTCTAAAGTTGTATTTTTGATTGTCTTCGATGCATTCTAGGTTTTCATTTTCTTCAATATATTCGTCCTTATGTGTTTTTCTGAAAGGGAATAATATTTTTGCTTTTACCAGATGGTGGTCAGATCCACAAGTAATACCACGAAGTGCTCGCACATCATACCACTTTAATTGCGAGTGTTGTCCACCTATAGCATAGTCAATAATTGATTTAAGATTTCTTGTTGGCTGAATCCAGGTATATCGATGAATATCCTTATGCCTAAAAAAATGATTATTTATTTTTAGGTTGTGGGTTCACACAATTGCATCAGTCTCAAGCCATTATCATTTGTTACTTCTTCTCCAAATGGTCCTATCACTTTGCTCTGGGTTTGTCTACCAGTTCAGCTATTAAAATCGCCAAGCATAATTATTTCTCTGGTATTACCGATTTTGGTGATAGTCTCATCAAGTTGGTCAAAGAACAGTTGTTTTGTAGCTACTTTTTCGTCATCTGATGGTGCGTAGACTGCTATTATGCTTATATTATGACCAAGCATCTTCATGTTCACTCGAAGTATGTTTTTACTAATGCAATCGTAGTCGGTAATCTCATATTTTAGGTTTTTCTTTATTAATAAGGATACCCCTCTGGCTGCTCTTCTTTCTTTTGGGACTCCAGTGAATATATGGACGAAATTGCCGACACTATTCGTACCTGTACCTTTCTTTTTTGTCTCTGTAAGTGCAATGATATTGATCTTACAATTCTGCACTTCGGTTGCAATAAGGTCCAACTTTTGATTCACTCCCTGTATGTTCCATGTAGCTATATTCATACCTTTGTCTTTGCTTTTTTCGTCTTTGAGAATTTCCATCTATTGCTCCGAGGCTTTGTTTAGGCTTTTTGGTAATTGCTTTGTTTTACAAGTATTAGAGAACCGGTCTAATGCCTCTACCCCCTACTTGGAGGGCCAAGATTTTTAATCAAGGTTTTTCTCCTCTAGCCTTTGACGAGCCAACGCCATACTGTAAGGCAACAGCTGTCTTTTATACTATCCCTAAAAGAAAGGGTTGTCACCTACGCTATGATCACCGTACCGAGGTCCATTCTCTCCGCCTTTCATATCGATGTGGTCTTCTCCCGTAACCCTGGGAAAGGGACCCTAGACAGGTGCTAACTCTCCGGGTCGGAGATTACCTGGAATCTACGGAGGGCAGGGGTCGATTCATTTCCTCTGATGACGAGGTCTACCCGTACCCCAATTGATTTATTTAAAAAAAGTTAAATCTTTCCTTACGACATGTCTAGTTCTTTTTTTTAGTCTGTGGTTAACAAAAGGCGATTAATTTGGCAAACCTTTTAGCCTAAATAATTACAAGCCGGCAGCACCGCGCGGGACAAAATTTCAATTTCACCCGTTTTTCCCGGTGTATGGATGGGTGTTCATGCGCGGGGGCGGGAACATATGTTGCCCTTCCTACGCGTTGCCGGTTCTATCCTTAGTGAAGGCGTATGAGTTTGTTTTGATTTGGGTTAGGTCTGTAATTTAAAGCCTTGCCGGTCGCGTGTTCATTTTTTGTTTTCGTTTGTTTTCAAAATGAAAATAAATACCGTCGATTATATAATTAACTGTGCAAATTTAAATACGTTGACATATGACCTTCGATTACAAATAAAATCTTTAGGGCCATATAGACCGGACCTAAACGTTAACCAAAATTTTAGTGCAAGTAATGCAGAGGGATGTGAACCAAAAAACTTATAATAGAAAATTTCATAAGAAAATAATATGATGCTGAAAACTGGTTGTGCGGTTGTGAAAAAAGAAATGCTTTTTTTGCTTTATTTGTCTTATTATGAACAACATACGAAGTTATCCTGCGTGGGTGGCACAGGGAATGTGTGATATCAAGCACTTTAGTGAAGTTAAAAAGACACCAAGTAAGTGCTACTCATTTAAATAACCACATTTTTCTATGCTAGGCAAGACTGAGAATAGGTGCCAATTAGATAGTACATAATATTACGTTCTATGACATTGTCTATGAGAACAGTTGAATGTGAACGCTCCTTTTCAACATTAAAGCGTATTAAAACAACAAAATTACAATATGTGAAAATAGATTGAACGCCTTAGCTATGTGTTCAATTGAAAGAAAATTGTTGACTACGGACAATTTTGAACTTGTCGTTGAGCACTTTGCGCATGTAAAAGAAAGGCAAATGGACTTTATCAATAAACAAATAAACTAAAAACTACACCAAGTAGCTGCTTGTTTGTAAAATGCTAAAATAAAATTATTTAGGTAAGTTTTTTTATCTGCTTTGTCATGCAATATAAATTTCGGCCCCCCCAATTTATAACGTCACCAGCCGCCACTGAGTCTGACACCGCACACGGTGCATGGGAACAGGGCAGAAGAACGCGTACCGTATTTTGTAGTGCGCATGCGCCATGATCTCTATTTTCAACCAAATTTTGTCTCTCTCCTTCTTTCAGAGAAGATTCAGAGCTTGCTATTGCTCAAGGCTCTTCTGTTCGCATGAAGTGATAGATCGCCACGGCCACCGAATTTCTGTTGTTTCCAATTAAAATTTAACGTAATTTAGCTTTGACCCGAAATACAAAGTTCATATTTTGCAAAGTTGAGATTTTATAAGAGGCAACCAGTATACACTTGTTCTTTAAAATGTATTTTTTAACGAGTATAAAATAAGAAGCAATTCTAAATCCTCCACAACAATACGACTGTTCCAAAATCCATTATGGCTTTTAAATGAGACCCTTTTTTAATTTTAAACGTTTCTTCGCTACAATGCACAGCGCATTTAGCAATGCTTGTTTCTTATAAAAAGAAAGTAATTATAAGCCTTAAGAAAGGGCCTTTTAATTATTTCATTTAGGCAGCGGGCTGACGCTAAGTGGCTGGATAGACTGTTCGCAGTATGCATGTTTTATAAAAATATTTTCAACCGCATTGCAACAAAACTGTGTAAAACTAAATAAATTAGGCATCTAGAGTCCCTGTATGGTATTAGTTAGAGCAAAAAATTTGAAAAGGCTTTACGTTTTCGGTCAAGATGCAAATCATATTACTTTTTTGCAACAGACCGTTTTTTCCTAATTCGACACCGCTGAATCCGAATATCACTGTTGCGAACTCAAAATATCGACAGTGACGGGGAGAATCCCCCCCAAACTCCCAAAAACCTGCTTTTTTTCAGTTTTGTTCAGTTTTCTCGAAAAATAACCTTTTTTATCTTTTTATTCAAAAATCTAAGAAAATTTTAAGTTTGATGGGGGCGGCGGGCCGCAAGGCCCCCCCTGGGTGCGCTCATGTTTATACTTATAAAAAATATTTTTTCCCCGTTATTTTTTTTTAAATATTCTGTTTAAGTTTTTAAAGAAATTTTAAACGTGTTTATTTTTAATAAATATACTTTATTTTTTGCAATCTGAACTGCCGTGCACCTATAGTAATTTTTTTAAATATTCCTCTGATGCATTACCCTGTTCCTAAGTATTATTCTGTGCCAGATTATTAACCTATTACAAATTGACGTAACTGTTCCAAACGTTTCAACCGTGTACATGTTACTTTGGATTATTATAATGTACCTGTTGTTACTGTATCTAATCCTATTACAAAATGCTGACACTATTCCGAGCTCTACCCCTTCCAAATGCGGACCTGTTCCTGGTGCAAACCTTTTCCAGGTCTCAAGTTTTCTTTTGCTGTTATTATAATGTACCTGTTGTTCCTTTACCTATAGTTTCGGAATCGTACATTGTGGCGCAATCTATTACCAATCACGTCCATGTCTTTTTAAATAAAAAAATCATATGCTATGCGTAAGCGATTATTATCATGTTATTGATTTCATTGAAATTAGTAACTAAACGAATTCGTTCTGCAAAATTAGGCCACTTAGGGTTTTCTTTATCTTTTCTTAAATCATAAAACCAAATGAAATAGAAACAGTTATTGTCTTCCAAAATAATATTGTATTATAAAATGCCGACATCGTCTATTCCAAACGTTCAAAACCGGAATCTGTGAACCGCGGAATCGGAACAGATATATTTTGTATTGGGTAACAGGTTAACAGCATTGAGTAAATATACTCAATAGCTGGCCATACACCCAGAGGTTGATCCGTCGGTTTGGAACGGCACAGATAAGTCTGACCGTTTTTTCCGCAACGGTTTAAAACTGCTGCAGTGCACTAACACAGAAAAAAATCTTTCGATTTGATCCTTCATATCGGTCTGTGGCAGACATAACCGCGCGTTAGTGGGCGAAAACTCAAGATTTATTTGCCGGTTAAACCAAAACTGTGGAATTTCGTCAAGTCGAAAGTTTTCTGCAGCACGGTATTTTAAGCATAGTGTATGTAAAATGTTTCGTGCTAAAAAGAAGCAGGCTCTGTGTATGGGAATGATTATTAATATGGAAAGAATGCATAGTGGTGTAAAAACGAGACGTTCCAAGTGGGTTAAAAGTTATTTGCTTATTTTTTTCAGTTCCTTTCGAAAACAACCTCTGAGATTTTGTATCTTATTGCACACGAACTTAATATGTTTTACAATATTTGACAAGTTTATCATAACCTTTGTTCTTTAAATTTGTGTTAGTATAATCCTTCCTTTTAATCTTCCATAAACTCCGATGTGCTTTGTAAATTTCTATAAATTTGCCAAGAAAATCCCTTGACAAAACAACACTTTCACAAGACATGTTGATTACCTTATCGCAGTTAAAACTTTGGAAGAAAATGGTCTGTTAAACCTGGCACAGTGTAAACCGACAGACAAGTCTGCGCCGGTTAAAATATCGTGAGCGCGGAACCCAAAAGTTTCGCCCGCCGGTCTGAACTCACAGATAAATCTGTGCCGGCTATAACTGGCGCGGCGAATGTCCACTAATTAAAAGACAAATCCGCCAGTTTGAACCACGCCGTTCCAAACCGGCGGATCAACCTCTGTGTGTATGGCCAGCTAATGGCAACAGGTACACTGAACAGGTTGGCGATACCTGTTCCAAAGTAACAGGTACAGTACTAGTTGATGGAGGTATATATGCATTCATTATTGTGCAATTTAAATTTGAATTAATTTGGTGATGTCACAAATACTCGATATTTTTGATTTAGACCAATGTGCCTTTGATACAATATCGCATGCATATTAAATTAAATATCAAAACTTATTTATTATAAATAAATTGGTAAAATTTTTTTAAAGTCACAAGCTTTTATAAAATGCACTAAAAATTAAAAAATAATTTTCTAACATTCTAACATTATCATAATAATAAAAGCGATGGCCGACTGATGGAAATTTTGACGATGTTAGCACGATAAGATATCTGTATCAATTAAATATCACTATTTGCAAGAATCAATCTAGCAGAAAAATGCAGAGGTACCAAACCCACCCAACCCGACCCAAGATACCCCAGCATTTCTCTGACATAGGTATTTGATGACCTGCTATGTTGAATATTCTTTAAGTGTTTAGATCACAAATTTAGATTAACTTATGCTTTGATTTGCGGCCATCGCTTTTATTCTTATGATAATATTGGAATGTTAGAAAATTATTTTTTAATTTTTAGTGCATTTTATAAAAGCTTGTGACTTAAAAAAAAAATTTACCAATTTATTTTCTACTTTTTAGTCTCAGCTATCTACTCTATTAAATGAAAATATTTGTTCAATAACAGAACAGAAGAGTTTATTCTAGATTATAATGAAATCGCTGATCGTGAGTTGTTTGGAAACTCATTTTTCTATTGGGGGAAAGAGAGGGTGGGGGTAGAGGTAGAAATATATTTTTTGTTTGGGCTGTATTGCCATCGGACCTTTATGCATACCAAATTTTATAAAAGTCATTTGAAGTGAAGTGTGTCAAAAACGCAATTCAAGGGGGTGGGGAGTAGGGGTGGGAGGACATTTTTTCATTATTGTTGTTTTGTCATCGGACCACTATATGTATACCAAATTTCATCCAAATCGGATAATGGGAAGTGTGTCAAAAACGCATTTTTCTATAGATGGGGTGGGGGTAGGAGTGGTAGGATTTTTTTTTTCAATGTTGTATTGTCATCGGACCACTATATGTACACCAAATTTTATCCAAATCGGATAATGGGAAGGGTGTCAAAAATGCATTTTTATGGAAGGGGGTTGGGGTAGGGGTGGAAGGATATTTTTTTTAATGTTGTATTGGCATCGGACCACTATGTGAATGCCAAATTTCATCCAAATCGGATAATGGGAAGTGTGTCAAAAACTAATTTTTCTATGAAAGGGGGTGCAAGTAGGGGTGGGAGGATATTTTTTTTTAATATTGTATTGTCATCGGATCACTATATGTATACCAAATTTCATCCAAATCGAATAACGGGATGTGTGTCAAAAACAAATTTTTCTATGAAAGGGGGTTGGGGTATGGGTGGGAGGATATTTTTTTCTTATTGTTGTATTATCATCGGACCACTATGAGTACATATACCAAATTTTATCCAAATCGGATAACGGGAAGTGTGTCAAAAACACATTTTTCCATAGAAGGGGTGAGGGTAGGGGTGGTAGGATGTTTTTTTCTTTATGCTGTATTGTCCTGGGACCACTATGTGTGTTCCAAATTTCATCCAAATCGGATAATGGGAAGTGTGTCAAAAACGCTTCACAAGATTTGATAGATAGTTAGTTAAATAGTTAGTTAGATAGTTAGTTAGACAGAACATCTGAAGCCAAATAAAAGCTTGTAATAACTTTTTGCTTAGATTAAAGAAAAATTAGTTTGCTTTTGAGGTTTCGCACAAATAAATATTAAACTTAATTCAATAACACGTTTGTCTTAGTCTATTTAAAAACAAATATTTCTTCGAATCAAAACCATTTTGATTTAACTCAAATATTTTTTTATCAGTGTATGAAGCAGAGGTGCTACCATCTACGGATAACAAAACACTTGTTTGAGATCAGTTAGTTAACACTGCATGGGTGGCGCGGGGCATACAGTGCCCCACGACAGGTTTGCGCCTATATTTTCGGAGTGGTCGCATGTATGTCTACGTAGATTCAGGTAATCTTCACCAGTAATATTTGCAGCGTATCAGCATGTACTACATTGTTTTATGTGCGACAGTCTAATTATAATTCGCAAGTAAATTCGCAGTGGGGTTACACAGTGCCCCACGCCATCACTCGCGTGATATTTGTATTTGCCGATTTATTTCTTTTGTGATATTTTGCGGCTTTATTTTACGCATTCTGAAGGTAATCATTGGTATATTTTCAGAGTTACACAATGGCCCATCCTGTGAAAGGTAGTAAGGATTCAAATTAGTGGACAAAATGTTTGGAAGAATTGAAACAAGAAGAAGACGCTAATGACTTGTCAGAATCTAGCTTGGAAGATGAAAATGTATATGATGTGGAACAAGAAATTTATGATTTTGATACTGAGCTAGAACTTGATGATACTCTAGAAGAACATAATTTTGAACAAGAATCTGCTATTAGCGAGTTACGTAATGAAGCGCTGAATGAATTGGTACGTTCGCAACCCTTTTACACCGGTATGAAAATGCCAGTAACAAAAGTAGCGAGAATGAATTCTAATGAAACAGAGGTTCGGATTAGTTTTCTTCAGTTATGTACTTGTTAGTAAATGATTAGTTTTCATCGGTTACCAGAGCCATGCTTATTTCTTTTAGTTTTTTACTCACTAAGAAACCCAAATACTATGTTACTGAATTGATAGATTTTTATAATAAACATATAGTTTATTCAAGAAAAATACACTTTTTCTGGACTGGGGAACACAGTGTCCCCCACCACCCTTCGTATTAGAAAATTGAGCGCCACTCCCGCAGTGTTAAAGGCTATGTGCTATGGATTTTAATAGGAGTAAATTAAAGAGTTTTATTTATTTATTTATATAAGAATATATTGTTTAACATATTAACAAATTAAATAAAAATTTACGTTGTACTGCTGTAATTCTATCTTGGTGGATTAAGTAACAGTTTGCTTTTCGCGGTGGATTAAATTTAAATTAAAATTCTCCAGGCCTCCTCGAAGAAACAAGAAAGGGTGTCAAAAGGACCGTAGTGTAACGACCACACTCTCATAAAATCAAGATTACGATCAACTGATACCTTTTTAGCGTTTGCAAAATTGGATAATTGCTAATTTATGCATACAAAAGATACTGCCAAAAAATTTACAAAATCTTTGCTGCATTTTTTATCAATATTTAATTATATACAATAAGTAGCGAAACACCTAAATATCTTGAGCATGTTTCCAGCAAACCTTAAGGCCTTATAATTATTAAACACAGTGTCAACCTAAATTTGACAATAAGGTATGATTTAAAGGTTAGTTTCAGTTTTTAAATGAAAACCATTTTTTTTAATTAAAGGTAACTTTGACGTCTT
This sequence comes from Aspidapion aeneum, assembly GCA_963576565.1. Taxonomy (NCBI): domain Eukaryota; kingdom Metazoa; phylum Arthropoda; class Insecta; order Coleoptera; family Brentidae; genus Aspidapion; species Aspidapion aeneum. The sequence goes on along the minus strand of OY755041.1, from coordinate 58,493,270 downwards.
TTAATGTCAAGAAAAATGTATTGGTAAACGTGTTGATAACAAGCTATTTGACCCCAAAATATCCCTCAAAGTTTTGCTTAAAACATTTTTTCGAAAAATTACTAGTTTTCAGCCCTACTTATGAGAACCCGTGTATCTATACAGTCTGTAGGTATTAGAAGCAGGTGATCCGTGTTAGAAGTATGGTATAAAGTCATATGCGGTCTATCAAAGGTTCATAGCATCGCAGTTTGGATTTATGCATATACAGTGAATATCGGTTATAACGGCCTTGAACGAACCCTTAATTTCGGTCGTTATAACCGAGCGTTGTTATAGAGAAAAAAGGTAACACTATGGGTTATATATAAGGTCGGGACCTTAATATGTCGTCGCTATAACCGATGTGTTGTATTGTTACTAGTATTATTTTGGAGTAAAGTTATTTTTTTAGTTATCATTTAGTATTTGTCTTATATTCACGGTTCTTAGGTCGAAATGCGTATTTATATTTAAGTAAATTTGTAGGGTATTTTAAGAAAATGCTGCTAAAAGGGTATCTCTTTTGTATTTCGTGTGGTGGAACCAAATACCCAAAGCTAAATTTTTCTTCGAGGATCCCCGATTTTCCGGCTTCAGAATCCAAGATTGAGATTTAAGAAAAAAAATAATTTTCTGATTTAGGAAGATTGTAATTAATTTTGATGGATTTACGTTAAGCAACACCTACTTAATTTAAAACTTTAAAAAATTTAAAACGTGTCACTTAAAAACAAAATGCCGGTTATATTTTTGAAAAATTAGTTTTTATTTGATATTTCTTTTAATTTTTGTGCAATATATATTTTTATCACCTTCTATTAAAGTTATTGAATAGGTAGCTGATCAAATCCACTTTAAAAAAATTAAGTTTACCAGCCGCCACGAAGATGGCGCTTAATATGTCAAAAAAAAAGACACCTTCATAACCTATAGACCAAATTTAATTTTTAGGAAAAAAGTTCTTGATTTTATCAAGAGTGACCCAGTTTTTAAAAGTATTTATAAAAATTTTATATTTAACATTCATGATGACGTCAAAAATTTAGATGAAAAAGTTAGTTCTTCATTCTTGTTTGACAGAACTTGTGTTGCCGTGTAGTATATCAATTTATACTAAATAAGGGTCGCTGATTTTAAAAATTCCATAATAACTCACATATCGATACTCTAATTCTACGTCGTTATCCACAAAAAAATTAAAATTCATATTTTTGCGTCAAAGGTTAGTAATTATGCATAGCTATGCTGCTAAATCCTCGCAACCAAAAAAAATATAAATATATAAAACGGTCATTTCCGCAATTTCTAATAAGCCGCATAATGCTTACCCTATATATTTGCTTCTTTCTTTTCTTATTCCTGTAAAATTTCTTTGACTTGGGTTACGACGTGACAGAATTAGGGTGACGATATGGGGCTTTCCATGTCAACCCGGCCACCTTTTGCACCTAAAATTTTTGATTTTAATAAAAATTTATTTTTTGATTTCCTTATAAATACCGATTACACCAAGATAAAAAAGTTTAAAAAATGTTGCGATTCATTAAATCTACAGGGTGTTTTATCTTCTTAATTGGCCAAAACATATCTATGATGATTTTTCTTGAAAAAATACGAACTTTGCAAAAAAAAATTATTACTATTTAGAAATAAGAACAAGGGGCTTTAAGAAAAAATATTGAAAACGACAATTAATGGAATCAGTGACCTTAGAGCAAGACAATAAATTTAAAAATCGCCATTTTGAAAATATGACGCCTTCGATCTTTTATAAGTTTTTGAAAAAAGATGCTCCAATATTTTGTCTTTTGCCTTTAAACATTTTAGAGTGGGCCGAGTAGTATAAATACCAAAAAGAAAAATTCTTAAGTGTGTGGAGGCCTTGGCCGTACTTATATGTATATGGGCAAGCGAGCAGTCCTATTGAGGTGCCCGAGATGTGAATCAATATACATTTTATTTAAAAAAAGTTGTTTTGCTTTAAGGGAAAAATCTTTTTTTTTTCATTCTGACCCCTTGCATATGACATCAGCGGCGTCACATTAAAGGGCCAAGACGGGCCTTGGTCTTCCACTGTTTAAAATTAGAATACCTAGACCTGCACTGTTATGACACTAGATACCACTATACAGGGTGTCCCAAATTCGATTTCTTTTGGGAAGTCTCGACCCTCACTTCCGAGTATCCAGTATAAAGCAAAGAGATTTTTTTTTAACGCTGCGTTTTGGGAGAGGGGCTATAACATTGATGTTTATAAAAATGAGATTTTTGCTGAAATAGCTTTTGTATATTATTTTTTTAGCATAACTATTTAGTTTAATTTCATCTGAACTTTTAATTTTAAGGGTATACTTAGTCATAAAGTGAAATAGCTAGTGAAAAGTTTCCTTTAAAGAAACGTATCACTCATTATTTAATTTTTTTAGGTATTTTTACTTTTGTATTGTTATATATTTTTTATTTTCATAAAAGAAAATCTTTAAGAATCTTATAAACGGCAACTTATAGGGCTTTCCATGTCAATCCGGCCACCTTTTGCCGGATTGACATGGAAAGCGGCATAAGTTATACCAAAACAAATAAAACACAGAGTGATACGTTTTTTACAGGAAACTTTTTACTGGCTACTTCTCTTTATACGTAAATTTTTATGCTCAAAAAAAATTATAGAAAAGTGATTTGAGCAAAAATTTAATTTTTATAAACATCAAAGTTAAGCCCCGCTCCCAAAACGCAGAGTTAAAATAAATTGGTAAACATTTTTTTAAGTCACAAGCTTTTATAAAATGCACTAAAAATTTAAAAATAATTTTCTAACATTCTAATATTATCATAATAATAAAAGCGATGGCCGACTGATGGAAATTTTGGCGATGTTAGTACGATAAGATATCCGTATCAATTAAATATGACTATTTGCAAGAATCAATCTAGCAGAAAAATGCAGAGGTACCAAACCCACCCAACCCGACCCAAGATACCCCAGCATTTCTCTGACATAGGTATGGCAATGGCATAACATTGCGGCACATCAAACATAACTTTGATGACCTGCTATGTTGAATATTCTTTACGTGTTTAGATCACAAATTTAGATTAACTTATGCTTTGATTTGCGGCCATCGCTTTTATTATTATGATAATATTAGAATGTTAGAAAATATTTTTTTAATTTTTAGTGCATTTTATAAAAGCTTGTGACTTAAAATTTTTTTTTATCAATTTATTTTCTACTTTTTAGTCTCAGTTATCTACTCTATTAAATGAAAATATTTGTTCAATAACAAAACAAAAGTGAGTTGTTTGGAAACTCATTTTTCTATTGGGGGAAGGAGAGGGTGGGGGTAGAGGTAGAAATATATTTTTTGCTTGGGCTGTATTGCCATCGGACCTTTATGCATATACCAAATTTTATAAAAGTCATTTGAAGTGTGTCAAAAACGCATTTTTTATGGAAGGGGGTGCGGGTAGGGGTGGGAGGATATTTTTTTCTTAATATTGTATTGTCATCGGATCACTATATGTATACCAAATTTCATCCAAATCGGATAACGGGATGTGTGTCAAAAACAAATTTTTCTATGGAAGGGGGTGGGGGTATGAGTGGGAGGATATTTTTTTCTTATTGTTGTATTATCATCGGAGCACTATGTGTACATATACCAAATTTTATCCAAATCGGATAATGGGAAGTGTGTCAAAAACACATTTTTCTATAGAAGGGGTGGGGGTAGGGATGGTAGGATATTTTTTTCTTAATGTTGTATTGTCATGGGACCACTATGTGTGTACCAAATTTCATCTAAATCGGATAATGGGAAGTGTGTCAAAAACGCTTCACAAGATTTGATAGATAGTTGGTTAGATAGTTAGTTAGATAGTTAGTTAGATAGTTAGTTAGATAGTTAGTTAGATAGTTAGTTAGATAGTTAGTTAGATAGTTAGTTAGATAGTTAGTTAGATAGTTAGTTAGATAGTTAGTTAGATAGTTAGTTAGATAGTTAAAACCACTTTCCTTTTTACTGGACACCCGGAAGTGAGGGTCGAGACTTTCCAAAGAAATCGAATTTGGGACACCCTGTATAGTGGCGTCGCCTGTCATAACAGTGCGGGAATAGGTAGTCTAATTAGAAAAATGTGCTACAAAGTTGGTGGCCGATAAGGTTTTAAACAGTGGAACGCCAAGGCACGTCTTGGCCCTTCAATGTGACGCCGCTATAGAGGAACCAAAAAATTATTTTTTTATTAAAATAGAATATTTTAAGTGCAAAAGGTGGCCGGGTTGACATGGAGGCCCCATATATTCCAAGATAGCGGCGTTCAAAATACAAAAACAACAGTATTTTTTTGGTTTGGTAAAATTTTGTACAAAAAAATTTCATTTTATATTACTCTAAGCAACCTAGCTTTAATATATAATGTACAAAAAAACAATTCATATAATTTTTAAAGATTGCGAGAGATTAAAGAAAAAGTATTTTTGTCTTCTTATCGGAGGTTAACGCAAAAAACCGGACAAAACAAGACATCTCGGTAAAAAAACACAGATTTTTTAAAATGTCATATGAGACGCACTGGGTGATTGACCATAATTTACTTAAAAGCTCTCCGTTAATGTCTCTCTGTGTCGTTATTCTGGAAATATCTCCGAGCGAGTACTCTTTGAAATTCGAGCGAGAACCAATAGAGATGAGTTTGACTTTCACCCGATTTTGAGCGAGTACTCCTGCTCACTCGTTTAAGAATTCATACACTGATAGTAACGTTTAAATAAGTAAAGTTAAAGGATTTTTCCTAAATCCTCAGAATCTGATGTCAAACATATTCAAGTACTTTTTTTGCCTATCGGACTTCTTCATTCATTATTTTTCTGTTGTGTGTTTTTAACGTTGTTTTGATTTGTGCTATGTGGGTGGGCGCACCCAGGGGGAGGGTCTTGGGGCTCGCTCCCCTTAAGGCTAAGATTTTTTTATTTCCACATATTTTATGAATGAAAACAAAAGAGGGCATGAAATATGATATATGGGGTCTCTGTACTCTGTTGAGCTTACATGCACTGGCGTATACAATGGGTAGGAGTAATAGGGGTTATGAATAACTTTGCCAGATTTTCAAGAGGGAAAAGCGTGGCAACGACGAAGTTTGGTTTGATATATCGTTGTTCGGAAAAAATTATTTGAAAAACATTTTGAAAAAAGTGTTTTTCAAATTTTTTAACTGAGCTACTGAATATAACCGCTTTTGAAATGCAGCTTACAATAGGTGACCCAAGACTCTGGTGTTGGTTTGTCTTTTTGGGAAACTAAAAAGCGGTAAGGAACTTTTTTGTATTTTATTTTTGGGCGTCAAATTTTTTCTGAGGCAAAGTCTTGCTTTTCTTAGTTGTTATTTTGGTGAGGACCTTTTTTTAACACTTAATTCAAATGGTCAAAAAACTGGAAATTAAAAATAGAAATGGCATACGGTAGAAAAAAGATAGTTTGAAATATTGGAGTCAACAAATGGTCCAGTGAATATGAAAAAGTAAAAGAGTTAATATGATGATAAAGAATTAATATTATGCTACAATAAACCTTATTTCGCGCATTTATGATTTCTCGAATAATAATAACTGAAATTGGAGTCCTGTTCATCATTCATCTTGTTAGCAAAATAACAGACCGAGGACGTTCACAGGCTCGAACGTTTGGTTTGACTACCCGAAGCGCTTGCCAGCTAGGGTTGTGGTATCGATACCCGATACTATTGTATCGATGTATCGGTTAAAAAATATCGATACTTTACATCGATTCCAACGTACCGATATATTTAAGGTATCGATGCTTAGAAGAGAATATCGCATCGCGCTTGGATCGCTAGAGATAAAGGTTCTCAAATATGATACCTAAACAAAAAAAATTCTAAACAATGACGGCTACATTATTTCCTTTAGGCATCGCTCTTTGCCTGTTATCAAATTTATTACTAGTATTCTCAGAATCGCGATAAGAGTATATTTATTGCTTTATCTTTCTTTAGTTTAAAGGTTAGCGGCGGTGCCTTGATAAAGAAAATATTCCTAATAATAATAAAAAGGTATCGATTCTTAAACATATCGATACTTTAAAGCTAAGTATCGAAGAGAATAGATACAGTTTTAAAAAAATATCAAATGATACCAATATCGATACCTACCATTCGATACCAACAACCATATCGCCAGCTCTTCCACTTGTTTTGAGTGGGTTGTATTAAAGAGCTAAGATCATGCAACCCTTTCAAAAAAGAACAAGAGCTGCCGAACTACTTTGACTTGACTTTATAATTGACTATTTTGGTTTTTATACTAAAACCTACTCTTAAATTTGTAGCGCAAAAACTGATACAAACTTATTTTCTTTAAACATTTTAAAACCTTTTTTAACTATTAACATAAAAACCTATTTTAAACTAATGAACTCACTTCAGATAATTGGTGTACAGTGAAACTTCCTATAAGCAGACATTCACCGTGTCGGCGATTTTGTCCGCTTATGAGAGAGAACTGCGAAATTTTAATATATATATATATATATATATATATATATATATATTTATTAACAATTTCCGCGCTTGAGTTTTTCCAATAATTAATTTTTCAGCGATCTGGCGTTCTGATAGATGTTCCTTCTCCGAAATTTTAGCAACTTCCATTTTTTTCACGTAAAGTAAGAAGATTTTTACTAGGCGCCATTTTAAAGAGAACTATTACTACCCAAATGAACAATAAATAATAAAACACAGCCGTTCCGCCGAATAAAATAAGTTGTAAATACGACAGAAGTATTTAGTCTGCGCATTAAAACGGAAAGAGGTAATTCCCCGGCTGCAGAGTGAAATGTTACCAACATACTACATAATATTTATGCTCATGTCGTGCGGTGATCCGTCGTTGTAAGAAGTTCGCCTCCAGTTAAAGGAGGTTTCAGAATTTGTTTAAAGAAATAGGGAAAAGCTTGGTTCCAACAAATTTGTCCGCCTAAAGGGAATGTCCGCTTAATAGAGGTGTCCGCAAGGATAGGTTTCACCGTATATATGTTGTTCTTAGTTACAGAGTGTTCGCTCCGCGAATGTTACTTTTTTAGTTTTTGTTAATTTTTAGTATTTTGTTTTATTTTTTAAGTGAGGCCTTCAAAACTAGTAGGCCCTGGCAATTTAAAAATATTTCGTGAAAAATAATATTTTTGATCCATAAGGTGGCTCCCTCATTGGCACGTGTGGGAATCAGGAACTAATGATAGAGAAAAAATTGTTAAAAAACACTTGCTTTTCGGCAGCCATACTGCTACAAGTCATTTTATAAATTACTGCGATTTCGCTATTTCTTTGGCAGTCCCATTGACTGTTTGTGTTTCAAACATACTCAAAAAACGGTCTACAGTGTGCCGACGAAGTTGGAGAAGAATTGGAGAGATCCTGCAAGTGGGGCGCCCCAGGACCGACAGGAATCACACAAGAGGTTAGTGCCATTCGCCACTTTATGATCAGCTTTTTTCTCGCCATTTCTTAATTTTTGGACAGGCTTACTCCTTGGCCCTAGAGTTTTTTGAGGTATCCATAAATTTTGTGATAATTTAAAACCAGCCACATTAATAAATTACAGTCCATTATAATAATTTTCGTGATAAAGAACCCCGGCGATTCATTTGGTCCTTCGAGCCGGATTTGTATGTTTGTGTAGGTGACTGGTGGAAGTCACCCGAGTAAACCTGAGTTGTGCGCCTGCTGTGTGTGTGACAGCAACCGATATACCCGCGATCAGTTGTCGTGTACTTGAGCGTTGGGAATTTATTAGTGGACTGGCCAGGATTAGGTTTACTTCGCGAGACCGCAATCGAACAAACCATTTGCATATAAACTTGTGTGTAAAGTGGAGTAGGTAGGTTACCCGGGTGAGTTAGCCGTTCAAGCACACAGGATTTCTTTTTGAAAGCGTGATTTTCGGTGCCTACGAAAACACTAGGCCACAGTTTTAGAAAATTTGAATAACCATAAAATATTTTTGATTGTTTTTGCAACCTTTTGCATGGTGTACCTTGCTGCCAATGTACATACATAAATACGTATAGTGGTATTTTTACAAACATTTTGTATTTTGAGATAAAGCTATTGGCAAGATTTAAAAATTTTAATTTTTTTAAATAATTTTATTAATCATTATGGCTGGTGAAAAACTAAAAAGACTTTTGATGAAGCGTACCGCCGCTCTTAATAGGCTTAAAGAAACCTTTGATTTAGGCAAAACATTAGAAACGGATACTTCGAAAAAAGTGCAATTTTTGGTTCGCGCAGATGAAAGCGAGCAAATGTATGATGAGTTTTGTAAAAATCATAATTCTATTATAATGTGTCTCGAAGACGATTCGGAATTTGACACCCATGATGCTGTACGAAAAAATGCAGACCAGTATTATTATGGGATAAAATCGTTTAAACGTGTTATTTATGTAGAAGATGCCCCTGCATCTTTAGAAAACACTAGCCATACCGTACAGGATAGTTCTCAAAATAATTTGCGGTTTAAACTAGATGTCCCTAGCTTTGAAGGTGACGTCAAACAATGGGCGACTTTTATAGATATGTATAGAAGTTTGGTGCACGATAACGCCAACTTTTCTGTAAAACAAAAATTTCATTATTTACATATGTCTCTTAAAAAAGACGCTTTTAACGTTATTAAAAACTTGCCAATAACTGAGAACAATTATTTAATTGCTTACGAAGCTTTGTTAAAGAGATATGGCAACAAGCGCTATACCGCTACTGCTCATTATCAAGAAATTTTGAACGCTCCCGCAGTTCTAAAGCCCTCTGCCAAAGAACTCCGAGCATTATTGGATACATTTTGTGAAAATATTGCTGCCCTGAAAGGTTTAAAATTTGATGTTGATAGTTGGGATTTTTTGCTATTTAATTTGATGCTACGAAAATTAGACGAAAATACTCGCATTGAATTTGAGAAAGAATATCGTAATACGGAAATGCCTACTTTTTCAAATTTATGTAATTTTTAGGAGGAGTATTGCAAAGCATTAGACTCTGCGCAATTAATGAGTGTCCCTAGTACTTATTCTTCCAAAAAAGTGTTTCATTCGGGGAATAAAAAACATAATTTTTCAAGTTTTATGACTGAACAAAATCAAGGCGATAAAAATAATCTAAAAATGCGCTGTATTGCCTGTTCAGGTTATTATGTTTTATATAGATGCCAAACCTTTTTGGCAAAAACACCCCAGGAACGATTGCAGTTAGTTCGCGAGCACAAATTTTGTTTTAATTTGTTAAAAACTTCTTCCCACTCTGTCAAACAGTGTCCCAACTCAGTTCGTTGCAAATCCTGTAATTACCCCCACCACAGTCTTCTTCACTTTCCACGAAGAGAGTCCGAGCAGGGTTCCAATTCGAGTGCACCTCCATTAGGTCACGGTAATGTGGTACCCCCTCCACCTCCATTAGGTGATTCAGGCTCAACTTGTGGAATGACCCTGCCCTCAAATGTTCCCCTGGTTGGTTCTTCCCTTCTCTCGGCCCAATCGATAATCCTTTTGTCAACCGTAGAGGCGGATATCAAGGATCAGTATGGCCAGTTTCAAAAGGTACGTCTGATGTTGGATACAGGTAGTATGGGTCATTTCATCTCTCAGGAATGTGCCAATAGATTGGGTTTACCATGTCAAAAGTTTCCTATTCCTATAGAAGGGCTAAACAATATGGCTTCTGTCTGTAGGCGTGGCTTAATTCAGTGCCAAATCCGCCCTTGCGGGAAATCTGAACCTCTTTTTGATTTTAAAGCAATCATATTGCCAAAATTCTGTTCAAACCAGCCAAAAATGGTTGTTGATTCCTCCAAATGGGAGTACATTCGAAACCTGCCCATGGCAGATCCTAAATTTCATATTCCTGGCCCAGTTGATATTTTAATTTGAGATAAAGATGTGAGAAGATCTACAAAGATACCACTTATCGTGTCCCCTCTGGAAAATTTGTAGTCTCACTACCTTTTAAATATGCCGAGCCCAAGCTTGGAAATTCTTATAATCAAGCATTAAAAAGGTTTATTATGCTTGAAAAGCGTTTACTTAAAGACACTCCTTAAGAGTTAGTATATTGATTTTATGAAAGACTATCTTGAATCAGGCCATATGTCCTTGATTTCTATGAAGTCCCAATACGCTTCGCCCACGGCTTATTATATTCCTCATTTTTGCATCTACAAAGATGGGAAAATTAGAGTAGTTTTTGACGCTTCCTGCGCTAGCTCTAATGGAGTATCGTTAAATGATACTCAGCTGACAGGTCCAAAACTTCAGCAGAATATTGCGTCTATTCTCTTACAATTTAGGTTTCATCCTTATGTCCTTATTTGTGATGTGCGCCAAATGTACAGGCAGATTCTTGTAAACCCAGCCCACAAAGACTTCCAGAGAATTCTTTGGCGTTTTTCAGAGCGGGAACCTTTGCAGGAATATGCACTTGGTACAGTTACTTATGGAGTTTCTAGTTCGCCTTATTTAGCTCTTAAAACTATGCAAGAGTTGGCAAATCTAGAAGGTCATAATTATCCTCAAGCAGCCGAGGTTTTGAGACATCAAATTTTTGTAGATGACTGTGTGGCGGGAGCCAACTCTATTGAATCATTGCTCAGCTTACAGCAGGAGCTCATAGCTCTTTTGAAAAAAGGTCATTTTGAACTGCGAAAATGGGCCAGCAATCATGAGGCCGTCCTCTCTGGTGTTTCGTCCTCACATTTACAAATGCCCTGTTCATTTGATAAAGAGGAACCCCTTTTCACTAAAGTTCTAGGCTTACAATGGAACCCGACCATTGACATTTTTTCATATAATTGTACACCCACACATCTCCCATGCACCAAAAGGAATATTCTTTACCAAATCTTTCGTATTTACGATCCTCTAGGATTTTTATCCCCAGTTGTGCTGTTAGCTAAAAGCATTATGCAGAGATTGTGGCTTTCTAAGGCAGGTTGGGATGATGCATACAGCGCAGATGTTTGTCAACTGTGGGAACAGTTTAAACTGGAGCTCCCCGAGTTAGCTCACCTTGCCATTCCTAGGCAAATTTTCATAGATCAACCTGCTCGCATTGAAATACACGGTTTCTGTGACGCCTCCCAGAATGGCTACGGAGCTGCTGTTTATTTAAAGTGCGAGGACTCGCAGGGAAATATCCATGTGTCTTTAGTCACAGGAAAATCAAGGGTTGCACCTCTTAAAATAATTAAGTCGATTCCCCGCATGGAATTAGTCGCTGCTGTTCTGTTGAGTGATCTTGTTGTTTATGTCAAACAAGTGTATGCACGATATGCAACTTTTGATGCGATTTTTGCATGGTCGGATTCTCAAGTCACGTTGGCATGGTTAGCTATCATCCATGAGCTTATTTCTTTCTCAAGCTGGAATTATGTCCCCACCGCAGATAATTCTGCTGATTGCGCTTCTAGGGGGTTGCAGCCAGCTGAACTCAAAGATCACAATTTGTGGTTTCAAGACCCCTCTTGGCTATGTCAAAGCATTGAACTTTGGCCCACTCAGCCTAGATTCACGGACTTTCTATCTCAGGAGGTTTGTGAAGAAGAAAGAACTATTTTTCTAAAGGCTACTTTTGATGACCATTTCATCACTCTAGAGATTTTTCGTTATTCGTCATTTAGAACTATTTTAAATGTGATTGCCTTTGTCCTTAGATTTATTCATAACACAGGAAAAGGTCGTGAAAATCAGAGAACAGGAGTTTTGTCTCCCATTGAGATCCAAGAAGCTCTTGTTACTGTCGTTCGACATGTCCAACAATTTTGTTTTGGTGATATTTTTGAAAACCTAAACAAAAATCAATTACTTCCAAAGTTGTTTAGAAAATTAGCAGTCATTCTAGACGAAGGTGGTTGCTTCAGGGTGGGTGGTAGGCTGAGACATTCGATGCTATCCTACGATTTGAAGCATTCGTTGCTTTTACCCAAATCTCACCGGTTGACCGAGTTAATCGTAGAATGGGTACACAAAACTAATTTGCACCCTGGCTTTAAGACCCTTCATTGTTTTATACTGCAACAATTTTGGATTCTTTCTCCGCGTTCTGCTATATATCGAGTTCTTGCTCAATGCATTAAATGTTTTCGTTCTAAACCAAAATCTTATAATCCAAAGATGGCAGACTTGCCAGCAGTTCGAGTGTCTCAACTCAAGGTCTTTTCTGCTGTCTGTCTTGATTACGCAGGTCCCATTGCGATCACCATGAGTAAATCTCGAGGAGCCAGGTCTTTAAAGGCTTATATATGCGTGTTCGTGTGTTGTGCTGTTAAAGCTATACACTTGGAACTAGTATCTGACCTCACTTCCGAGGCATTTATTGCCGCATTTAGGAGATTTGTTGCTCGTAGGGGTCAATGCTCAGAAATCATCAGTGATCAGGGAACTTCGTTTATTGGAGCAATATTGGAATATTTTAAATTAGCCGCCCAGACGGTGTCCATCCAATGGAATTTTAATAGTCCAGGAGCCCCTCATTTTAACGGTTTAGCAGAAGCTGGTATGAAGTCGGTAAAAACTCACCTATGAGGAAATGTACACCTTTCTTACTCAAATTGAGTCAGTATTGAACTCAAGGCCTCTTTGTGCCATATCGAATGATCCCAACGATCTCCAATCTCTTACGCCGGCACATTTTTTAACTCAGGAACCAGTAAAATCTGGTCTACCTAATCCTGATTTGTCACACATCCAACTTAACAGGCTAAATAGGTCGCAACTTATTCAGCGAATGCATGCTGATTTTTGGCAACGTTGGCACCAGGAGTACCTGCATACCTTGCAACAACGAGCAAAGTGGTGTGAGGACAGTGGTCGTATTGAGATTAGCACGCTAGTTTTAATAAAAAATGAACAAAGGCCCCCCCCCCCTCCAATGGGCTATGGCTCGCGTTACCGCAGTGCATCCAGGCGCTGACGGGATTGTTAGAGTCGTAACTCTAAAAACTCCAAACGGAGTTATGCAGCGGCCAGTTGTAAAAGTGTGCCCGCTGCCAGTATACTAATTTTACGATTTATAACTATTTCCTCTACTGATACACTAGCGGTATAGTTTCGTATGGTTACAACCGCGTATATTTATTTTCTTTTTGTTTCTTTTTTTTTACGCTTCCGTGGGCTATGGTTGGGAAAATAATGAGCAGGAAATTTCTCTTATTTTTCCTTATGTTTTTTTTTATATATTTAAGTTACCTGGGTTAAAAACCTTAGGTTTTGGTGGGTGGAATGTTCGCTCCGCGAATGTTACTTTTTTAGTTTTTGTTTATTTTTAGTATTTTATTTTATTTTTTAAGTGAGGCCTTCAAAACTCGCCCTGGCAATTTAAAAATATTTCGTGAAAAATAATATTTTTGATCCATAAGGTGGCTCCCTCATTGGCACGTGTGGGAATCAGGAACTAATGATAGAGAAAAAATTGTCAAAAGACACTTGCTTTTCGGCAGCCATACTGCTACAAGTCATTTTATAAATTACTGCGATTTCGCTATTTCTTTGGCAGTCCCATTGACTGTTTGTGTTTCAAACATACTCAAAAAACGGTCTACAGTGTGCCGACGAAGTTGGAGAAGAATTGGAGAGATCCTGCAAGTAAGGCGCCCCAGGACCGACAGGAATCACACAAGAGGTTAGTGCCATTCGCCACTTTATGATCAGCTTTTTTCTCGCCATTTCTTACTTTTTGGACAGGCTTACACCTTGGCCCTAGAGTTTTTTGAGGTATCCATAAATTTTGTGATAATCTAAAACCAGCAACATTAATAAATTACAGTCCATTATAATAATTTTCGTGATAAAGAACCCCGGCGATTCACAGAGTAAGTTTTAGCATGTTAAAACTTGCACCACTCATTTTGTTTCAATTTGCTCGAACTCAAATTTTTTAATATTTTTTAAAATTAATTATTGTTAAAAAAATCAATGCAGACTTGAATTTAAAAAAAATTACGAATAAATAAAAAAAAACTATTAAGTTTTCATTATATTTTTCCGCAAACCCAATTCAGACAAATCAGTGTAAGGTTGGGTGTCCATGGAGCGTATTGTCCGCGCCAATCAAAACCGGAGAAAAAAATCCGCGCGGATAATACGCTCCATGGACAGCAGGTTTGCCACAAAATATATGTTTTCCTGCTTAAACCACAAATACAGCACCGACTCCCGTCTAGGGCCTAACTAACTTGATTAAACATTCAATACACCTGTTCATTAATTTCTGAACATCCCGTTTTCCATTTTAGAAAACAAAGTGGTGTTACAACTCTCCGCTTGTTACAACCCCCTATCAACCCTGGCATTTAAGCCTAAGATTTTTTAGGATATTTTTCACATATTTCATGAATAAAAAGATAAAATAACATAAAATACACCATAATGAGTCCTGGAGCCCCCTCAGAGGCCTCCCCCCCCGCAATGTCTTATTCCTGGGTTCGCCACTGTCTTAAGAACCTGCTCAAAGATTTTAATGTAGAAACCTTTTCGGTTAGGGAAAGAGGGGCAATATGTGACACCAAATTTTAAAGGCTTATTTCTCCTATTACATGATCACCAATGCGTTCGTCATTTGGAATTAAGTTGGCTAGATATGTTTTCTTTATGTTTTCATTTTCGGTTTAAGCGATTCAGAACTCTATCATACTTTTATTTTTATTGTTATAAAAAGTTGAATTTGTCCCGCATACGGGGTAAAATGGGGTACCTATATGTGACAAAACAAGCGGGGCGGTTGTGTAATTTAGAATCAATATTTTTGTAAGACAAGTTTTATTTATAAAAATACTAACCAAGGTTAAAGTTCTTATTTAAAAAACTAGAAAGTTGTAATAAAAAATACATTGTTATAATAATTACATTTAGTATGTACAAAATTTATAACGAATTACAGCGACCTAGACCACTAATTGTTCAATGTAAACAAAATTTTGAAAAGTCTGTAAAAATGTACTTACTATCACAAAATGCGCAAGCTTTTTTACAATAAACAGCGCACAACATCACATGCTGAGCCGCAGCCAACGATAAAGACCGGCCATGGCGCGTTATAAGCAAGTCGGCGGTCACGTGATCTTAGGAGTCCCAGGATTCTTATTGTATTTCTTAATATATTATATGTTTTTACACAATTTGAATAAATTAACAAAAAAATTTTGTTCTTTTATAGGCAAAAATTTAAAAAAATATTTTGCTGATATATGTGTTTATTATGGATAAAAGAACTGAATCTATAAAATTAAAAATTATACAAAATTTGCACTCTAATATCGTTAGGAACTTCAAATCTATACAAGTCTTTCAAAATTGGACATATCAAACCTAAGCTTTTAGTTTTTTAATTTTTCTTTGAGTGTTATCATCTTTGTCTGAGTTCTTATTCAAAGATTTATTAGCAGACACTAAATCATTGTGCTTTTTAATAAAATTATTTTAAAAAGCTTTACATGCCCTTAAACTAATTTTTTCAAGCTTTGACAATAGTTTTTCTCCACAAAAACACTTGCTAGAGTTATCTGAAGAAAAATTTTCAATATAAAACATTTCACAATAATTTATTAAAAAGAAACAAGTGATTTTGTGAATAAGTGAGATGGTTTTCACATTCAATGAACTGAATGTAGTGGTCGTCAATAATTTTTTGAAAAATTACCCAACACAAAGTTTAATATATATTTCATTAAACTGTAAGTTAACTACCAACTCATGTTCTTTTAAAAGCTGTATCTTACTTTTTAAATATTCCACACTACCAGAGAGATTACTACCTGTTAACAATATTTTACAAATCAGTTTTTTAATATTGCGAGGGTGCGGAAGACATATTACCTTAGAATTGTAAATTGACGTGTATGCACTGGATGACTGGATAAACAAAGATGAAGCCAACATTAAATCGTATCCACCATATCTTCAATTCTCAGGTTACCTTTTCAAGAGACCTAATTGTTCAATAAGAAATGACAACTGAACACATTTTTCACTCTCACTATCGAAAATGTCACTAAGGATGTCTATTACTTGATCAATCTTATCCAAGAACTTATCTTTTACCACTTCTTTCCCGTTTGCAGCATATTAGGTTTGAGTTTTATAGTTCCCAACAAACATTTAAAGTTGTCACGACGAAACCCCAACTAGAAAGAATTTCCTAAAGGTAACCGCAACGTATTCCCGCTACGTTTCAGTATACCATACAGCGACGTGTTAATTCCCTAAGTGGGGAACCAATTTCTGGTTATGACTACTAGGCCAAGTGTTTAAAGTCACTGTAGTAACAACTATACTACTACGTCGCAGCCAGGTATCTACTACGTCGTAGAGGCTGTTTTTTTTCCGTAATGGCATAAAAGTAGCGATGTAGTTGCTAATAATATAATCGTTTCTTTTTGGTAGAATTATTATAATACAATATGGAACACAACAGTAAACAAACACGCTAAGTTTTTTAGTTTGGTTATGTCTGTAATATGTACTATGTTATCTAAAATTACGAGATTTAACGAGCAGAGGTCAAAATTCAACTGCGATGCAAATTTTTATGTGCAACATGCATTATGTTTATTGCAAAAAATAAGCGCGCCTGCAAAATTTAGCCGTTTTCTGGTAGCTGATGGAATATTTTCGTTGTGGTTTTTGAGGTTATGTTTTTATAATTGGCAGATAATCCGACCAAATGGTTTTTAATATGGATATATTTGGTAAAGCTTTTATTAATTTGTGTACGAAAAGCTATATCTCTGTTAAATGGGCTTTAAAACTAAAATAAGAAAAACAATTTTTTTGTCCTTCAAAAAAAAACATGGCGTACAAAAATTATTCCTTCATAGAGGGGAGAGCTACTTGAAAGTGAGACTAAGTTACGGCTACGTACCACTTACTACTTTTGTGTCTCCATTCCCCTATAGTTCTAGATAGCACATTGAAATTTCTACCTCATCCGTTACGGGAACGTGTTACCGACTTTTCTCCGCAACTAAAAAATTCCTAGAGGGTGTCAGCCACCGCGCGGGTAAGCAAATCACGACGTTCAAGTTATATGGCCGATCGGACCGTCAGCAACAGACGTCACTTGTCACTGACATTTAAAGAGGATCAACAATAAAAGTTTTAAACAAATTATTTTGTTTTACAATATTATCAACAAACTCAGGTAAAAAAACTTTAAAAATGATAGTGATAGATTAGTATTTATTAATAAAGATATAAGAAAACACATAGCTAATTTTTACGCTTTTACAATAAGGCCTAGTTTATGTTCTGATCAAGGATGTATTCATGGACTTATGGCCTCGTCTAACCTAGTTGAAAAGTTATTAATTGGAATCAAAACAAATAATTTTAACTATAAAATCTGAGTTATTTATCATATTGTTTTTTTTTTTTAATTTTAGATCACTGCTTGTAGTAACCAGAAATGCTAAAGAAGTATTGCAATTGAACTAACTCTATGAGTTATGACTAGCTGCTAAAGGCCAATGAGGTCTCCTTATCACCATTGGGGTACATGATAGGGACTGCAAGGAATGCCCAACCACTATGTATTCTTATAAATAGATCACTCGACATCATGTGTATTATGCAATGCCTTTATTATTATCAACAATGAAAACAATCATTCATTGCCCTACTGAACCAAGGATTTGCTGAGATGATCCAGACAAATTTTAAGTTGACTTCTTTCCTGGTTGATTTCAGGTCAGCCTTTGTCATTCTCAATATATTTAGTATGGCTTTTAATACTTTAATCAATTATTGTAATAAGTTATTTTAAATGAAATAAATAAAAGTTGTTTATGTAGTTTTTTATTTAAAAAATTATCTAGAGGGTCAGTGAGGCCCGGTTTCCACCAATGTGTGCCCACCCTGATTCAAAGAATGTATCACACAACAGGACATAGATTGACTTATTTAAATGCAAGGTCACCTAATGATATTTTTTAAGCAATGGGACACACATAGGTGGAAACTGAATTTTAAACATGGGGGGGGTTGTTTTTGATCCTATCTATCTAGTTATAAAACCTTATTTTTTTGCTCAGGTGTGTAATACCACATGTGTCTTGTATTTTTAATGTAATTCTCGGGAAAAAGGGAGGAACATGCCACCCCCCCCCCCTCTGGGACCTCCACTGACATGACCATTAAATAAAACAAAAGACATCAATTTTTTGGATGTACAGGGGTATTTATTCTAAAGTGGTGGCAGGCCCTAGTTGACCTCGATGCATCACGACCACATGTGGGTCTCTACTGACTACAACAAAAAATGATTTAGGATTAACACATTGCCACATCTACAGGGGTATTCATTATGAATGTAACCCCCTCACTATCTTGTGGGGATAGTGGATCTCATGGGGATCGTGGGGGGTTACATTTTTAATGGATGCCTGACACAGCTCAATGTGTAAGGAAAAAACTTATGTTCTTTATTTTAATTTCAGAGTAGGTAGGTAGTACTAATAATAACATTTTGTCAAATTAAATTCAAACACTTTTTTGTTCATTAGTTAAAACTAGGCCAGAGGTTTCTGTAAAAGTTCTCGGATTATCCTGTATACCTATCTTCCCAAAATCTGCTGTATTCACATTTGTAGAGGTTTCCTCGTCTTTGAAAATGTGGATCCTGTAACAAAAAAAGGAAATTTTTATACATGGGGCTTCTGCGATGTGTTTGAAGATATAGTATTTAAAATATTTGCCTACAGATATCATTATTCTGAATAATGAAAGCGAATAAAAAGGGCGTATTCCCCATGGTTCATAGCTCTATCCCTTACCTATTTTCCTTTGGTTTACGTGCCTTCATCATTTCTCTATGTAGATTGTACTTGATTGCAGATTATTTGCACTATAATAAACTTGAAGGCTTCGTTGTTTTGTGGCATCATTCATCAAAAAGCCATTTTAACAGAAGCACAGATTAGGTTGAATAAGATTAGTAAAAAACAGAAGACCAAAGCCATTTTTTATTTGTTTATAAATCAAAACACTTTTTGAGGTCTGCCTATTATACTGACCCGAATTTTACTGACTTGGATATTACTGACCAACGATTTTGTATACTATTTCACGTCAAACTAAATTGTATAGGGTCGAAACAAATCATAACTAATAAATAAAAGCTTCTACCACTGCCATACAGTTACCTACTTATCTATTATTTAGTTACAGCTCAGGTTTATAGCAAAAATACCTTTAATTATTAGATTCTACACCAACTACTACCACCTTCGCTTAGCTTCTATTACAAAAAAAACAATTACTACCACCTTCGCTTAGATTCTACCCCTAAAAAACCAACTACTACCACCTTTACTTAGCTTCTAACACCAACTTCTCCAAGCTTTCACCACAAAAAAATCAAGTACTACCACCTTCCCTTAGGTTCTACTACGGTAGGTGGTAGTAGTTGATTTTTTGATGGTAGAAGCTAAGCCTAAGCAAGGGTGGTAGAAGCTAAGTCAAGGTGGTTTTTGGGATAAAACTGAGTTGTAGTTAAGTGATAGGTCAGTAGAGCTGTTTAGAAGTGGTACTTCACTAACACCTGTTAACTTAAAAGTTAATATTTTTTTTACCACAAACTAGGCGGTTTTTTATCGGAAATACGTTGGTCGTTAAAATGATGGTCAGTAAAATAGAAATTCCCTTTTGCTATGGCACTGTCTCTGTTGTTCTCAGTAAATTTACTCTGTGTCTCGCGCTCTCGCTTACACACACACATAAATCCGTATTGTCGTCTTGCCGTCGGTTGCTGCGTTTCCATGGCGTTTCAACCAGGTTTCAACTCAGTTTGTTTTATTATTTATGATTTAATTAATTTGGCAATAACGATTCATTAGCATTATGTAATATTTCATCTTTTTTTATTTTGTAGGTAGGCAGTAGGTTAAGTTATAAATATTTACTTTTTTTCATCAAATTTTTCTCTATATGTTATTACCATAATTAGTGATGTTTGTAAAGTATCCAATAAATAAATAAATAAATAAATAAATAAATAAATAAATAAATAAATAAATAAATAAATAAATAAATAAATAAATAAATAAATAAATAAATAAATAAATAAATAAATAAATAAATAAATAAATAAATAAATAAATAAATAAATAAATAAATAAATAAATAAAAGTAAATTTTAAAAAGTTTTTATAATATACCAAAACATATGGGTAAAAATCATGGAGGTGGAGAATTTCAATTGGAGAAGATTTTTTCAGTTAAAGCTGTAGTAAATTACAGTTTTCAAATTATTGTCAGATTTTTTTTTTTTTTTTTTACGGTTAAGCGCACTCGCAAGGAGGTCCCTATCACGCTCGAGAAGCGGCCAGTGCGCGGAAATGTTGGTATGTGTTGGTTTTGAAACGGTTCAGGTTGTAACCTGCAGGGAAAACTGTCGCAGGGAGTTTATTCCACAGCGATGCTGTTCTCCAGAGATATGAATTCTGATATAATGAGGTTCTTGGTGCCTCTATTTTGACAGTAAATTGATGGTTACCGTCTGTTTGACGTGTTTGCCTAGTAGGTGCTACTCCCGGGGGGATCATACGTGCCAACTCTTCAGAGCATTTTCCGTGATAATACCTGTAGAAGAGAGATAGATCGCCCACAGTTCTTCGATGTTCGAGACAATCCAAACTACGGGTAAGTGCGGGGTC
The DNA here is from genome assembly GCA_963576565.1 of Aspidapion aeneum. Classification (NCBI taxonomy): domain Eukaryota; kingdom Metazoa; phylum Arthropoda; class Insecta; order Coleoptera; family Brentidae; genus Aspidapion; species Aspidapion aeneum. Next base: position 58,472,533 of record OY755041.1, on the reverse strand, counting down.
ATTGATCAGCTTGATAGCTCGTTTTTGCATGGTGTTCAAAAGCATTAAGGTATGTTTGGGTGCCGCACTCCATATATGTGAGCAGTACTCCATAGTTGGTCGAATCTGGGCTTTGTAGAGTGTCAGCAGTTGGCTTGGTGTATTGTTATACTTCAAACTCATCTTCACATTTCAGAAACATTTTTAATAAAAACTTCCCTAATTTAATTTTGTTCTCTTTATACTCGAACAATTACTTGGGGAACGCGTCCATAACTCAATAAGGATAGTTCAAATGGGCACAAAACATATTAAAATCAATTAAATTTTCCAATCTTTATTTCAAACTCTAATTAGAATCAGTAAGGTTTATGAGTTCCTACATGGTTTACAATAAATTTTAAGTAAACGTTAATTTTAATTATTAAGAAAATTGTCCGACTAGAAAGTCATCATTTGGGGAACAGATACATAAAATATTAAAATGTTTTTTATTGAAGGTGTCAGAAGGTGTGGTACCAGGTCTTTCTATCGCATCGCAACTTCGAACAGTTTGTCAACGCTGAATTGATTGTTGGTATTAAATATGACATTAAAGCAGTAAACAAATTTTAATTGAATATATAAGTACCGTACATCAATTCAGCATAATTTGGGGAATGCTGTTGTACAATGTGCTTAGGTTAAAACCTTATATTTTTGTCATTGTTACAATAAAAAATCAAGGCGGACAAGGTATTAACGGGACGTCCTTTGTCCCATTTTTCAAACTTAGCACAAAATTTTAAACTTTTATCAATTTATCTCACATGAATTGTTTTATTTTCAGAAGTCAACTGCAACACAAAAATGATAAAACTATTTTTTAACATATGCTTGCGTACAAGTGCATATTACGGACATCATTATTAATGAGTGGCTCACAAACGTTCTTAAACTTTCCATATGTATTTTTATGTTTTTTTTTCTGCTTTGTCCCATATTTTTGCTTCTTTTTTAACTTTAGTCCCGTTTTGACCTAAAACAGATCTGGCAACCCTACCTTAAAGCCTACCAATAAAAACAAAAAATTGACCTAGCATCTAACTTAACTAGGGTTGCCAAATTTAGATATTTGTTTTTCACGACAACAGAACCAAATTTTTGGGACATCTCTCTCTCTGGGTCTCTAGTACACGTATTGGTTCGGTTCGGTAGTTGACTTTGGTGTGCAATGTGAATCTGTCAAAATACTGCAATAATAGGGACCTATTGCAATTGTGGCAGGCACAAATTATGCCGGGCACTATACTGACAGTTTCGCATTACAAACTGATAGTTGATCTTTCAAGATTGACATACCAAAGTCGAATTTATAAATACCGTCGTTTATTTTCCATTAATAGTGGCGTCACTATTAAATCCGACTCGTATAATACACAAAGGCCTAACTTTGAAAGGACACAGCTGTCCTTATAATGATAAACTGTCAATATAGTGCCCGGCACAATTTGTGCCTGGCACTATTGCAATAGGTCCCTAATAGTGTTATTATGGCATTATTCCAATAAGATTAAACCGAACTCAATTCGCATGAAAACGTAGCAATGACAACCAGGAAGCATTTTCGTTCTATTTAGACCACTTGTATTAGTTGCACTTAAAAGTCACAACTTAAAATTCTGCTTACAAGTCGTACTTTGCTAAGAATATATTATAAACGATACTTGCTTTAATTGATTATAAATTATAACAAATTCACAATAATTTAAGGAGCCACAAAAAGTAAGGTTAACATTAGTCGCGACCAACAGGCGACTTTAAGATGTTTACGTTTTTAAAGTAGAAATAGGAAGTAGTCTCCACTTTGAAGGATTGACATAAAACCAAAATCAAAGTTTTTGTGACTTTTAGGTTATCCTCAAAAGTAATTTTCTCTACATTATTACATCAGATATTACTATGATGACCCAAACCTATGTAGTAAAATATAAAGTTATAAGGTAGTTGTCAGATACACCCGTTTGCGACTTCAATTAAGCCCAACTTTGTAGTGGTAATTAAGTAACATATAAATGTCGGGGTGACTACGAATTAACGACTAAAAAGAAAGTAAAACTTTGGCAACGTGCTATTATGGTAGATGAGACTATCAGATTAGACTATCAAGAAACAATCCTATCAGGTAGTTTAAAGGGTCGTTTTTACGAAACTTCTACTTTTTCGTGATACTAAACAGTAGGCAGAACTAAAAAGTAACGAATTTTGGTTGAGATCACCACATTTCTACCATAAGAAAGTAGGAAAGCCTTTGGAGCATGTAGCCGCTACTATAATTGTTAGTTGGGTTGGACCGACAAGGAACAACACTAATTACACATTCGCGGCATTGTTTATCTTATAGGTATTTTCTTTATAATTTACTCATTAGCCATTAATTATTTTACCGCAGCCCACTACAGTCTTTTTCGTGGGCTGCGTTATTTTATTAACTTTGATAAAATTCACATAAAATTAGTGCCCGAATTAAAAAAAAATCCACGTAAACAAACAAACCAAAACTGAACACACACATGTTTTATAATGACAGCGGGCATGAGGCGTTTGTTTGTGATATTTCCGCGCCCGGGCCGGTCTTTCTCGTGGGCTGCGATGCTGAGCAAAGACCAACATAAGCTCAGCCGCGCGGCTCCAATCATATTTCAGAGAGATGAACCAGTCATGGGGATAAAACATCTGATATTAGGAGGCTTTATTCTAGCGCAATTTATCTAAAATTGTGGTATCCCGTTTTACCCCCGTATCCCATTTTGCCTCACTTTTCACTATATAAAATGACGATATATATTTTCGCTGCGTTTAAAGGTTGAATCATAAAACTACATAATATTCCAAATGGCTTTCAAATTGAACCAAGTGATTGGTAATAAAGAAATGCTTATTCAACATCGAATGACGAGAAGGCAGACTTGTTCCTAATATGAAAATTATAATGATCGGATATTTCATTTTTGTCGGGCGCACACAAGAAAGTTGACATCATTAAAATTCCCTAGAATGGGAAAATGCCGTATAATGGCGCACTTAAAAAAAGAGCCTTAATACCTACGACTACTCGCAAGTGACAATTTTACTACGAATTAATTAAAAACTTAAAAAACATTCGACAGAAAACTAACTGGTTAATGTCTTATTTACTTGGTGTGTGGGTTTTGCAATAGCTTGACGGGAAGAAAATTAAAAAAACTAACTGTGTAAGTAGGTGTTTTTAATTTTTAAAATTTAACACTGTTCGGTATTCGATTTCCGTTTTCATAAGTATTTAAACTTTATTTTTATATATTATAAAGTGTTAGTCGGTCAACGGGGTCCACGTCAAAAAGATTCTTGTCCTGTTGATCATGATCATCAAAGTAGCGGGTAGGTCGTTGTTCGGGTGTTTTTTTTATAGTTATTTACCTAACAAATGCAGAAAGTGATACTTTAGCGCACGCGAAGGCAGTTGGCCGAACGAGGCGGAGCGGAGTTTGGTCAAGCCGGCAAGGGTGGTAAAGACACTTTCCGCATGTGTTAGGTACAATATTTTACTTATGAGTACCTTTTTTTTGACAAAAAATTGAATTGAATTTATAAATAAACATGTCAAATTATATGAAATTTAAATGTAAACAAATATTGAAGCTGTATTATTGATGCGTTGCTAAGGTTTCTAAGTGGTGCGCGTGCGGTAAAGTAAGAGACCGATACCTATAATATTAATCGGGGTTTAGAGGTATGACTAATTTGTATTGTACCTTTCTTTCTTTTAAACACACAACTTCTTATTGTCCTCTTCTTAAATACTTCCAAAATATCACCCACACCTACTTGTGGATACCATGCGACCCCCCCCCCCCCTGTGGGACAAAGAGAGAGTTTTTGGAGAAAATAGCACTCAGTCAATATATCATTATGATCGCACCTGGCTACTACGGCCGGTCGTTGCCTCGATGCAAAATCAGCAGGGAACTTAATTTCCTACTCCGCACATAAATAATAATTTACTAAGTACTTATGCGCGGCCGCGCAAACCCATAAAGTGACTCTTAATGGACTGATTTTGGATGAATAGTGCTGTCTAAAATTGATCTCCCTTTCTCCATATTTCCATTCCATTACTTGCGTTACGTGACACCGGTTCCGTAACTATCTACTATTAGAGTCCCTATATGTTGACATATTTGGACATACTAGACTCGCGACAAGCCCATCAATGTCCTTCAAAAAAGAACAAAACATCGAATCTCTATACTCTAACAATTGTTAGAAAGAACACGTATGCGCGCTCTTTATCTTACAACGAACGGCGGTAATTCAATTAATAGGAAAAATCAAAAGTCACTCAAAATCCTTGCGCTGATTAAGCGACCTTAAATTATTTGTTAGGGAAATTACACAACAGAAAATCAAGTTTTCATTTCGAAACCATAAGTTTTTAATAAAATAAATATGTACTTATTTCTGTTTCCTAGTTAGCTGTTGTAATTTTTATTTATTTAGTCGGTTTAGAACGTTTTTCTACGTTGTCCGACGCCTATTCTCCACCTCCTTCGATCCTGACAATCATCTTCTGTCAGATTTTTTTGACTCATTGATCTTTGGATTGACTGTTGCCATTCTAGTTTAGGACGCCCTCTTTTTCTGCGCCCTATTGGTTGCCATTCTAGGACCTGCTTTGGTAATCTTTCGTCGTTCATCCGTTGTACATGGCCGTACCATATCAGTTGTCTTTTAGTGATATCATCCGTTATGCTCCCTTCGATTCCCATTCTTTCTTTTATGATCTCATTTCTTATGTGATCTGTTCTAGATATTCTCATTGATCTTCTTATTGCATCCATTTCGACACTTTACATTTTTGTTTTGTATTTTTCTGTTACGCGACAAGTCTCTATTCCATACAACAGCGTGCTTTTTACCATTGTTTCACATATGTTAAATTTTACATTCTTTTTAATCTCTCTGCTCCATAAAATACTGTTAAGACATCCAATAACCTTTTTTGCTTTTACTATTCTTTTTTCCAGTTCTTTACAGTCTGTTCCTGTCTTATCAAATGTGACACCCAAGTATACATACTCATTGCTTGGAGATATTACTTGTCCATTGTCTAGTTCTAACTCACTGGATTCGTTTCCAATACATAAGTACTGTGTCTTGTCCACGTTCACTGTTAATCCCCACTTTTGATATTCCACTTTATCATTAGCTACAATTACTTGGTCGTCAGCAAACTGTAGTGTGTATATGGTATTCGGTCGTTAAGTTGTATTCCCATGCCGTGCACTTTCCGTTTCCAGTTTTTTAGAGCCACCGCAATATATATTTTAAAAAGAGTTGGAGAAATACAACATCCCTGTCTTAAGCCTTTTGTTACCAGGAATTCTTTTGAAAGTCGATATCCAATTTTAATTTTAGATTTTGACCCTTTGTATAGTTCTTTTATCGCTTTTATGTATGTATGATTGATATTAGTCTGCTCTAGCACTGTGCATAGTTTTTCTACTGGAACGGTATCATATGCTTTTTGTAGGTCCACAAAGGTAACATGAGTCTCTATATTTCTGGCGCTCCTTTTCTCAATTACCTGTTTAAGACAAAAAACATTATCACTACAAGATCTGCCTGCACGAAACCCACTTTGCTCTTCTTCTTCTTGTTCATGAAAATCCTTCTCTATTAGATCTCTAAGAATCCTACCGTACAATCTACTGGGAGTACTAGTTACTGAAATTCCTCTGTAATTGTTGCAATCCAGCTTGTTTCCTTTTTTATGTATTGAGGATATGAATGCAATTTTCCAATCATCAGGTACTGGATGTCCGTTTATGCATTGATTGATAATATATGTGAGATTTTCGATTGGTTTCTCTGATCCATATTTGAGCATTTCAGCATATATTCCTCCAGGTCCGCTAGCTTTTCCGGATTTAAGCTTTTTAATACTATTTTTTATCATTTCTTTTTCGAGGATTACTTCCTCTCCGTGTACTTCTGTCTCTGCTCGGAGAGGCTGCCAGATATTCGGGTCTCGTTTCCTGCAGCAGTCCCTTGTAGTGTTCTGTCCATTGTTCTGGTTTGATGATCTGGATGTTTACTTTTTCTTTTGTTGGGTTTTTTACTGTAGAAATGAATTTCCATACTTCAGAACTCTGCCTACCTCCTACGTGTGTATTGATATCGTCGCATTTGCGCTCGAACAGTTCATTTTTTTCTGTGCGTATCAAATTTCTCAGCTGTCTTTTGGTTTCCCTGTAGATTTCTAGGTCTCTTTGTTCTTTAGTACTGAGCCATTTCAAGTGTGTGCGTTTTTTCTCTTTGACCATTTCCTGTATTTTTTCCGTCCACCACATTTTCCTGCTATTTCTATTATCTTGGTATCCAACAGCTTCCATGCTTGCTTCCTTCAAGCTGTTTTTTATGTTTGTATATATCTCTTCAAATGAGTGTTCTGTGTTTATTAATTTTTTTATCTAATCGGTTCTGATACAATCTTTGAGTACTTTCGTTTTCTAGACTTCTAAAGTTGTATTTTTGATTGTCTTCGATGCATTCTAGGTTTTCATTTTCTTCAATACTTTCGTCCTTATATGTTTTTCTGAAAGGGAATAATATTTTTGCTTTTACCAGATGGTGGTCAGATCCACAGGTAATACCACGAAGTGCTCGCACATCATACCACTTTAATTGCGAGTGTTGTCCACCTATAGCATAATCAATGATTGATTTAAGATTTCTTGTTGGCTGAATCCAGGTATATCGATGAATATCCTTATGCCTAAAAAAACCATTATTTATTTTTAGGTTGTGGGTTTCACACAATTGCATCAGTCTCAAGCCATTATCATTTGTTACTTCTTCTCCAAATGGCCCTATTACTTTGCTCTGGGTTTGTCTACCAGTTCGGCTATTAAAATCGCCAAGCATAATTATTTCTCTGGTATTTCTCTGGTATACCATTAATACCAGAGATACCATACTAGCTGTTGTAATACATCAGATAAGAGATATCGATTTTCTAGCTTTCCCAGCAATCCAGAATCTCAAATATTATGGGTAGAAAAATTAATGCGTTCATCAGCAAAAGTTGGATCTATTTCAAAATTCGAGAGGTAAGTGTAGCTTTTCAAAATTAACAATAGGATTTGAAATGAAAGAAGTACTTTGATGGTTAATATTTCAAAAACAAATTGATCGATTTTCGAAAAACAAAGCGTCTTAAAGCGATAGAGATATCAAAGCCCTTGTAAGCCACTTAACCCCCTAATTCAATGGAGCACGCAAAAGGGGGATGGCTAAAGCCCCCTCCTCCCCTTGGGCCGCTGATTATTTATCCCTAAAACATAAATTTTCCACCAAAATCAAGATTAAATCGGTATCGATTTGAGCTCAACACCCCCCCCCCCCCCATGACCCATCTCTGCGTATTGATCCGCGCTCAAGCCAGCCAGAATTCATTTCTGCATACGCCCCTGCCTATATAATCTATGGTAACTATAAATAAATATCTCAAAAATGTATCAAATAATTTCGGAAAATTGCCCTTGGCGAACCAAGTTTGACGTTTCCAAACGTTTTTTATTTCATTTGCCAAAAAAATCCCACAAATCCCCATGTTTCGTTCTAAAAGAAATACTCTTAATATATAAATCATTTTTCTAATGGTATTTAAAAAGATATATTTTTTTTAGGCCCACTTTGCACAAGAAGTGTTTACGTGTCACTGAAGCAGCAATTTGTTACTTTAATATTTATTCCAGCTAAATTTTGAAAAAAGGAACTCTACTTTTACAGAAATTCGAACAACATAAAAAAATTGAACTGTACAAAAAAGAAAGCGACAATTTAGTTTTAAAGTACAAGGCATTGGAACATGTTTGGCCTCTTTTCAAAAACAGGAACAATTTTTCATTTTACCACTTTTTATCTATTTTAAAACCTCAGAGTAATAACATATAAAGAGAAGTAGTAGCCCCGGGTTCGGCGGTCATTCATTCATTTGTTGGTAAACAATGTAGCTTTTCCGCTGTTGCCGCCTCCTCTGCCTCTGTAAAATTTTATAAATAATAAGTAAGGTTCAACTTCTTACCTTACCAAAATATATAGTGCTTTGAGTTGGTTAGGCTATTCAAACCGTGCGGTATTTTGTCATGCGCTGTATTTCTTATGACAATCTGCGATAAAAACTCATTTAGACAACATAATTTATGAACGGCTCCTTTTCCCACAATTTTTTCAGGACGTGGCAACAGGTGTATGGCATCATATTACGGATTTCATGTTAGCAGGGCCGGATTTCGTTTTGAGCTACTTGGACTATATCCCCAAGTAAAAAGGGTATCATTTTTCCTATTGTAGAGTACGATTAACTATTAGTCATTGTTCCAACTGTTTTAACCGGTATTAAGGATATTCTATTTTATTATTTTAAAATGCGGCTTTTCTGTTTGGAGAGTTCAAGCACTATTAACCATTCAAACGAAAATTTCATAGGATTGTTTTAATTTTATTTAGTAGTTTTGTAGTTTTTCTGTGTGAAACCACACCTTAAGGAAAACAAGCGTCTTGGAATTAAATAAATGGATCCATGACGGATCTGATACCTTCCTAGCCCATTAGCACACTCCACGTTATATCAACCTTGAAAACAGTTTTTTGTAAATATCTCCGAAATGAAAGCTCCTACATTTTTCGGTTATAACATAATTTTTTTCAAAAAACGCGGGCTACTATATTCCGAAAACCGCATATTGATGTGACGTTCCATTAAAAAGTTAGCATTTTTTAAACTTTTTAACTGTCAAAAAACTGTCATTAGCATTCACGAATTTTGACTAAAATCTAATCAGCTCGTTGCAGTATCGAGTACTATTTCACCTGAAAATTTAATGTTAAGCGGTTTAGGAGCTATCACGTTACGGACAGATATACATACATACACACACAACACAGACAGACATCACGACGATATTGCTAGGGTAGGTCAAAATACACCCAAATAACACATTTTCGGTGTTATCTCAAAAAAATTTTTTTTTCGAAAACAATACCTTTTCTAGCCGTTGCTGTGCGGGCTAGGAAGGTAAAAAGGGGGCGGGCCGACTGCACACCAAGTAGTATAAGTAGTAGCCTTTAGACTGGATTGTTTAGTTTACACTTGAAAACGATCAGATATACTTACTTACTGAAACGTCCTGTTTAAAATATACCAACACAAAAACATTTCATGTAACAAAGAGCCAAGTACGCGAAAATGACATTCCGTAAAAAGAATTGAGATAAAAGTAAGGCCAAGTTCTCCAATACAAATTTCATAATGAAAGATTTGTACTAGTTGGAAATGTTTTTCTAAACTTTGCTATTACAGCCAAATTTCTTTATGTTCAATTTAGCACTGTGTCTGAGTCATTTACAGCCGTAATAGCCAAGTTTAGCAAAATATTTCCAAACTGGTTTCTTACTTTCATTTTGAAATTTGTATTGGAGAACTTGACTTTACTTTTATCTCAATTCTTTTTACGGAATGCCGCGTACTTTATTTTTACATGAAATGTTTTTGTTATGATTTCACTTCTTTTTTTGAGGTCTTTTAATTTTTTCCTATGGTTTTATCATAGTTGCTATCAGCCTTCCAAAGCTCAGCTCTCTAGCGTTTCTGAAAGTGGACAATGTTACTTTTGCATACCTTTACATGTATAGGGGAGGGAAGTAAATTAAAATTTTCGTGTTTTTAAATTTTTTCCTATAGTTTTATCATAGTTCCTATCAGTCTTCCAATGCTCAGCTCTCTAGCGTTTTTGGGTGGGTAATGTTACTTTTACATAACTTGACATTTATATGGGAGGGAAGTAAATTAGAATTATGGGGTGTTTTTTCCAATAGTTTTATCATAGTTCATATTAGGCTGCCAAAGCTCAGCTCTCTAGCATTTCTAGAAGTGGGTAATGTTACTTTTAAATAATTTTACATGTATAGGGGAGGGGAGTAAATTAGAATTTTGGGGCCTTTTGATTTTTTCCAGGGGTTTGGTCATAATTTCTATCAGTCTGCCAAATTTCAGCCGGGCGGGCTGCATATTAGTAAACGACGTCCATGATTGTGATTCGGTTGTAGCTCGAACGCTGCCGTAACCGTGTCAATGAAGCCCTATTCTACATTGACACGGTTCGGTTACGTTGGCGATCGATTGACAACGGTGAGGTTTCACATTCTCTAGGATTCCGGGAAAGAGGTCAGGAGAGTATGTTTTAAAAAAATATATGTATGTTAGAAATTTACGAATTCTTTCTTAAGGAAGATTGTTCCAGACTGATTTTTAACGAACATTTTTTAACATGTATGTTAGAAATTTACGAATTCTTTCTTAAGAAAGATTGTTCCAGACTCATTTTTAACGAACATTTGTGCGATCACGGGTGATAGTTACCCAAGCGATTTACCGTATCGTCTGCTATTTATCAGAGATGTTCGGGCGAAAGCCGACTGGCGATCCTGGGTGTTGTATACAAATATGCGGACGGCACATATCTATACCCAGGTGGTTTTAAGTGGGCCCTCTGTTATGGGAGGCCTTATTCATTTTCTGTTGCTAATTTTCAATAAAGAATATCACGCCAATGAAAATAAGATAACCTAGACGCAAATTCAAGAATGACATTGAGCTTGTCGCGACCGGGACTCTAATATATCCAAATATGTCAACACACAGGGACTCTATCTACTATTACTTTTACATTTTGTTTTGTTCTCGTGGTCGGAATTAGCTTATCCTTTATGTGAGGTAACTTTGGATGCCGGACCTACCCCGTTACAACCGAGCTCTTATCACTCATTAATTTGAGTTTTAGATGCGTCCTATTTCTCGTTCAAACACTTTGGTTCTTACATAAAAATCTGCAATCTACAGTGACTTCACTCAAAAACTACCATGCATTTTGAAGTAAGATCGACTTTAGTTTATTCATTTGTCACGACTTTTCTAAAATACGATGCACTTTCGCAAAGTCTCCTAATATTTGTAAACTAAGAAGACTTTAATTAGGGTATATGTGTTTTTAAGCAATTTTTTCAACAAGTAATTTTTTCCGGTTGAACCAGTTTTATCAACATTTTTTAATAAGTGTGCCTTTTTAGATGCACCCGTTGACATGTCTGAAATAAGAGGGTCTTGTAACGGCATTTTAAAAATTTATTTAAAAAAAGTTCACGTAAGATTTCCTTAACAGTTTAAGGTACAATAACAGACTAAATAAATTAATCTTTTGGCTCGTCTTCAGAATGGGGTGCTGGTTTAGTTTCATCTGAGGCTAATCTGACTGATACTTCAAATTGGTTGGTTTTCTAAAGTGGGTATCTACATTTAATTTTCATTTTGTTGTGCCGTACTGAAATCTAATAGGACTGTAACATTGACGTATGCGGGAACCATCACCCCATTCTAAGGATGCGCCCAAAAATTTATTTATTTTTACAAGCTTTTATTTAGCTTCAGATGTTTGGTCTAACTAACTATCAAATCTTGTGAAGCGTTTTTAACACACTTCCCATTATCCGATTTGGATGAAGTTTGGTACACACATAGTGGTCCCATGACAATACAACATTAAGAAAAAAATTCTACCTCTACCCACACCCTCCCCATCCCCCAATAGAAAAATTAGTTTATAAACAACTCACGGTCAGCGATTTCATTATAATCTAGTATAAACTTTTCTGTTCTGTTATTGAACAAATATTTTCATTTAATAGGGTAGATAGCTGAGACTAAAAAGTAGAAAATAAATTGGTAATTTTTTTTTTTATTATTATGATAATATATGAATGTTGGAAAATTATTTTTTAATTTTTAGTGCATTTTATAAAAGTTGTGACTTAAAAATTTTTTTTACCAATTTATTTAAACAATTTTTTCGAGGTACTTTTACTACAGATAAAATTTACCAGATAATCAGCCTACGACCAGTTTTAAAATGCCTCTATATCCAAACATTGTTATAAAAGTTTTATTAAAGAGTTTATAAAAATAGTCAAATAAGATGTCATCTAAATGCCACCGTTAATTCACCAGACAGGTGAATCTTTTACGAATCCTAAAAAATTGATATACATAGGCTTGTTAGGTAAAGTGACACTGCTTTTACTAGACGTGCTTACAGATGTTTTGATACACTTTTTCGTGTAGCTTTAACAAGGCTTTGTAGGTCCTTAAATATAAAAAATAAAAAATTGCAAGTCTTGACATTTTTCATAACTTTGTGGAGGCAATGCGAGAATTCTGCCAGCCAAGGACATCCAAACCAGGATTCAAAAAAAGACAAACATTGCCTTAAACGTTTACAAGTGGTTCCAAAAACTGAATCCACCATAGGCTTATATAAATATAATATACACTGTCCTGTCTGAAGCCACTATGCAAGAGAGCTTCAATTAGAGCGACCTTCCACGAGAAAGTCCGTCCATTGTACAAGCGTCAAAAAACCGTCCACCCGTACCGGCCCGTACGACTATTCGTACACTTGTCCTGTCCGAAGCCACTACGCAAGAGAGCTTCAACCGTCCACAAGAGCGTCTGATCATCCGCCAGTCAGTCCGAAACAACTGTCCGTCATTTCTACAGTAGCCAAAATGTCCAGATAAGAAGTAAAGTTATAAAAAAATATCATTAAGAAAAAACAGCCAACCGACCATAATGATAGGAAAAAGCATAGTAAGAATATTGCTAGAAAGACAGCTAAGAAGATACAAAATGGGCTCACACCTTCTAGATTGCCTTCTAGACATACGTATAATGGAGTATGCGTCAGGTCAAGAACTAATACAACTTCTACGCAGCATGCCGAAGATCGACTTAACTTTTCCCAAGCGATTAAAGTCAATTGGGAGCCAATAATCATAAACATAATTTACCAGAAATGGGATGTCGAGACGCACACTTTACACCATGAATGGGTAAACTGCGATCTAGGCAGATTGCCCACATTGAACGAAGTCCTTCAGTACTTAATTTAAAGAATCGAAGAGTTGAACAAGAGCCCATCAGCTGATTTTAAGTTCAGTGAAATTTTTCAGATTCCAGACGTCATTATGGATCATCTAGATGATATCCGAGACATCCCAAGTATGGATGAAGAAACAGTTAAAGAATTACAACAGCTTTATGAGATGACCCGTCAGTGCCTTAGAGGCATTTAAACCTCTGGGCAAAATACAGAAACTTGGGACCTACCATTGATGAAATTATTGTCAAAGAAATTGACGTTTAAACTAGAAAAGTCGTACCACAGTTGGTTCCAAGGGTTTCAAAATAAAATTCTCAAAATCGAAGACTTTTTTCAGTTTTTAAGCAAGAAATGTATACACTCAAAGAGAAAGAATTAAGCAAAGAAACCGAGACAAACCATAAAATAAGCAATTTTATTCAAACTGAACAAACTCAAAAAGAAGAGAATTTAAAATATTACCCAGATGATATATATTAGAACAAAAAAATATGATCAGATAACTCCAGTCATCTTGGTTATACAAGACGAAACCTTAGTAAGAGACACCAAAATCCAGCATATCAAATTAAATAGCAAAGTAAAAAAACCAAACATACAGTCAGCAGAAGTCCTCAATTTAAAGCCAAAAAGAAAATTGGTGCCTATCCTGTGCGTAACCAGAAATACCTTTAGAATAAAAAGCAAGTCCAAGAATAACCAAAAGTCAAGAAGACATACTAAAAAGAAGAAAAGTTTAAAACAAGTAGCAGGAATGGTTATTAAAAAGACAACCCAAAAGAAAAAACATTTCAAATCAAAAGTTACTGAGAAGGCGGAAGGACAATTGCAAATATGTCAGATAAATATTTTGCCATTGTAAATATGCAACAAAACGTTTTTAAATTCTTGCCTCCCAATTTACAATTTCTTCATGGCACCTACAATAGTAAAGGAATAACAACAATAACAAAAATAGATCATAATATTTTGCAACAGAAACAATTTGTCGCCACAGCGAAAAGTTCGACGTTGTACGATGACCGCAAAATCCAAACACAACCGATGCCTAGATTCATTGTCAGCAGTTTTAAGAAACTGACCCTCCTTATAAAGGAGCAGTACCTATTTCGATACCACCTACCTACCACATCATCAGCATTATTCAACCTGAGGTCCCTACAGTGATCCGTTCTGAAGAGAGGGGAAAATGTTTAATTGTAAAATTAAACAGATTTCTTTTTTAATAATTTAAGTAAATCCAAATTTAAATTATTATAATCATTTGTTTTAGTTATTATTTAAACACAGGTGATCTGGAGAAATTAGGTTTTAATAACATAAACTAACCTTTTCAAGTTTACCTATTTAAATTATTTAAATTATTTAGTTTATAAAACAACATATTATATTGAATTTTATATTTTATAATTTCTCACGAACCATAACAATTTTTTAATATAAAAAGAGAGAATTCATCTTAATAAAGGAGATTCAACATTTAATAGTTGTTCTCACTATAACTACTTAAGTTTACTGGACGATAAGCCTTCTTGGTCATTGCAGGGAGTGAAGCTGCTCCCGGACAGTAAACTCTTTACTTTAATCCCGCTGCTGAACCAAGCCGAGTTAAGCAAGCGTAATTGTCAAGCACAGCTTGCACAGTTATCAAGAACTTACTTTAAATAAAATAATTGTGAAAATTATTGCTCAATTAATGTTAGGACAACAACAACAGAAACAATTTAACTTGAGTTTTCAATTCACAAGATTATCAGTGGGATCTTGGGTTATAACAAAAAGAATTTCACTGAGATCTGCAATTGTAAAATAAAAGAAAGTGTAAGAACTGGGTTCTTGGAGAGTGCAAAAATTCAATTTTTGCAGGTCAGACGCAGGTTATACAAATAAGGCGGGGACAGATGAAATCAAATTTAATTATAAAACTTGTGGATACGAGGCCTGTTATTATACCTAATATATAAAATATAATTGCAGTGCTGAAGGTTTATTGATAATTTATTTTTGGTATACCTGTTCGTTCATTCAATCGAAAGTAAGAATTTATTAATTATTTAAATAAAAATATTAAGTACTTTAAAGTATTTAATGACTTGTAGATTTCTCGAGGGTGAAGTCCTTGAACCATTGTTAAAGGAGAAGAAACGAGAAGTCCTGCTTACTTCACAAATATTTTATTTTCTAATCACGACGCGTTTCGGTTTTTAAAAAACCATTATCAAGTGGTCTGGTCTGTAAGAATAATGAAAAAATATAATTAAATTATAATATTTAAATTAAATATGCTAAAAAATACTTACAAACAGTTAAGAATCATCTTTGAAACAAATGAAAAACTAGAACACACAAAAATAAAAAATTAAAAAACATTTAAAATAGTCTAAAACAACATACAGATTAAAAATCAGTCAAACGGACATAAACACGTAATTTTTATAAAATACAATTATTTATTGATTTTGTCAATTTTAAATTGTTTCTGTTCATTTATTACATTATTTATTTTATGTTAGATGTCGCTTTGTACCTGTTTCGGATATCTGGGTTTTGTTTATATTATTTATTATTTATTATTTTAACCTATATCTTCTTTGTCAATTAATTGTATTTTATAAAAATTACGTGTTTATGTCCGTTTGACTGATTTTTAATCTGTGTGTTGTTTTAGACTATTTTAAATGTCTTTTTAATTTTTTATTTTTGTGTGTTCCAGTTTTTCATTTGTTTCAAAGATGATTCTTAACTGTCTGTAAGTATTTTTTAGCATATTTAATTTAAATATTATAATTTAATTATATTTTTTCATTATTCTTACAGACCAGACCACTTGATAATGGTTTTTTAAAAACCGAAACGCGTCGTGATTAGACAACAAAATATTTGTGAAGTAAGTAGGACTTTTCGTTTCTTCTCCTTTAACAATGGCTTTAAAGTATTTGTTTACAATTTTTAAAAAAGTTTCAAATATTTATTTTTTTACAGGTATGCGCACTCGCAAGGAGATCCCTATCACGCTCGAGAAGCGGCAAGTGCGCGGAAATGTTGGTGTGTGTTGGTTTTGAAACAGGCAGGTTGTAACCTGCAGGGAAAACTGTTGCAGGGAGTTTATTCCACAGAGATGCTGTTCTCCAGATATATGAATTCTGATATAATGAAATTCTTGGTGCCTCTATTTTGACAATAAATTGATGGTTACCGTCTGTTTGACGTGTTCGCCTAGTAGGTGCTACTCCCGGGGGGGATCATACGTGCCAACTCTTCAAAGCATTTTCCGTGATAATACCTGTAGAAGAGAGATAGATCGCCCACAGTTTTTCGATGTTCGAGACTATATAAGCTACGAGTAAGTGCGGGGTCATTGATCAGCTTGATAACTCGTTATTGCACGGTGTTCAAAAGCATTAAGGTATGTTTGGGTGCCGCACTCCATATATGTGAGCAGTACTCCATAGTTGGTCGAATCTGGGCTTTGTAGAGTGTCAGCAGTTGGCTTGGTGTATACAGATGTCTTGTACGAAATAGCACCCCAAGCTTTTGGGACGCCCTTTTAGCTATATCTGCCACGTGACTGTGCCAAGACATGTTGGTCTCTGCAGTGACTCCTAAGATGTTCAACTGGCTCTGCAATGCGACAGCACTTTCAGATAGCATGATGTTTGGCTCACCGGTGCTGGTCTTTTTTGAAAACAGGGCTGCTTGGGTTTTCTGCGCGTTGAACTGTACAAGGTTTTTGTTGCCCAAGTCCTCTATTATCTCCAAGTCGTTATTTATCTGTGATATTTCAGTTAGTCTAAGGTAATGGAATTCACGTGCGGAAAGACATGTGGGTGGTATGACTGAGGAGACTAAATTGCCATCATCTGCAAAGCAATAAAGTGGATTTACTGTTTTATCTATGAGGTCATTTATGTAAATCAGAAAAAGTGTTGGCGAAAGGATTGCTCCCTGTGGCACACCAGCATTTATTTGGTAAGGGTTGTTGTTCCGGCCATCCAGTGCAACATAAATGGATCTATCCTTAAGGTAACTTTCAAACCAAGTGCAAAGTCTCGGCGACAATCCCGTTGCTTTGAGCTTGTTGAGCAGATTTTCATGCCAGACTTTATCGAATGCTTTAGATATATCTAAGGCAATTGTTCTTGTTTCACCTCGCAACTCAATCGCTTTTTGCCATAAGTGAGTGACGTATGTAAGTAAATCGCCAATTGACCTATATTTTCGAAATCCGTTTTGCTTGTCGTTGATAATTTTGTACTTTTCGAAGTACTTGGTTAGGTGATTGTTCACAACTCTTTCCATTACTTTTGATATCACCGGAAGTAGAGCAATTGGTCTATAGTTTAACGGATCTGTCTTTTTTCCTTTCTTTGGAATGGGTTGTACTGCGGCAGACTTCCATGATGATGGATATACTCCTTGCCTATAAGATAAATTGAATAATTTTGCGAAAGTTGGGGTGAGTTCGCTAGCACAATTTTTGAGTACTATCGCGGGAATGCCATCTGGACCCATTGCTTTGTTTGTATCCAACTTTTTAAGGGATTTTCGTATTTCTCGGTGACAAAAGGGTACCTCTGGCATACTGTGGGAAACCCTTTCAATGAACGGTGGGGTTTTTCCATTTGGCAGTGTTAGGTTTGAGTTGGAGGAAAAGATTTTGGCCAGCATATTGGCTTTTTCCTCTGATGTTGTGGCTAAGTGAGTATTTTTATCTGTAAGTGGTGGTATGGATGACTTGGTGAAGTTTGATCCAACGGCTTTTGCAAGAGACCAAAAGGACCTAGAACTACTTGGACAATTCAGCAACCTGTTTTTTATTCTTTGATTGTATGTTTTTTTGGCGGCGTCAATAGTAATTTTACAACTATTTCTGGCTTCTATAAATTCTGTGTGGATTTGAGCGGTTTGTTGTCGTTTCCAAAGGTTATATGCTCTGTGTTTTTTCTGTACAGCCGTTAGACACTGGCTGTTGAACCAAGGTTTTGCATTAGCTCTGCGTTTTATTGTATGTGGGATATATGCATCCATTCCAGATAAGATTACTTTTGTTATTTCATTACAGCAAGTAGTGGGATCAGCTGTTTTAAAGCAAACCTCTTGCCATGGAAAATCCCGGTAAAACTGACATATCTACTTGAATTGTGTACAAGTCAGGATTTGTAGTTAGGAACAAGTCTAAAAGCGCTGCAAATTCGCCCCTTTCTGAGATACGGGTAGGTTCATCGACAAGCTGCATTAGACCACAACTTATGGCAAAAGCTTCTGCTTCCCTGCTTCATTATCTGTTTCGTTGTGGTGTTTTAGCCAGGGTATATTGTGGATAGTTAGCCTATATACTATCACAGTTTTCGGATAATGTCGCAAAAAAGTTTTGATACTCGGTGTTACTTGGCGGTCGGTAAAGGCAGCAAATGAACTTGGTCGATGACTTTGAGGTGAATTTCAGCCATATGATATCGAGGTTCGCTGGTTCTAGCTTCTCCTCTCGATGACATGAAAGGTCATTTTTAATGTACACACAGATCCCAAAATTATGTCGAAATCGGTGGTGTAGGTCATAGCCGGGATAAAGATAGTTCACAATAGGTGTTGCAGGTCATAGCCGGGAGAAAGATAGTTTACAATAGGTGTTGCAGAACTGAATAAGTCTTTGTTCTTCAAGATGTTGGTGAACTGAATTCATGTTGGTACTTAATCCTCTTATATTGCTAAAATCAATTCTGAGTTGAGTTTTTGGTCTTCTTTTAATATCTTTGCATGAAGGACCTCCAGGATCACCCGACGCCCGGAGATCTGAGAGGTCGGGTATTTTACCTCCGGAATATTTTGATCCTGGAGGCGCCATCATGCTATCTGTTACTCATTGTTGGAACCGGACTGCCAGCGCAGTAGCGAAACGTGGTGATACCACTTAGCGCTACTCAGTTCTGGCATGGTGGTATCTCACCGGTCGACGCCCAATGAGTAAAAAAGCGTCTACCACACTAATTTAAATGTTTTGTCGAGATTTTCCTAATATTTTTCCGATAATGTTTTTTTTAAATATGCAGGAAATTTTTTTAAACTATTTTAAAAGCTTTACAGATTTTAAACGTTATAACCTACTATTTATTGAACATTTTCGTGAGTTTCCAATACCCTATAACACGTTAACATCTCGCCTTATTTACTTTGCTCTAGAACAAGGGTGTATCCAGTCCAAAACAGAAGCAAGCGAAAGTTTCTGAATTTCATGGCCTTTTTATTAACTTAGGATAGGCAAATGTATAATCTATTTGAAGTTCACTGTCTGATTTTAATAAATATGGTAAAAAAGGTCGGGAAGAGGTTGGCATTTTAAATAAACTCGATCTAGCTTTTTGTATTTCCATGATTTCTCGATATTTGTTCACCTTGTTCCCGAAGCACACACTGAGAGAAGAATTTTGTAACAATAACAAACATTTTGTAACTGTTACCAAATGCGTTGCCCATATTTGGCTTATTAGATATTTGTTTGCAGGTAACAATTCATAAGTTTCAACAATTGAAACAAATATTTGTTAATAAAAACAAAATGGTCTGGTAATAGTTAAAAAAATGCTACATTAAGCACTAATATATTGTTGGTATTTAAAAATATATGCGAGTTTAAATATTAATATACTGTATATTTATTATAAGGATCATTCTTATTTAATATTAAATTTATTAATTATGGGTTATTATATAATTAGTAGCTGTAATTATATTTAGTTATTTTGCATTAATAAGGTATTTGTAGGTTTCACGTTCTGTTTAATATACAGGGTTTTCATTTTAAAACTTCCCACCCCAGATTTCTCGAAAATGATTTTTGAAAGAAAGCAAAAACACGTCAATTAATTTAATAAGGAGGACACATTTTGGCTTCATCTTAAAATTTTTGTTGGACACACCCCTTTTGAGAGATACATTTTACCCCTATATTTTGAATATGGAAAGTGAGACAAGTGACACTTTTTTTTGAAGGTTTCTTAAATATCTTTACAAAGGTGTACAAATTTTGAAAATCTATCAACTTGTTTTTGACATATTTACTTATTTTTTCAAAGGGGGTGTGTACTACAAAAACTATAAGATAGCCAAAATGTGTCCTCCCTAATAAATTAATAGACATGTTTTTACTTTTTCTCAAAAAAAAATTATTTTCGAGAAATCTGGGTTGGGAAGTTTTAAAATGAACACCCTGTATATTTCTATAGGGTTAATGGAAATAAGGACACCAATTTTGATCACACACCTGTATTTCTTTGCGACATTTGGACGATTCATTTTCGTCTTTCTCAGGCTACACACCTTAGCCTTAGGAAGACGAAAATGAATCGTCGAAAAGAAGTAGAGTTGTGTGATCAAAATTGGTGTCTTTTTTCCCATTAACCCTATAGAAATGATTAAGGTATAGAATAATAAGAGAATTTTAATAATAATAAAAAGCAAGTTGTTTTGATGAAAAATATTTATTTGTCTTTAATTATAAAAACAAAAAGATCATGGAACTTTTTAAACCTGTGGAGTCAATTTTTTTTACGGTGGCTGGTTATCTTTGTTTTTTGCAAAAGGTTGGTTAATGAGATATTCACACGTTTGTTCCACGTGAGATGCACACAAAATTTTGTCAAAACTGACATAAACCGATTTTACCTCACTATAAGTAAGACTCCACCATTATGAAAGGCAGCATGGGTAGCCAGTGTTTTTTTTAAATATTTCTCCTTTGTTCAATTACTTCCTCCACCTCCAAGTCAGTGCTGACCTGAAAAAGAAAATAAATTTTATATATTTGTAAATTTAATACAGAACCAGTGGCGTATATAAGGGGGGGGCTGGGCCCCCCTTTAAAGTTAAGTTTTTTTAGATATATTCCACATATTTTATGAATATAAACATAAAATAGCCTAAAATACAGCCTCATGAGGTCTGCCCCCCCCCACCCCCAAAACCGTCTCGGCCCCCACCCTCCAGAATTTTTTTTCTATATACGCCACTATACAGAACATTAAATGTTGGCTTTAAGTTAAAAGGTTTAAACTTCACATTTTCATACTAAAGGCTCTTTGCTTAAAAATCTTTAATAATTAATTCAAAGAATTGAAGCCTATTCAAATGACATCAAATTTAAAATTATTAAAATCACAAAATACCAATATAAAGCATTCTAAAAAAAATAATAACACTTACCTACTATTCTTACTGTTACTGCCCTTTAAATAGGATAGTTTTTGTGATTTCTAATAGGATCTGTTATTATGAAAGACCAAAGCCAGCTTGTTTCCATCTTTAAGCGGAAATCTGAAACAAAAAAAAAAGAGTATAAATTTTATATTAAAAACAAATAAAGCCTACGCCTGTAGATACCTGTCGTCAATTAGCACATAAATCAGTTAATTAAAAATTAATCCTATTTACTGTTTGTTTATAAAGCAATAATTTTCGACAGAACAAAAAGTTTAAGGCAGTATACAATGAATACGTTTTTTTTTCTTGAAGCTATATTTCTACCTCTAAATATTTACCTTTAAAACGTTATTTCTGATGACTTTTTATTCACTTCGACTCTTGCAACCAAAACACCATTATGATGCCATGAAAATACCCGCGTATTTAGGTCCGTATTAGTACAAACTCACAAAAACTAAACCTTGTTTGGTCAATGTTTTGCCAAAAACATGGCGTCCCCTTGATTTTTGGGCACACTTTGTGTCGCACAACACCAAGCTTTCTGCGACGGTCAGTAATACATGCTACGTGTCAACGCGTGTCCCCTCTCCGCGTAGGGGAGAGCGGGGCTAGTTGGGCATAGGGGCACGTCGAGCCACCCCTATTAACTCGACAATTAGACGTCAGATGCCAGCGCGACCCACGTGGCAAAGTCGCCTTTACTCATGCATTAGTCCGCAGTGAGAATCTGTGATGTGATGAACTATTTTTTTTTTGACCTCGAGTTTAATGAAATTATAGCGATGCTAATATTTACGCAAACATGGTTGCCGACTCTCTCAATTTTGTATGTAGGTGTGGGGCTAGTTGAGTCAAAAAGTTCGGGGCACGTTGGGCCACCGGCCCAGCTAACCCCATACATTTTCTAAAAACATTTTTTTTTATTTTAAGGTTAGAATCAGCATGCGTACGTATGTGTTTTAGATTGTCCGCCTCCTGAAGACTGCGAAGACTTGCGCCTGTAGTTATTTATGAAAGTTACCTTTGGCAACGCTAAAACGCTTTCGACTGGAATCGGGCATATTGCGGTCTCTTATTAATATATGCTATATTCTATCTATTTTTTATCCTCTTATGGAAATTAGGCCCCCTAGATGTTGACTTGTTCACGCGGTATCTTTGTTAGTCTTGGAGATATAAAGCTAATTTCTTCACAATCGTGATTGGTGTTCTCTTGCAAACAAAAAACGATTAGTTTTTCTGTAAAACTAAGTTGGCAGAAGTTATAAGCCAAAGATTGTGAAAAAACAGTAAAAAAGCCGCCACTTATTTATTTATATTTATTTATTTATGACATCACACAGACCCTCCAACTCAAATTTGAGGCAAACACCCGGTGACTTAAAATTTTGTGATCTATTATTACCAATCGATCTAGGGAAATTTTAAAAATTTGTGCTTTTCCGAAAGCTGGTGAAAGAAAGACCAGGAATATCAACCGAAGAAAATGTTCAACAGCTATACTAACTGAAACTCCGGTTAAAAAAGAGTTGAAACGTGAAAAAAGTAAAAAACAAAAGAAAAAAAAAAGAAAAATCTGTAACCAAAAATGTCTTCAAGGAAAAAAAGCTTAGAAAAACTACTCAGAAAAGGACACTGAAA
The DNA here is from genome assembly GCA_963576565.1 of Aspidapion aeneum. Lineage (NCBI taxonomy): Eukaryota > Metazoa > Arthropoda > Insecta > Coleoptera > Brentidae > Aspidapion > Aspidapion aeneum. The sequence continues at coordinate 58,449,698 of OY755041.1, read as the reverse complement.
GATGACAGCGATGATGAAGAGGAAACATTTTGTCTAGTCTGCATGGAGCCATTCTCAAACCAAAAGAAAAATGGGTACAATGTTTAACTTACAAGTTTTGGGCCCATGAAACATGTGCTGATTCAGGGTTTACTTATGTTTTGCTAAAACCGTAATTCCAATTTAGACTAGAGTAAGAATTAGGTTATTTTATATTGTTTGTTTTTTAAGAAAGTTCAAGTTTAGTAATTTATTATTATCAATAAAAATAATCTGAGAATTTCCTGTTATTTTATGTTGCATATACAGTGAAACCTCTCCTTGCTGACACCTCTATTAAGCGGACACTCCCTTTAAGCGGACAAATTTGTTGGAACCAAGCTTTTGCCTATGTCTTTACATGTAAAATTCCCTCCTATAACCGGGCACTCTAATAACCGGACGCGGACAATTTTTTTTTGGTTAAACAATTCTGAAACCTCCCTTATACGGACGCGAACCTCTGGCAACGGGACGGAGCGCTGCATGACATGGGCATAAACATTATGTGGTATGTTGGCCACAATGCACTCTACAACCAGGGAATTACCTCTTTTTGTTTTAATGCGGAGACTAAATACTTCTGTCGTATTTACAACATTATTTTATTCGGCCGGACTGCTGTGTTTATTGTTCAGTTGTTAACGTTTCAGAGAAGGAACATCTATTAGCACGAAAGATCGCCGAAAAATGTAATATCGAAAAATCTCAAGTAGCGGAAATTGTATAAATATATATCAAAATTTCGCAGTTCCCTCCCTTAAGCGGAAACCTCTAATAAGCGGACAAAATCGACGGAACCGTGAGTGTCCGCTTATGGGAGGTTTCACTGTATACAGTTCCTAATTCTGCAACCATGCCCAACTTGCCCCATCGTATGGCCCAACTTACCCCGTGGGTGGGGTTAGTTGGGCCGCTTGCAAGGGTGCTAGAAAAAAGTGTTTTTTAAGTTTCAATGCATAGTTTTAAAAATCGATCTTTGCGAATTGTCTACCTTAGGGCCATGCCTTAAACATATTATAATTATAAAACTGTAAGTAATATAGCAATGCTTTATTTGCATTTATGTAAAACATGGCTCAACTGGCCCCGCTCTTCCCTACAAAATGTCAACCGAAACGTCACGATCTACGCGCGACAAGGCCCGAGCCGAGACGGTACAAAGTTATATTGTTTGATAATATCGCTTGTTAATAATAACCAAATTTGTTGTGAACTTTACGAAGTAATTAATAGAAACCAATTCAGACCGTTATAATAACAAAATCACGCCATAACATTATACAAAAAATGTTTGTTGTAATAAACACAAAGAAATATTTGCCAATATTAAGAGTATATTTATATTTATGAAATTTTAAGTACTAATAACATAGACGTTCTGTTACCTTTAAAGAAAGAGTGTTTTGGTTATGGTTAATATAAGGCAATTATTATTTACAAAAACATCAAATTATTAAAGAAACAAATGATATAATATTTATAACTAAACACTTTAAAAAAGGTTTGTTACCAATAATTAATGATATTTGCTTTTAATATTTTTTAATGAGCACAACAAAAATGAGGTTTACCAAATATTTGTTAATAATAAAATCCGTTTTTTTTCAGTGCACATATACACCAGTATTTATTAAGACCTTAAATTAATGTATGCATGTACGGTAGTGGCGGTAAGCATCCTTAAAGGATCTAATCTGACACCTAGGCCGCCTAGCTGGGCCCGTTGTGCACCACGTACCTACTGTGTTCGACTCAGATAGTAATTTAAATACTATCTAGTATTATAGAACCCATTTACCCAAAAACTTAGTCATCATGATATACCACATAATGCCATGGTTGTACCCTTAGTCCACTGATGGGTCATAAACTTTTTGACATAATCAACAAGGTACAGAGAGCCACAATGTGCCCGCAATAACTGCTAGCTCCAAATAGGCGCTCCATATACCCTGTCCCATGTGATGATTTCCTGAATAGCCAGGCCATCGAATCCATTCAGGGAATCACCAGATTAACCCATCCCCTTTACGAAAGGTCACCAGTTTTTTTTTTGTGAACATACTGGTCACTGCTCGTCCGTTACCAGACTACCCATTTACCCTTGGGTGAAGGCCCCTTTAGTCGCCTCTTACGACAGGCCTAGGGGTTACCTTGGTGCTATTCTTATCTCCGGACACGAAACGGACCATATTAAGACCTTAAAACTTAGCATTTTAGACCGGGTTTAAGTATCAAGTCTATAGACTTGATACCGACCGGTTTAAGTGTATTTTTTTAATACTGACAGGGCAAATAGCTGCAAAGATTTGATTCACCCTAATATGCAATATGATAGTAAGCATTTCTTAGTACGTTTCATCTCACATAAATTCAAATTAAATTTAGAAATAAAGAAAAATCACATAAAAATTTCGTAACAAAATGTTATTCTTTGGAAATCTAGTCCGTGCAGTCGTAGGATTCCAGTTAAAAAAAAACTCAAATTGTAGTATCACCCCTGAGGGGTGGTTTAAAGGTCGAAAAACAATAGAAATAAGCCATGATTGACAAAAAAACTTATATAAAAAAATATTCAAAGCTAAATAATACATAAATAACTTAAAACTATATCTGTAGATGCATTCCCGTAATAAATACGTATCAATATTTAAATACTGCAAAAAGCACAAGATATATTAGAATCCCTTTTTAATTACACATTCACAAAAACAATCGAACATCGGTTTAATCGTCTAAAAAATGAGCATGTAAAATATAGCGGACAGCTGACACTGACTTACACCTTTTTTTATTCGAAATTTCCTAGTGACGTTTGGAGGTTTAAATATGGCTACCATTTTTAAACCAAAATATTTTATTATTTTTGCTTAATGCTGCCAGTTATTTTTGTTTTATTTTGAATTTTTTGAAAAACCTAACCTTAAAGTTTGTTTTGATATTTTTGGGCTTTCAGCAAAAACCTTAAAAAAAAGTCCTTGTTCGGGAAAAATTCCGATCAGATGCTAATTTCTCTCTTTGTTGAAAGTTATTTTCTTTTCGATCACCTGATCATTTTGGAAAAAATCATGCGCGTTTTTACACACGCTGGGAGTTTGAAGCGCCACCCTGTGTTTGGCAGGGGAAAGATGAAACTCACTTCCGACAAGAAACTGAAAGAAGTCACACGTGGTGTTAAGTTTAAGACCGAAATTCCAACCACAAGAAAATGCCACGCCGGTGAAAGTGTGGAACTGCTGTTAAATAAAAGAAGGTAAGCTTCTAGCGTGTTGCCGATTTTTTTCCTTTGTTTTTAATTTTATAGACGTCTCTTTTCCCAGACGGGGCGAATTTAACTTTGGAGTAATTTGGGATATTTCTAGTTTGCTCCCCTTGAGAGCTCAGATGTCTATTTGGTCCTTCGAGCCGGATGTATGAAAAAGCGCTTTAGATTTTACAGTTTCTTTTGTTAAAAAATTGTTAATTTTATAGTTTTTTTGCAGCAGCCACATTTTGTTGTTTCTTGCCAGATTCGAACATTGTTGTTTTTTGTACCGATTTTTTTTGTTCCGCATGAATTTGAAGGTTGGTTGCCCTGAGTTTGGTATATGAGATCGTGCGGCGATAAAAAACCCCCGTTCGACATTTGGGAGCGGCCCGTTCTTGTTTCTTGTGGGCCGACTGACGTTTCATTGACATTTGTGTGTCCTAACCTCACAATTACACGTGTTGTTTTGTTTACCTCCGAGGTTAGAAAATTTTTGTTTTTCGTCGGGTTTCGAATTTGTGTGAAATCCGTCGAAATTTACCTTCGTTTTTTGCTTTCGTTAAGCGCGAGATTAGTGCCGCGTTATTACCGAACCTTACCCGTATGTTGATAGCGAATTTGTCGCGAAAAAACCTACCTTTTTTGTATCTGATAAAAACCGCTTTGTCATGTCTGACCCAAAAAGTTTAAAACAAAAACAAAAAAGTGTTTTTAATAAATTGAAAACAACTTACAATAGGGCCGTGGATGCCCAGGGCAATACAGATAAGGCAAAATATTAAAACCCAGATGGGAAGATGTGCCTTCTCTGGTAAGTCAATTTGATACTTTGCATTTTGTAATTATAAGCTTAGATAGTAGTGATCAGATACATGAAAGTCAGGAAACCTTAGTGCAGGAATTTGATGAAATGAAATACACAATTAGATCGATTTGTCGTGAGCTCTATCCGGAGGATTACCAAGATGCCTCACAGACAATTTTAAACCATTCCCTGGTAAATGTGGACAAGGGTCTTGAAATTATAATAGAGGTACCCCATTTTGACGGTAATCTTAAAAAATTACACACCTTTTTTGATATGTTTAAGTCACTTATTCATGATTGTTCGGTTTCCATAAAAAACCTCTTTATTTTTCTTCTATTTTTGAATTTTACTTTTATTTTTTCCCATTTTTCATAGACTAAAATTTTGTCTTGCACATAAAATTATTAGTCTTAAATTTATATTAATCGTAAGTAAATGGGTCTATAAGTTATTATAAAATTTACCTAAAGCAAAATTGCATTAAAATGCGAGAATTAAACGCAAAAAATTTAATTTCTATTCTAAATTTAAGAATTATCATTTTATTTCTTATTTCTTTATTTTTATATACTTTGGCACTACAAGCGTCCTCTATGGTGTTTTTCACATATCCATAAAATTTTAAATATAGTGATATGGTTTCCTATAGAGGGTGAAGTGCTGTGCGCATGTGCGAAAAAACTGCAAGCGCTGGATTGAGAGACAGACAAAGTGTGCTGCGCATCGCCATGTCTAGAAAACGACAACCTTAAAATTTAAATTTAAAAAATTGTGAAAATTCACTTTAAAATTCCGCAAATAATTAAAATTATCGTGCCATCATCCTGTTGGAACTTCAAGCCACATAGCTCTTATGGAAAGGTGTACTTTGGAACTTCAAAACAGCAGTCCCTCTCCATGAGGATATATCACCATTTTGTTTCTCTTTCAAATTTACCCTACAATTTTTAAATTATTGACTTTCTCTAGTTAAATGAATTTTTTGCGCCAACGTTAATTATAGTCCACTGTATCTACCAAAACCCAATCTGAGCCATCGGAGTGCTACATATTTTGATCACTTCGATTGCCGGATTTTGATTTCCATTTCGATTTTCTTTTTTAAATTTCAAAAAATTCATTTTCGCTAGAGTGAGAGCAAACGCTAGTAGTGTGAAGGTAAGAAAGAGACGCCATTAATAAATTAAAATTATAATATAGGTAAATAAAATAGGTACCTATGAATTTGTATTAGGAGACCTATACCTACATCTCGCAAATTTTATAAAAAACGCAAGGACATATATTCGAGATTGGAGTCTTGGGTCGCTATGTGTATGTAAATGCAAAAAGTTTATCTTTGTATTCTTGAAAGATATATCTGTGTTAGCTCCCGCTAAATTTCGCGGTTGTTTTTTAATTTTAAAACCACACAATTGGATGACGGACAGAGTACATTTTTCGCGCATTTTGACATGCGCACCAAGAATCAGAGAGATCCTTTCTACCGCCTCGAGAAAAATGGCGTGTTAACTACTTTCTCCAACATTTACAAATTTCTACACTTGAAAGTGCTCGAGTGGTGTACTGAAGCATAGAACTGGAAACTTCAGCCCTTCAGCTACGTGGTGCCATCATTAGATCCGGAAAGGGGCCCCTGGAACGTGGAGAAATTGGCTGCAAACTGGTGAGTACTTTGTTTCTGATTTCCGTTGTGTGGTAACAGCAATTAACCTATGAACCTTAATTATTTCGTGATTTCGTATCAATATAATTATGTTTGTTCGCGCTTTCATGTAATAAAATATATACAGTCCACTGCAGTTATCGTTTTTCTAACTGCGGGCAAACATAAAGTGTTCCTCCGAGCCGAATTATTTAAATTTACTCCATACGACGGTATTAATAAGTCGGCCATTTTCACATTTTCGCCGCGACCACACGGCCTTGAATTTCGCCAATCGTATTGAACCGTAGGTTTTCGTTCGACCTTCGGTTATCTGCGCAATTCACCTGTCTTCGGTCCGCTGCTATGGTAACGCAGGGTCTACCGCGTGGTCATTTCAGTAAACAAAAATCGAGAATCAATCCAAACAAACAAAAACAATTTCTGTGATTAGATTTGTTCCATACCATTTCGATATTAAAACATTTTTCATCAATTGCGATAAATTAGTGCATATTTTCGACAATTCGTTATTTTTCTATTTCAGAAGCATTAATTTAGCGTTAATTGTATACTTACCGAAAATTTCGTCATTTCAAAGGTAAAATCATGTCTATCAAAAAAGCCGTGCAAAAACGCAAGGGTTTTTTATCTGCGACCACCGAGTGTTATGTGTTTTCACAAACCGCGGCAACGGACGCAAAAACGATAAACGAGTTTCAAGTGAGGTATTCCGATTTGGATGAAACCTTCGATAAATGCATGTTGGCACATAATGATGTCATTATGATGATAGACGACTCGGACGACGAGGAGTTTAAAACGCAAGATGCGATCCTTTCAGAAGCTCGTAAATATTTTTATGCGTGTAAGGGGGTTTACTCTGAAATATTTCCGGTTGAGGCCCCATCCTTTTCGCGATCATATGTTCGTCAAAACGAATCTGAAACTCCAAAACTCAAAGAGTTAGGTATTCCCATATTTCGAGGTGATAAAAAATTATGGCCAAGCTTTTTCGATCTTTTTAATAACATTATAGATCAAAATCAAAGTCTAAGTAACGTCCGAAAACTTCAATATTTATTTTCATATCTCGAGGATGAGCCTTTAAAATTGATATCAGGGATTAGCTTATCTGATCAAAATTATAAAATTGCTTACGACAAATTAGTCAATAGATATCAAAACAAGCGAGACCTCGCAAATGATGCTTTGAGCACAATTATGAACTCTACATTAAAAAACGAGTCAGCTAAAGAATTGCGTAATTTAATTGACACCTTTTCAGAATCCCTAGAAATTTTAAAATCACTTAGCATTGACGTTGACAGTTGGGACTTTATTATTTTTTTCATTCTGTTCTGAAAAATTGGATATTCCGACGCGTTCAAATTTCGAAATGAGTCACGCCAATACTAATACCGAAATTCCCACTTTTCAGTCACTTTTTCAATTTCTAGAAAAAAGATGTAAAGTTTTGGAATCACTTCCTCAATCAACAGCACCCAAAAAGGTGCCTACCTATCAAAAATCAAATTCTATGCCAAATCAGTTTGGGCAAAAGCCTACCTATAAATCATCCAATTCGCCTTTTATAGGACTTGCTGGCACCTAATTCAAGCACGGGAATAAAATGTTTCCGGTGTAATCAAGGTCACGTGCTTTCGAAATGTCAAAAATTTTTTGACCTCTCACCTATCGATCGCCTATTTTTCGTCAAGCAGAAAAAATTATGTCTAGCGTGTTTTCATCCCTCGCATGGGGTAGACACGTGCAAATCAAAATGTTCATGTAGGACTTGCAATAGTAAAAGGCACCACTTTAGCTCATATCATAGAAACTAATAAAGAGTCAAGATACTAGTCCTGTCATTCACACACCACCTGTCAGTAATCTTCATGTGTCATTAAATACCTCAGGACCTTCAGGTACCTTTCTTTTATGCACCGCCATAATAGGTGTTATAGACGGTTGCGGAAATTTTCAACCTGTAAGGGCACTGCTTGATTCTGGATCACAGACAGGATTCATCAGTGAAAAGTGTATTCAGCGTCTTAATCTTCCTAGGCGAAGTTACAACACTGAAATATTCGGATTAAATCAAATGTCTTCTCTTACTTCCAAAGGGCTCGTTCAATGTCACATTAAGCCAAAAGGACAGGTCAATCCTTTACTTAATTTCGAAGCAATTGTTGTTCCACAAATAGGTTCCAATATGCCTACATTCACTTTGAACGATAATCAGTGGAAACACTTGGAAAACCTTAAACTTGCCGACCCATCTTATTTCAAATCTAGACCTGTGGACCTAGTTATTGGTTGCGAGCTATTCGCACAGATATTCAAGGACCCTGCCCTCCTTGGACAAATAGGGCAACCTTCAGCCCTTGAAACCATCTTTGGCTGGGTCGTCAAGGGAAAAGTGGACGAAGTAGGTAGTCTTACGGAACGAACCAGTTGTTTTTTAATGGGTCATTCACCTCCTTTGGAGGTCATTATCCCTAGGTTTTGGGAAATCGAACATTTGCCTAAAAAACAAATCTTATCAAAGGAAGAAAAACAAGCGGAATCAATTTTTACTGCGAGTGTCGTACGGCAACCGAGCGGTAGACTCATGGTAGATCTTCCGTTTAAAGATAAAATAAACCCTGACCTAGGAAATACTTATCCGCAAGCTTATCGTAGATTTTTACTTCTAGAAAATAGATTACTCAAAAATCCTGATCTGTACACTGCCTATTCTAGTTTCATGCAAGACTATATCGATTCTAGTCACATGAGTCTAGTTTTATCTAGTCAACCAAAAGTCGACGTATCATTTTTTTTGGCACATCATTGCGTACTAAAGCCGGAAAGCTTAAGTACAAAATTAAGGGTAGTCTGGGATTGTTCGGCAGTCACCCCAAAGAATATTAGTCTCAATGACACGTTGTTATCTGGACCGAAACATCAAAAGGATATTGCTTCTTTACTCCTTACGTTTCGTCTTAATCCTATTGCCTACATTGCTGATATCAGACATATGTTCCGTCAAGTCCTTACCAATCCTTATCACCGTCCTTATCAAAGGTTATTGTGGAGGTTTTCTCCACAGGACCCACTTTCAGTGTGGGAACTTTCTACTGTCACTTTTGGCATGACATGCTCACCTTTTCTAGCCATGCGTACATTAAATGAGCTGGCAGAGAGAGAACAGGAACGTTTTCCTATGGCTAGTAGTGTTATAAAAACGTCAATTTACATCGACGATATCTTGGGAACTAGCCCTTCGCTTTCTAAAGCCCTTTCCCTACAGATGGAACTCAATGATTTGTTGAAGTCGGGAGGATTTGAACTTAAAAAATGGGCAAGCAATTGTCCTGAGTTATTGGCAACATTGCCAGAATCCGATCGTCAAATGACTCTCTCTTTTGACAAGGATGAACCACACTTTATCGAAGTTGTAGGCCTTCAATGGCATCCAAAAAACGACATTTTTTCTTATCAATGCAGAATGGAGGACAAACCCCCAACTAAACGTTCTATTTTATCTATCATAGGAACAATCTTCGATCCCTTAGGTTTTCTTTGTCCCTTGTTGCTACAAGCAAAATTTATTTGGCAACAGTTGTGGATATCGAAAATAGGCTGGGACGAAGAACCAGATTCTTCTATCATCGACTCTTGGAACAAACTTCGTTCTGAATTCCCGCTTCTTGCCAATTTTCAATTACCCCGACAAATCAAACTGTCAAAAACCAATACCTGTCAAATCATCGGCTTCTGTGACGCTTCAATTCGAGGTTACGCAGGCGTCGTATATTTTCGTGTGGAAGAGGAACACAATAAAATCTAGGGTCGCGCCTATAAAGTCACAAACTTTGGTTAGGCTAGAACTCCTAGGCGCATTTCTTTTAAGCGAATTAATTGATTTCGTCTTATCTAGCTATGAAGGAAAAATAACTTTTACAAATATCGTTACTTTCTGCGATTCGCAAGTCGTATTGCACTGGCTTTCATCCCCTTCTAATCGCTGGCAAACCTTTGTTGGAAATCGAGTCAGTTGAATCCAAGAAATCATTCCCTCAAACTCATGGCGCTACATTCCTTCTGCTTTAAATGCAGCCAATACTGCGTCACGAGGGGCCACCCCTTTACAGCTCATGTCACATGACATGTGGTGGAACGCACCGTCGTTTTTGTGGTCTCCCGAAAACGAATGGCCCGATTTTCATAAATCAAAAATGCCGATTGATTTCGGAGATATTAATCTGGAGGAAAAGCCAAAGGTCTGTTGCAATGCGATAATTGACGTTAACTTCTTAGATCAGCTTCTTATCAAATATTCATCTATATCAAAAATTCAACGTATCATTTGTTTTGTCCTTCGAATAGTTAACCTTTTTCAAAACCACTCCTATCAAAAACCCACTAATCTACCGGACCAAAAAATTATTTTTGAAAATATTGTTTTTCCTACCACCGGTGAGATGCAAAGTGCGTTATACCTTCTTATCAAACGCGTTCAAGGTTCTTGCTTTTCTGAGCTTTTTTCCGCGTTATCTAAGGATAAACCAATACCGAAACCTTTTCGAAAACTTTCACCTTTTCTTGATGAAAATAATATCATAGAGTCGGTGGCAGATTACAAAAATCTGACCTTTTGTCTTATTCTGCAAAACACCCCGTCTTACTTTCGAGTAACCACCGTTTAACTACTCTTCTTATCGAGTCCATTCATCGACAATACCTTCATCCTGGGTTTAAAACATTACATAATCTGCTTTTACAGCAATTTTGGATATTATCTGCCAGACGAGCAATTCAAAGAACCATATCCAAGTGCTTGCAATGTTTTAGAATCAACCCTAAACCCTATAGACCGCCCATAATGAGTTCACTTCCCGCTCATCGAATCAATCAACTTAAACCTTTTTCGAGTATAGCTATCGACTTTTGTGGACCTTTCTTTGTGATTCCTCATCGTTACCGTGGTTGTAAAGCTTTCAAATCGTATGTCTGTGTGTTTGTACGGCCACACATTGCGTGCATTTGGAATTAACCATGGAACTGTCCACCGAAGGGTTTGTAGGTGCATTCCATCGATTCATTTCCAGACGTGGAAGCGTGACGCAATGCTGGTCAGATCAGGGCAGTAATTTTATAGGGTTTCGTAACCAATTACTTGATTACGCAAGAATTGCGTCCACCAGACTTTCTATTCGTTGGCATCTGGGACCCCCTCTCAGTCCACATTTCAATGGCCTGGCAGAAGCTGGCGTCAAAAGTTTTAAAAGTCACTTTGTTCGAGTTGTCGGCGACCAGAAGTTGTCCATCATGGAAATGTCCACCCTTACATGTCGCATAGAAGCTGTACTTAATAGTCGCCCTTTATCTCCTGCCTCTTCAGACCCACACGATCTTCAACCTCTTACCCCTGGGCATTTTTTGACCCTTGAACCCCTTAATTCAGAAATTCCGGAGTCAGATTTGTCCGAGGTTCCCCTAAATCGCCTCTCGCGATGGCAACTAATCCAAAAACTACATAATGATTTTTGGAAAAGGTATTCTGTAAAGTATTTGCATACGCTACAACAGCGACACAAGTGGGCTGATTCGTCCCCAAATATCAAATTAAATGATTTGGTTATCATAACGAGTGATCACATCCACTCACCTTTGAAATGGCCAGTCGGTCGGGTTCTCGAATTGCATCCCGGCGGAGACGATCAAGTGCGTGTAGCGACGGTACGAAAGGCTACCGGTGTTTACAAGCGGCCAGTTATAAAACTGTGCCTCTTGCCGAATTAAAACTAATTTTCATTTTTCTACCTATTACCGGGTATTACAATAGGTTTATCTTTATTTTTAGTTTTTTTGAATTGTTGTTTGTTTGTTTTGCCTTTTTCGGGCTTTCGTTATCTCTAAATAAGCTTACGCTACTTATCTGTTTTTCATTCATTTATATTTATCGGTCGATCATTTTTTCTTATATCTATATCTGTCCGGTTGATATTCTAAAATTGTGTGTTTTGGAGGGCAGTTATGTTAGCTACCGCTAAATTTCGCGGTTTTTTAATTTTAAAACCACACAATTGTATGACGGACAGAGTACATTTTTCGCGCATTTTGACATGAGCACCAAGAATCAGAGAGATCATTTCTATCACCTCGAGAAAAATGGCGTGTTAACTACTTTCTCCAACATTTACAAATTTCTACACTTGAAAGTGCTCGATTTTGGTGTACTGAAGCATAGAACTGGAAACTTCAGCCCTTCAGCTACGTGGTGTCATCATTAGATCCGGAAAGGGGCCCCTGGAACGTGGAGAAATTGGCTGCAAACTGGTGAGTACTTTGTTTCTGATTTCCGTTATGTGGTAACAGCAATTAACCTATGGACCTTAATTATTTCATGATTTCGTATCAATATATTTATGTTTGTTCGCGCTTTCATTTTATAAAATATATACAGTCCACTGCAGTTATCGTTTTTCTAACTGCGGGCAAACATATCTGTGTGTAGGTAATTTCGGAATATCAGTTTTTTGTTTCCTAATTTATAACGCGCAAATAAATACCTACATGGTTATTTGTTTTTTCTTTTCGCTGTAGTTTGTATGCCTATATGTAAGTGGCTACGGTTACATACGGTTATTTTAAATCGATTTGAATTTTTTTTAAATATTTAATCTACAAATTTCGATTTTGTTTACTTTGCCTAATTTATTACAAAATAATGTCTGAAAATGTAAAGAAAATTAAAGTCTTTCGTGACATCGAAGATTCAAATTTAAATGAAATTTTAACGGTAGCTAAATTGGCTGAAACTGATGCAACCAAACATCTTAACTTTAAGATTCGTTACGAAGAGCTTGACAACGTCCAAGAGGAATACCTTAAAAAGCACACCGCTTTATTAAATTAAATTTACCAGGATCAGGAACAAGTTAAGACTTGTATCGAGCATCTTCATTAATTTCAAACAAATGTTGCTCAAGTTAAAGAAATCTATGATAAGTTGTATCAAGCAGAAAATACTGCGCCGCCTTCGCAAGGTGGAAGTCGCCGACTTACTATTAACCCCTACTCTCCAGCAGGTTCACAAACCCCTGATTATTTTCCAAGTTTACCGAAAATTGGCATTGAAAAATTCACTGGCAATGTCAATGATTTCCCTAACTTTTATGACCTTTTTAAAAGAATGATTCATGATAATCCGCAAATTCCAAATATACAAAAATACTCGCTTTTAGTTACTTATTTAGATGGTCCTCCAAAGGAATTAGTTACGCAATTACCAGTTTCGGATGCAAACTATCCTATTGTTTTCAATAATCTTGTAAAAAGGTATTAAAATGATCGCATTTTAGCCCAAAATTATTGGAATGCTATCAAAAATTGCCCTAAAGTAAACTCTGATAACTCCGTAGCTCTAAGAAACTTGCTTGATATATTCACAAAAAATATTGAAGCTTTAAAAACTGTTGGTTTGCAACCAGATTTTTAGGACTTTATCTTAGCCCAAAAGTTGTTGAAATCTATTGATAGTTCGATTCAAACACGATTTGAAGTTTTTCATGGTAAGCCTACCGAAATATAAATCAATCTATAATTTTTTGGATCAACATTGTAGCTCGCTTTTTGTAGTTAACGCCGCCGCCAGTACATCCAGTACGCAATTTTCTATGAAGCCCAAATTTACAAAACCGCCCCATATAACTGAAAAACCGCAAAATAACTATAATACCCGCCGAACGCCTCGTGCATTTTTTACCGCGCTGCAGAATTCTCAAAATAATTGTTCCTTATGCAATTCGAATACTCATGATTTGACTTTTTGTCCTGATTATTTAAATAAAACGCCTCAACAAAGATTTAATTTATTAAAAGCAAAACGATGGTGCGTAAACTGTACCTCTAATTGTCATAAAACCGTCCAATGCAAAAGCACTTTTAATTGTCGATTTTGCAAAAAAGGCATCATAGCTCAGTTCATTTTGACTTGCGCCATGTAAACGAATCCTCGTCTCAACGGAAAGAAAATAATAATGCAGAATTGCCTGTAAATAGCCAACAAATTAACGCGTTTCGGCAGGAAAGAAATGAAATTAGTAACTCATCCTCTTCGCAAACTCAAAATCAAGGTGCTTGCTACTCTACTCTGAGTTACAGTAACTCTAGTACTTTGCTTTCTATAGCTCTTTTTCAAATAAAAGATATAAGAGGTAATTATCAAACTTTTCGTGGAGTTTTTGCATTCCGCATCGCATCTGTCTTTTGTTTCTTTAAAATGTGCCAACAAACTAGGCCTACCCCGCTTTAATATTGAAACTGAAGTCTTTGGAATTGGTGAGACCAGTATGCAATCCAAATTAGGATCTATTGATATGATCATTCGCCCTTGCAATCAATCTGAACTGACCTTATCAGAACAGAGTGCAGTTATTTTACCTTAAATTTGTTCTTCGCTTCCCTTAAATGACATAAATATTAGTCAAATGGGAATTATAAAAAATATAAATCTCGCGGACCCTTATTTCTATAGACCGGGAGCAATCGACGTTTTACTTGGAGCCGTTCCCTTATATTCTTAGAGATGGTCGTATTGTGGGTAATATAAATGAGCCTATCGCATTAAACTCAATTTTTGGGTACATTTTAATGGGACAAATTGGTAACACAAACTCGCCCCTCGCTTCGGTATCCCTTTTTTGCCAAATTTCAAATAATCAACTTAATGATTCACTATCGAAATATTGGGAAACTGAAAATATACCGGAAATTAAACCTATTCTTTCCCCGGCTGACGAAGCATGTGAAAAAATCTTTAAAAATACTACCTTTCGTGATAATACAGGGCGTTACGTCGTGACTTTACCCTTTTGCGAAAACAGTGAACCAAGTTTTCCAAATAGTCGCCAACTTGCATTAAAAAGATTTTTATCTCTCGAAAACCGCATAATTAAAACACCGGAAACCTATCAAAAATATTCGGACTTTATGCAAGAATACTTAGACTTAGGTCAAATGGAATTAATTTCTAACCCGGAGGAACAGTTCACGAAAAAAAGTTACTATATCCCCCACCACCATATTGAAAGACCTGAAAGTTTAACCACAAAACTCCAAGTAGTTTTTAACGCAAGCGCAGTATTGCAAACAAATACTGGAAGAATTTCCTTAAATGACACGCTTTACGTCGGTCCCAAATTACAAAAGGTCATTTGTTCTATTTTATTAAATTTTAGATTAAATGAAGTCGCTCTTTGTTGCGATATTTCTAAAATGTTTCGCGGCATTTTAATAGCCCCGCATCATCAAAATTATCAAAAAATCTTATGGAGGTTTAGTCCTACCGAACCTATAAAATAATATAATTTAAAAACCGTTACATATGGTACTACCCCCGCTCCTTTTTTAGCTTTAAGAGTCTTACAGCAGCTAGCTGAGGACGAAAGGCATAATTTTGCCCGCGCCGCTAAAGTTCTTATGACAGATAATTTTGTTGACGATTTTGTCACAGGTTGTAGCTCCGTTGAAGAAGCTATATCTCTCCAAAAGGAGTTATCACTTTTATTAAAATCCGCAGGATTTAAATTACATCAATGGGCTAGCATCAATAAAACTGTTTTAGAGTACTTGCCAGAATCCGATATTAACCCTAAAGCTCTTTCTCTTGATATGGAAGAAACTACAAAAATTTTATGACATAGATGGCAAGCCTGTTCAGACTATTTTTCATACTCATTATTACTCAGAAATTTTTAAGATTTATGATCCCCTTGGTTGGTTGTCACCAGTTACTATTTTAATTAAATGCCTAATCCAGGAATTTTGGAAATCTGGATTGGACTGGGACGAAGATGCTCCCATAGCGATAAGTAGCCTCTTGGAACGCTATAGGTTAGAATTACCACTTTTAAAAGAATTTCGCTTATCCCGCTTTATCAATATTTTTTCTGGAAACGCTCAATACGAATTAATCGGTTTTTCAGACGCTTCAAATAAAGCGTACGCAGCTATTGTTATCTACGCGTAATTTATAAAAATACAATTTTTATTTATTTTTTATGCTTAAAAACTAAAGTCGCCCCTATAAAATTTACAAGTGTCGCACGACTCGAGTTAGCCGCTTGTAATATATTAGCGAATTTAATTCAATTTATTCTTCATAGTTTTGAAAACAGACTTAAAATTCACCAAATGTTCGCATGGAGTGATTCTCAAGTAGCTCTATCGTGGATTAAAAATGGACATCCGTCTAGGTGGAAAACTTATGTACAAAACAGAGTCACGAAAATTCATGAAAAAGTATCTCCTAAATATTGGCATTATATTTCCACTTCTCAGAATCCCGCTGATGTAGCTTCAAGAGGTCTCTATCCTAGTGAACTTATAAATCATAGTTTATTTTTTCAAGGTCCCCAATTTTTAAAATTACATTATGACTACTGGCCTATAACCTTGGAAATAAAAGACACTTCTGAAACTTTAAATGAAGAAAAAGCCTATAAAAACTTAACTTTAATAACTACGCAAACCCCAAACTTAAATTTTTTAGCTTCGCTTATTAATAAAAACTCCTCTTTTACTAAACTCTGTAGAATTTTAGCGTATATTTTACGTTTTATGAATAAAAAATTTCTAAATAAAAGTATAATTTTTGAAACTTTTTTAACGTTTCAAGAATTCAAACCGCACTTTATTTATTAATAAAAAACGAACAATCGATCTATTTTTCGGAAAAAATAAATTCTCTTAAAAATAATATAAAATTATCTAAACCGATGCAAAAATTAAATCTATTTTTAGATGACCAAAATTTATTACGCGTCGGTGGAAGATTGCACAGTTCTTCTCTCTCTTATGACAAAAAATTTCCATATTTATTACCCCGCGAAAGTAGAATTACTTATTTAATTATCGGACATTTTCATTTAAAATTTTTACATGCTGGATTAAGAACAGTACATTTTTTACTAAGCCAAAATTATTGGATCATTGCGGCAAAACGCAAAATTCGTCAAGTTTTAGCAAAATGCATCCCCTGTTTTAAATTATCCCCTAAATCGGTACAACCCCCAATGGGTTCACTTCCGTTTCACAATTTTTAAATTATTTACTTTCTCTAGTTAAATAAATTTTTTGCGCCAAGTTAATTATAGTCCACTGTATCTACCAAAACCCAATCTGAGCCATCGGAGTGCTACAATGATAAAGCTGACATGAGTGAAATAGCTAATTTTCAAGCCTTAAATACCGCTCTGGTGGGAGAGGCCGCATCTGTAATTAGGAACATACCGCTAACCTCGGATAATTATCGAGTAGCCTTTGATGCTATGTTTGGCGCTTTAATAATAAAAGACTTTTGGTAACAAATTATTGGACGTCTATTTGTCAAGCCCCTTCTGCAAAATCGAGCAACCCATATGATTTGAGATTATTGTTGTCCACTTTCCGGGAAAATTTGGAAGCATTGTCAAACTATGATGATGTAGACCTTTTAGATTTTGCTAAAATGATTCTTCTTTGGCAAAAAGTTGATACCCCATTGAAAACTCAGTTTGAGATTGAGTATAGTGATAAGGAAATCCCATCCTATAAAGATTTGTTTAGATTCTTAGAGAAAAATTGTCGGGCTTTGGAAAATAGTTCTCTTTTGAATAAGCCGAAGGAGATCTTACCTCCTCTACCCCCTAGGAATGGTGGCAAACCACCCTATCCTGTGTTATTGACTGGAACAGGCCACTCTGGTAATAAAGGTTGTGCTTATTGCCAGCAGCAGCCCTACTACCCCCTTGTGAAGTGTGCCAGATTTCTGGAATTAGAAGTAGGTCAACGCCATCAATTTGGTAAGCGTGAACGATTGTGTTTTAACTGCTTTAGCAAACATGGTGTATATCAATGCCCTACAAATG
The DNA here is from genome assembly GCA_963576565.1 of Aspidapion aeneum. Taxonomy (NCBI): domain Eukaryota; kingdom Metazoa; phylum Arthropoda; class Insecta; order Coleoptera; family Brentidae; genus Aspidapion; species Aspidapion aeneum. The sequence continues at coordinate 58,432,077 of OY755041.1, read as the reverse complement.
CCACGTGTCGTCAGTGCCAGTGCACTTTGTGAAAAGCTCTCCGAGCCCCCAAGTTGATTGTCCAGGGGAGCCCCCCGTATACCTAATAGTGAAGGTGCCAAACAGGCATTGTGTACCGCTACACCCAGTAGCAACCATTTTGAACCTCTTAAGAGGAGACCTGTGCTTTTTGCAACTGCCGAAGTTTTAGTTGTAGATGCCAACAAGAAGATTGTGTTTTGTCGGGCAATTTTAGATTCCGCTAGTGAAGCGTCATTTGTAACCATCTCTTTGGCTGAGAGGTTAGGACTTAAAGTGGCTCTGAATAGAACTTCTATTAAAGGAATAAATGGCATGATTTCTAGTACGCCATATGGCAATGTTACATTGAAAATTGGCTCCGCCAAGTTTCCTGATAGTTTGTTTTCCTGTGATGTCATTCTAATTCCTAAAATTTGTGGAACCATACCTGTGAGTGTTGTAGAATATGATTCTATTCGGTGGCCATAATTAAAAGATTTAGATTTTGCTGATCCTATTTGCCTAGACAATCTAGTAGTGTAGATCTTTTAATTGGTGTTGATTTGTTTGGTCAGATGCTTGTTCCTGGCTTTAAAACAGGAGAAAATGGAGCGAGGACCTTGTGCCACTAATTCAATATCTGGTTGGATACTTCTTGGTGGTATTGATGGTCCTCGTAAAACTCAAAAACCCATTAGTTAGTTGACCTCAGTGTCTTTCCCTATAGAATCTCGATTGGAAAGTACCTTACAAAAGTTTTGGGAACTAGAATCGACCCCTCAAAAAATCCGTCTTTCCTCTGATGAATGTTTGCTACCACTCATTCAAGAACTGAATCTGGCAGATATGTTGTTCGCTTGCCTTTCAGAGAGCCTCGACAAGAACTTGGTAACTATAAGGGTAGATTCAATATGATGGAAAACCGATTGTTAAAAAATCCTGCTTTGTATAGTGCGTACAAAGACTTTGTTCAGGATTACCTAGACCAGGGGCATATGAAATTAGATAATTCTAGCCCTGACTTGTCAAAAATTCGAATTGTTTTTTATGCATCTGCCAAGACCTCAAATAGTCGTAGCTTAAACTCTATTTTATTAGTAGGACCTAAACTCCAAAGAGATATTGTGTCAATATTGCTTACTTTTCGCCTTTATAGTGTTGTATATTCTAGTGACATACGTCAAATGTTCAGACAGATTGATATGCATCAGGCTGATGTGATTCAAGAGTACTCTCTTTAAACTGTGACTTATGGTGTGAATTCGAGCCCATACCTAGCTATTCGTACTCTTCACCAGCTCGTTAAAGATCATGGCAATGACTTTCCACTAGCGAGCAAGGTGTTGATGCATACTACTTATGTTGACGATGCCATCGGATTAGCTAATTCTGTACCTGAAGCTTTAGAAACCCAGAAACAGCTAATTGCGTTGTTAAAATTGGGTTGTTTTGAACTTCGTAAGTGGACTAGCAACACTCCTGAGTTACTAGAATCGGTTCCAGCTAGTCATCAGCATCCAATTTCCTTTAATGATGAATCTGCTGATTTAAAAATCCTTGGACTAAAGTGGTGTCCAAAATCGGATTCGTTTTATTATGATGATGATGTGATGCCCATGGAAAGACCTTGTACCAAGAGAAACATTCTCTCTGAGATTGCAAGGACATATGATCCACTCGGGTTCCTAGCCCCATTTGTTTTGGTTGCTAAGTGTTTAATGCAACGTTTGTGGGTCCAGGGTCTTTTATGGGATGATTGGCAATCACTTTGATTTCATCCCGATTGATAAGATTTTTGCTTGGACTGACTCCAGAATTACCCTTGCTTGTGTAAAATCGTGTCCATCAAAACGAAAAGTTTTTGTAGCCAATCGTGTAACGACTATTCAAGAGAAAGTTCCCCCCAGCTGTTGGTACCATGTAAATGGTAAGGAGAACCCAGCTGATTGCTTATCCCGGAGCTTACTTCCTAGTCAATTGATAGACGATCTCTTTGGTTTACTGGACCATCCTGGTTGGCCCAGTCTAGTGAAACATGGCCTATGAACCGTAAAATTGATGCGTTTGATGCTGATCTACCCCCTGAGGAAAATCGTTTTGTTTTTGTGACAGAAATACCCCTTGATGAAGTAGAGCTGTTACACACTAAGATCCTTCTTTATCTTTTCCTACTAAAGCCCTCAATGAGGCAGATCTTTGTTATGCTACTTTAGTTGTTGTGCGAGTTGTACAACAAGAAGTTTTTTTTGAACATTTGAAAAGGATACATAAAGGTGAGAGTTGTGCTAAGCCTCTTCGAAAGTTAGCTCGTTTTTTTTGATTCCCATTGTGTCCTCATATGAGATAAAACACCCTATGTTGTTGCCTCGTAGTCACAGGCTATGAGCATGGACATCCAGGTCCTCGTTTATTGGAGTACCATTGACTTCTATAACCTACGGGTAGACCCGGCATGGGCCTAAATTGCCATTATATCAAGCTTTTATCGCAATTGACCAAATACAAGTAAGAATTTAATGAGCAAGATAGGGATGAAAATAGAATTTCGGTTTGGTAAGTCCGGACACATGCAATATCGCAAAAATTTTCTACTTGCTTGTCTTAGATAAAAAAGGGCAGTGGCGGCGCAAAATAAAAATTTGGAATTCCACTAGCATTCTTTTATCAACAATTTTCTGTTTGAATAATAAATAATTCATGAATACTTTCTTGTGAATACTGTGTTTACAAAATTCTCTTCAGTAAAGAAAAGAGTAAAAAGAATTTGTTAGCATGCTAAGTGCAGTATTAAAATTATTGTTTTCATCTTAGAACTTTACAAATGTTGTACCTTCCAGGTAAAATATTTTCTTTCTTTGAACAAGGGTCTTCTTCAACTCTTCTCTTCTTGGGTGGACTACAAGTTATGCTCGAGTTAGATAAAATTTCGGAACTAAAAATTTCAATTCGGAATGGAACAACTGGGCGCCGGGCCAACTCGGCGCCGCCAACAGGGCGCCACGCCAAGCCTAATGGGCGCCGGGCCAACTCTGCGCCGGACTATTTTTTTTTCGATAAAATGTGCAGATAAAAAACAAAATAAATATGTTATTTATACAAAAATTTCAACATCTATTAAGTCGAGTGTTGCAATTTGGTATGTGTAGTGTTCTGGTAACCTGGTAAAAATACCATTTACGTTTTTTATTTAAAAAATGGCGGATCCAAAATGGTGGATTTCTTTATTTTTACACCGATTTGTCTCAAACTTGAAAGTTTGCAGTGTTTGAGATCCCTTAATACAGTTTTATCGTCAAACTTAAAAAAATTAAAATGCCGGATCCAAAATGGCGGATTTTCTTATTTATGCACCAATATTCATCAAATATAGAACTTGGTAGTGTTTCAACTCGCTGAATATGATTTTTGACCCAAACTCAAAATGGCGGATTTTTTTATTTTTAAACCGATTTGTCTCAAACGTGAAAGTTTGCAGTGCTTGAAAGCACTTAATTCAAATGCGGATGGAAAATGGCGGATTTTTTTATTTATGCACCGATATGTATCAAATATCAAACTCATAAATAATTTAAAATGGCGGATCCAAAATTGTGGACTTTGCTGATTATCATTTTTGACTTAAACTCATAAAAAAATCAAAATGGCGAATCCAACATGAGAGACTTTTTTATTTACTAACCGATTTGTCTTAAGCTTAAAATATTACATTTCTTTCTTTAAACTTGAGTCATATTTTGTATTAAGCTATAAAATTCTGCCATTTGCAAGTGTAAGACCTTAAGCACTGCAAACTTTCAAGTTTGAGACATTTGCGACAAATCCGTTGAAAAATAAAGATCCATCCAAAATGGTGGGTATTTAGGATCCGCCATTTTCATTTTTTTAAGTTTAAGTATAAAACTGTATTAAGTGATCTCAAACACTGCAAACTTTCAAGTTTGAGACAAATCCGTTTAAAAATAAAGAAATCCACCACTTTGGATCCGCCATTTTAAATTTTTTATGAGTTTGAGTCAAAAATTATAATCAGCGACTTGAAACACCGCCAAGTTCCATATTCGATACATATCGATGCATAAATAAGAAAGTCCGCCATTTTGGATCCGCCATTTTAATTTTTTTAGGTTTGAGGGTAAAACTGTATTAAGTGATCCCAAATACTTAAAACTTTCAAGTTTGAGAGAAATGGGTTTAAAAATAAAGAAATCCGCCATTTTGGATTTGTCATTCTTGTAATCAAAAACGTAAATTTCATGTTATCAGGTTACCAGAACTCTAGACCAACCAAAATCTCAACACTTGACTTAATGGATTTAACTCTAACAAAACCAAATTTCAAAAATATGACGTAAAGGATTTTTTAAAGATGTTTTTGCTTAAATAATAATATATCTATTTTGTTTTTCATCTGTACATTTTATCAAGAAAAAATATTTTAGTCCGGCGCTCAGTTGGCCCGGCGTCCAGTTGGCCCGGCACCCAGTTGGCCTGCCGCCCAGTTGGCCCACCGCCCAGTTGGCCCGCCGCCCAGTTGGTGGAGCCGAGTTGGCGGCTCCCAGTTGTCCTAGACTGCAACACATTTTAGGACAAGTCATTATTAAAAAATAATCTTATTAGTGCGGGGAAGTGACACTTTCTGAATCAAAATGTGTGAGGGTAAAATCGCTCGGTCGCAGAAAAAACTATCTATCGTGACGCTACTGAACTTTCTCGTGTTTTAGCAAAAACTATCCGTCAAGACGACTTACCTATAAAATGTTGTTTTTTCATCGATTTTTTTTCTTCTTTTGCACAAAAAACAATTTCGGACCAATGTTTGAACTCAAATAGTTACTTCTAAACTTGTTTTTAAACGTTTTTAAGATTTCTTTTTGTAATATTCCCGCAGGAAATTCAAAAAAATTCATTTCCGTACTTAGACAACATTGTCTACCAGTTTTCCCTGTATAAAACGACCAGCAGGTTGAATCACTCAAAATACGGCAGGTGGATTAAAAGTAGCCAGCTGCTTTTCTGTCGTACTGATGCCGTCAGTGTGAAAGAGATAAAAGTACCCATGTATTATCTAGAGTATTATTAGCATGCAAAATCAGCCTATCTTTGTCCGTTTCACATGTTCAATAATGTCTATCTCTGTTTTTATTGTAAAAGAAATACCCGCCCCTAGAAACCAAATTGGATAGGGTCAATAAAAAATGCCTTGTCTTTCCGTCTCTAAGGCCCTTTCGGGGCCTTATACAACTCAATGTGGAGTACCTATTAAATCAACAGTATTTCCAAGTGTTTTTGTTGTGCCAGGGTAAATCCCAAACCATTGCACCCATTCATGGGTGACCTTCCTAAATATCCAATGTTAGTGTGGATTTTATGGGTCCATTCTCCATCACGTTAACCAACCGTCGTGGTGTGAAAAGTCAAAAGGCTTATGGGTGTATTTTTTTGTTTCCCAACAAAGGCCATTCACCTGGAGGCTGTTTCTGATTTGTCCGCTGATGCATTTTTGGCTGCCCTCCGTCGATTTGTTGGTAGCCGTGGCAGATGTTCTGCCCTCTACAGTGACCAGGGCACTAATTTTGTTGGGGCAAATAACCTCCTTGTGTCCTATTGTCAGCAAGCTGCTGAGACTTTAGCGATTAAGTGGTGTTTTAATTCACCCGCCAGTCCGCATTTTGGTAGACTCCATGAGTCTGAGGTAAAATCCACGAAAACTCATCTGAAGAAAATTGTGGGGGATCAAATCCTAACCTTTGAAGAGTTGATGCCTGTATTGGTTCAGATTGGGGCTATTTTAAATAGTCGACCATTGTATAGTATGAGCCCTGATCCTCATGACTTTCAAAGTCTTGCTCCTGGACACTTCCTCACTTTGGAACCCTTGACAGCCTCTCCCGATGAAGACCTATCCAATGTTAAGTTAAACCGTCTCCATCGCTGGCAGCTTGTTCAACAGATCCAGCAGCATTTTTGGCGCCGCTGGCATATGGAGTATTTACAGTCGTTGCAACAACGCGAAAGATGGAATACCCCCGATAACCCTCCAAAAGCTGGAACTTTAGTAGCGTTGAAAGACGACAACCTACCGTCACTGAAGTGGTCGAAAAATAAGTTAAACCTTTAACCAAAATCTAGACTTGTAGACCTGGGACTGTAGCACTTAGCACTGTAGACCCTTTAGTAAATACTGGTGATGGAGTCTCTCTCAATTGTTTTTTGGTTGAATAACATTTGCCTTTGAGGTTTGTCAGGCCCATGCACTTTGATTTTTCTTTTTGTTCATTCAAGTTGTGATAAATGTTTATTATTATAATACAGATATATATATAGCATTGTAGAATTTAAACAAGCATTTGGCAGGATGAACCTGCAAAAGACTGACACAAATACAGGCCATTAAAAAAAAAAATTCTGCGGGACAAAGTAATTCAAATAAATTAATTTTTAAGTTGACAATAAATTTTAAATATATTGAAATTTAACAAAATTAGAGCTTTCCTAACATAAAGTTATAAAAACAAAGAAATTTATTATGACTACACAGATAATATTGGTGTCCATAGTAAAAACTAGAGATAGTTTCTTTGATGTGCACTAATTTTCAATTGACTGAAACTCCTTTCCATACCTTTTCTTGGTACTAGGTTTCCACTTGTCTCATTGCCGGCCTCAAGAATGTTTCCTGATGACATCGCATCTTCATCAAAAGAATATTTTGATGTATTATTTGTTGATATAATAAAATATTTGTAAAAAAATTATTTGAGATGATTTTGAAAACTTTACGACGAAATAAAGTCAACAAGTAATGCAAACAACGCGTTGCTAAGGATAACAAGACTGTTTCACCATTACGTCAGAAAGATGTCAACCAGTCTACTAGACACCATGTCCATAAATAAGTATGTAGATAACTTACCTAACCTCCTGATAATGGTATAAATTTCACAACGTAAAAAGCTCCTTTCCGCACGCTCGTGAGAAAATACAATTATGGCATTCGTTTTACAGCCAACTAAATAAAAAACTGTTTTTATCATAAATTCGTATTTTCCATTATCTAAGGATGAGGTTGATGGAAACCGTTAAAAAAAAATTTTTTTATCAAGTATTAATTCAATATGGCAATCATAAGAAATAAGAAATTTGGCTATGGTTTCTACAAAGTTAAAAGGCCCAAAAAAAATTGTTTTTGAAATATCCATGTAGTTTTATCTATATAAATCTTTTTACACCCTGTCCGCAGCCCACGTGACCGTAGGAGGCTCACAAAAAAACGCCTCACGGCCCGCTGTCATTATAAAACATGTGTGTTTTCAGTTTTGGTATGTTTGTTTACGTCGATTTTTGTTTAATTCGGGCATGAATTTTATGTGAATTTTATCAAAGTTATTAAAATAATGAAGCCCACAGCTGCGTTAAAATAATTAATGGCTAATGAGTAAATTATAAAGAAAAAACCTATTAGATAAACAATGCCGCGAACGTGTAATTAGTGTTGTTCCTTGTCGGTCCAACTATAAAACTGAAACCTAATATGTTGCAAACGGGAAGGAAGTGGCAAAAGATAAGATCTTGGATAAGATTGATCGAGTAATAGACATCCTTAGTGACATTTTAGATAGTGAGAGTGAAAAATGTGTTCCGTTGTCAATTCTTATTGAACAATTAGGTCTCTTGAAAAGGTAACCTGAGAATCAAAGTGTGAAATATTTAAAAAGTAAGATACAGCTTTTAAAAGAACATGAGTTGGTAGTTAACTTACACTTTAATGAAATATATATTAAACTTTGTGCTGGGTAATTTTTCAAAAAATTATTGACGACCACTACATTCAGTTCATTGAATGTGAAAACCATCTCACTTATTTACAAAATCACTTGTTTCTTTTTAATAAATTATTGTGAAATGTTTTATATTGAAAATTTTTCTTCAGATAACTCTAGCGAGTGTTTTTGTGGAAAAGAACTATTGTCAAAGCTTGAAAAAATTAGTTTAAGGGCATGTAAAGTTTCTTGATTTAGTGTCTGCTAATAAATCTTTGAATAAGGACTCAGACAAAGATGATGACACTCAAAGAAAAATAAAAAAACTAAAAGCTTAGGTTTGATATGTCGAAGTTTGAAAGACTTGTATAGATTTGAAGTTACTAACGATATTATGTACCTAATATATGTACCTGAAGATAATAGAGTGCAAATTTTGTATAATTTGTTATTTTATAGATTCAGTTCTTTTATCCATATATCAGCAAAATATTTTTTTCAATTTTTGCCTATAAAAGAACAAAAATGTTTTGTTAATTTATTTAAATTGTGTAAAAACATATAATATATTAAGCAATACAATAAGAATCCTGGGACTCCTAAGATCACGTGACCGCCGACTTGCTTATAATGCGCCATGGCCGGTCTTATTCGTTGGTTGCGACCCTGTCCCATTGTAATTCTTTCATCTGAAAGTTGCAAGAGATGATGATAATTAAAAAGTACATGAAAACATAGCCAGTCAGAAACGCTTGAACTACCTGGGTTTTCATTTAATCCGGAGCCTAAGCCACTTTTGTCTGCATCTCTGCGTACCGCAATGAAACTTGGCACCAATATAGTACCATACTATAGTATTGTTTCACGAAGTGGTGCTCATCATGAAGCCAGTGCAGAGCAAAGATACAGTGTTTTATTCTTAAGTGCATCTATCTCAATAAAATTCTGTATAAAATTCAAATGTAAAGCTAGAGCAATGACACTTGGCACCGATTATAAGGACATATAGTCTTTTATTTTAAGAAATTTTTGGTGTGGGTATTGATTAGAAAAAATAATTCCAGGAGCTTAGTTATGCAAGATAAGGTGGTAAAATTTGATAAGGACATAAAGAAATTATATCTCTTCAAAAATCAAGATTGCTGAACGGGTGTGACATATACATGGTCGGAGTACTGGGAGGTTATATTTATTAATTCTAAATTTAAAAAATCTAAAAATATGGACAAGTATGTGGATTTCTTAGACGTTAAGATATTTTCAAAAAACATATACTAAATAAAAGATATTTAGCTTTTATTTATATTTTGCGAAAAGAAAATAAAAATTAGTTTGAACTGTTAAAAACACAGGCTGTTTTTAAAAATAATGTTACGGGTTCACAACGACAAATTAAAACTCGCAATTGTTGAAAACGATACGTCAATTTATTTCGACAAATTATGTACAAAAACACGCACTTAAACTTACTAATAACTTGGTAATAATTCACTACTATAATCGGTCTATTAACTTACAGCACGTTATCTATGACTGACTGACTGGTGCGCGACCCCGGCCCTATATATAGGATCGTCCATCTCTCTCGAACTTTCCGGCAGCCTTCGACGTCCGGAAAGTTCCCGCACTACCGCGACCGCAAGCCACAGACAACGCAACTAAAACCTAGACTAAGAATACAACCTTAAGATAAATCGACCTAATACTACACTAAACCTAAATAAATTCCAATTATAAAATTTAAATAACTTAAATTTGTAACACTATCCTCCCCTTCAGGTTTGATCGTCTCGATCAACATTTCTCAGGTAAGGTTTTAGTCTGTCTAGATGAACAACTTTCATCTTGGACTTCGGGCTTCTCTGGATTCGGTAGACTACATCATTAATTCTCTTAACAACTTTATAAGGCCCTTCCCATGGTGGTGTCAACTTAGGTGATCTTCCTTTCTTGCGTTGAGGATTGTATAGCCAGACTTGATCATTCTCTTTGAACCCTAAAGAGTTTGCTTTCAGGTCATATCTCGCTTTCATGCGGTCACTGGCTATTTCTATTCGCTCTCTAACCACTTCATGGATATCGTGCAGCTTTTACCTTAAACGTTCGACATAGTCATTAACCTCTGTATGCTTCTTCAGGTGAACCAAACATGATACCACATGGTAAACGCAGTTCTCTACCAAACAGGATACTAGATGGAGTAGCTCCTGTCGTATTGTGAATGGCAGTTCTATAGGCCATCAAAAACAATGGAATATATTGGTCCCAATCTGTTTGGTGCTCATCAACAACTTTGCAAAGATGTTCTTCTATTGTTTTATTAAATCTTTCAACCATGCCATCTGACTGCGGATGCAAAGCAGTAGTCCGTGTTTTATGTATTCCTAAAAGGTCACAGAGATTCTGGAAGAGCTTTGATTCAAAGTTTCTTCCTTGATCTGAATGTAGTTCCAAAGGAATGCCAAATCGGCTGAAAACATCATTTACCAGAACTTCTGCAACTGTAGCGGCCTTTTGGTTAGGCAAAGCAAAAACTTCTGACCATTTGCTAAAATAATCCATGACAACAAGGATGTATTTGTTGCCCTTTTTAGTTTCTGGAAATGGTCCGGCCACATCAATAGCAATGCGTTCGAATGGCAGACCTACGTTATATTGTTTCATTTGACCTCTGGACCTTGTTTTGGGGCCTTGGCTGGCTGCACAAGTCGAACATCGGCGGCACCAGTTTTTCACATCTTGAAAGTAATTGACCCAATAAAATCGGTTTCGAATTTTGTCCATGGTTTTATTTATGCCTAGTTGCGCGCCTGATTTTCCACCATGGCATTCGGCCATTATATTGTCTACCATGCTCCTAGGAACCACTACTTGATTAATCACAGTAAGGCCATCGGCACTTTCCCAGGCACGTTTAAGGATGTTTTCTTCTACTATAAGTGAATCCCATTGTGCCCACAGTGATTTGAATATCACCCCTTGGTTTGCGATATCTTGCCATGATGGTCGTGGCTTGTTCTCTTCTTTCAATCGCAAGATAGTTCCTACATCTTTGTCGTTAAGTTGTGTGGTTCTAATCGAAGCCGACATCCATTCTTCATCTGGTTCTAACTTTATCTGGCGCACGTAGGTAATTCCTTCTTTCTGGTCAATTTTCCTGCAATGTTTACAATCCTCGGGGCAAGGTCTTCTGGACAATGCATCTGCATTATTATGCACCCTTCCCGCTCGGTGCTTAATTTGATAATGGTATTGTTGTAGCTTTTCTATCCATCTCGCGACTTGCCCCTCAGGTTGTTTCATTTTCATGAGCCACTGTAACGCAGCATGATCCGTTCTAATCAGAAACTCTTGTCCGTAAAGATATTTGTGAAAGTGATCTACGGATTTAACTATGGCTAGGAGCTCTTTTCTAGTAACACAATAATTTCTCTCTGGTTTGGATAGCTTCTTGCTGAAAAATTCGATGACCCGTTCTTCTCCATCTTGTACTTGGGAGAGTACTGCTCCTATGCCATCGTTGCTCGCATCAGTATCTAATATGAATTTTTCTTTTGGAATGGGATATGCAAGAATCGGACTAGAACATAATGCTGCTTTTAGTCTTCTAAATGCTTGGTCACATTCGGTATTCCATTTGTAAGAAGCTTTATCTTCTGTAAGTCTATGTAACGGAGACGCTATTTTGGCGAATCCTTCTACAAATCGTCTGTAGTATGTACACAGACCCAAAAAGCTTCTCAATTCATGTTTGTCACGAGGTTGAGGCCATTCTTTTATTGTTTGAAGCTTCTTTTCGTCGGTATGGATGCCTTCTCGGGAAACGACGTGACCCAGGAACTCAACTTTTTCTTGGAACAGAAAACATTTCTTTGAGTTTAATTTAAGATTTGCGTTCCTGATTCTTGAGAATACTTCTCGTAAATTATCTAGATGTTCTTGAAATGATTTCCCCATTACTATGACATCATCCAAATAGACTAGGCAGGTTTTCCAAGTAAGGCCTCGTAGAACGACTTCCATTAGTCTTTCAAATGTAGCTGGGGCATTGCACAGGCCAAATGGCATCACATTAAACTGATAAAGTCCACTTCCAGCAGAGAATGCAGTCTTCTCTTTATCTCTTTCAAAGATTCCTACTTGCCAATACCCACTTTTCAGGTCAAGAGTAGAAAACCAATATGATCCTGCCAACGTTGTTAATGTGTCGTCTATTCTTGGCAGTGGGTAACTATCTTTCTTGGTCACATCGTTAAGTTTCCTGTAGTCGACACAAAATCTAGTACTTCCATCCTTTTTAGTGACCAACACCACAGGAGATGACCAAGGACTTGATGACTCTTCAATAACACCGTCGCTGAGCATTTTATTAATGAGATTGTGAACTTCTTCTTGCTTGGCCATTGGTAGTCTTCTTGGGGGTTGTCTTATCGGTTGGGCATCACCAGTGTTGATAGCATGTTGAATAAGGTTTGTGCGTCCCGAACTACTCCTAGTTTCGAAGATATTACTTTGTTCTTCTATAAACTCTCTCGCTTTACTATATTCGTCTAGAGTGAGAGGTTGCCAAGTTGACTCAAATTGCTGAAGTACATCCATTGGTAACTTGCTTGTATCCTCGGAAGTTGGCTCTTCACATCTTGTTACTTTCTGTACTGGTTCAAATAATGCTACCACCTCCCCCTTATTAATTTTGACACTATTTGGGAAAATATTGGCGACTCTAATCGGGATGTCTTTATCGGTTTTAACTAGTGATTTTGCAACGAGGTAGGTGTTGGGTGTGTTTTGTTGGCTTATGAGTCCGACGCTGCTTGATGTTTTACTTTCTAGCCTTCCAAAAATTATGGTCTCACTGTTACCGACTAGTCTTGTTGTGCATACTGCCACGACCTTTATTGGTTCTTTATTGAAGTGACTATTTGACAAAATGAACTCTTCATTCCCAAATCTTAGGGTATTAAGTTTATTATCAAACGCAAATCCATGTTTACTTATCAAGTCCATTCCCAAAATAAATTCGTCTTCTATTTCGGCAACCAATACAGTGTGGCGAATCTTCAATCTTCCCAGCTGTAGGTCTATATCTGTCTGCCCCAACACGTCGGCGGATTCTCCAGTCACAGTCTTAAGTGTTATTTTCTTTTCTATTGGTCGAATTTTATATCTCGTTGCAATTTTGAACTTAAGCAATGATATGGCAGCACCAGTGTCTACTGTTATATTAACTTATCTCCCATTAATGAGTCCGTCGATGTTAAGACTGTCAGCAGTATGTTTTAGGCTCTTAATAGAGTAAATTTTGGGGGCTCTATTCCCATTAGCCAACACCCGCCCCTCTGCGTTGACTAGTTTTAGTTTTCCTGATCTCTTCTTCGGTACTCTGTCCCGCTAGATGGCGAGCGAGACCTTATTTGGACGCGACAATCGCGTTGAATATGCCCTGTACGTCCGCATCTGAAACACTTTATATTTGGAGGGGATCGTCTGCTTTCTTTCAAAGAGTCAATCTTCTCTATCAGTGATTGAAACATTTGGTTTAGCGTTTTTGAGTTGACCTCATGTCCATTGCTCATTTCTTCTCCCTCCTGAATTGAAACAGCTCTTACTTTTGACCTGGACATATTATTTGATGATTCAATTTCAAGGGCTCGAATCAACACTTCACTGCTGTTATGGAAGCGTTCTCGACGAAGTAACTTTGCTAAGTCCGTGTCTCGTAATCCGTTAATAAAGCGATCTACCGTGAAGGGATCTCTGTAATTTTCTGGCATTTCTGGGTAAGCTAAATACATCAGCCTCCTGATATCTGCTTCATACTCTTGCAATGATTCTCCTGGTCTTTGTTGACGAATATTTAATTCTGACCAATGTAAATTTCGCAAGTGTTCGTCTCCATACCTTCTTTCTAACGCTGCCACTAAAGCATTATAATTCTGTTTTTGTTCGACTGGAATGGACCGTAAAAGTCCCAGAGCAGGTTCTCGTAGAGCTACTAACAAAGCTCTAGCTTTTTCTTCATCATCCCAACCATTTGCAGCAGCGGCAGCTTCAAACTGTTGTTTGTAAGTAGACAAGGAAGACGTACCATCAAAATTTGGAGGCTTAATGTTTTGGTTGGAATTTACAACACATCCTTGAGCTTTTATTTTGTTGTGTTCTTTCTGAAGCTGTATAAACTGTTTTGACATGTCCTGGAATTTTTCTTCTATGGTTTGAAAAACTTCTTCCCTAACATTCTGTAGTTTGGTCTCCACTTTTTCTTCAACATTTTGTACCTTTTCCTCAACATTTTGTACCTTTTCCTCAACATTTTGTACCTTTTCTTCTACATTCTGCAATTTATTTTGTACCTTTTGTTCCACACTATGCATTCTTTGAGTTATTTCTTCCTTAAGATCTTCGGTTGCACTCTTGAACTCTTCTCTCAGCTGTTCGGAGTTGCTCTTTATTTGATCGAAGTTTTCTTGAATACCATCTAATCTTTGCTCAAATATCTGTTTCATATCGTTCTGATTTTGTTCAATAGTGTGTTTCATGTCGTCCATGGTGTGTTTCATATCGCCCTGGTTTTGTTCAATGGTCTGTTTCATGTCGTTCTGGTTTTGAGCCATTTGAGCTGCTAGAGCCTGCATCATTTTAGTTAAATCTTCCATCTTGGCCGATCCTTGTCTAGTAAGCATCAACTTCCTGATAAATCACTTAAAACGTCTATTTTAGGGCTATAAAGCGAATGTCGAAGTCGGTTTTTCAATATCTCTTCCAATTCTTAAATAGAACCTAATGGAATGTTCTGGAATATACTGGTAGATGCTACTCTTTCTGCTACTAGGCAAATGTAGAAGTCACTTTTTGATTATCTCTTTTGGTTCTCGAATAGACCGTCGTAGAATGTTATGGAATATTCTAGAAATAATTTCTAATTCTTACTTTTAAAATAACTAAGCTACTGTCGAAGTCGGTATTTGTATATCTCTTCTAGTTTTTGAATAGAACGTCGTAGAATGTTATGGAATCTTCTAGAAATTCTTTTTAATTCTTACTTTTGAAATAACTAAACTAATGTCGAAATCGGTATTTGTATATCTCTTCTAGTTTTTGAATAGAACGTCGTAGAATGTTATGGAATCTTCTAGAGATTCTTTCTAATTCTTACTTTTGAAATAACTAAACTAATGTCGAAATCGGTATTTGTATATCTCTTCTAGTTTTTGAATAGAACGTCGTAGAATGTTATGGAATCTTCTAAAAATTCTTTTTAGTTCTTACTTTTGAAATTACTAAGCTAATGTCGAAGTCTCTTTTTGGATATTTCTTCTGGTTTTCGAATAGAGCGTCGTAGAAAGTGATGGAATGTTCTAGAAATTCTTTCTGATTCTTACTTTTAAAATTACTAATCTAATGTCGAAGTCGGTATCTCTTCTAGTTTTTGAATAAAACAATATCGAACTTCTTCGAATATTCTAGAAAAATCACTTACTGTTTTTCTGTCCAATTGTCCTATCCGGTGGTAATATGTAAGGGTAGTCTTTGCACTATTCAGTTCCGAATATTCTGGCAAAATCACTTACTGTTCTTCTTTTTAATTGTCCTAGCCGGTGGTACTGTGTAAGGATAGTCTTTGCACTATTTATTTCTTTTAATCTCACTTCTGACACCAATTGTTACGGGTTCACAACGACAAATTAAAACTCGCAATTGTTGAAAACGATACGTCAATTTATTTCGACAAATTATGTACAAAAACACGCACTTAAACTTACTAATAACTTGGTAATAATTCAATACTATAATCGGTCTATTAACTTACAGCACGTTATCTGTGACTGACTGACTGGTGCGCGACCCCGGCCCTATATATAGGATCGTCCATCTCTCTCGAACTTTCCGGCAGCCTTCGACGTCCGGAAAGTTCCCGCACTACCGCGACCGCAAGCCACAGACAACGCAACTAAAACCTAGACTAAGAATACAACCTTAAGATAAATCGACCTAATACTACACTAAACCTAAATAAATTCCAATTATAAAATTTAAATAACTTAAATTTGTAACAATAAGTAAAATTTTTATGATCATTTTATTTAGTTTTTTTATGACGACGTTACAAATCACTATGGAAAACCGAAAGTCAGCACTCTACAACAATACTAGTAAAGATTTTATTTTCTTAAATAATTTTTTTTATACAGAGTGTTAAAAAGTTACTAGACAATAAAGTTTTTCATAATTTTTTATTTTAGTGCTGAAAATTCAAATAATTCTAGATATGTCAAACAAACATCTTATTGCAACCACTATATTCTCGTTTATAAATCATTTATCGAACTCTATTTTCGTAATAAGTGCTACATCATTACCATTTTCTGAACGTATATACCGGGCCACAACAACTTTGCTGTCATTTTTACTCTTTTTTTACATTATTTTTTGTAGCTACTGCGTTAATAAGAGCTTAGCAACGAAACTTGGCACAATTTCTCGGCTTATTACAGGCTATAACACAAACTTTAGGTTAGTGTATTTTTCTAATATGCTAAAAGATACAAGATGTTATAATGAAAATCATGTAAAAAGTAGTAGTCTCAAACTTTTGGTTATACCGGTTATGCAGTTTAAGATACCCTCTTAACTATACTAATTGTTATAACTAGAAGACCGCCTTTTTTACATGGTGTATATTGTTTTACCTAGCTTTGTAATTGTAAGAAAATACAGGGTGTTTTTTTGTCAATATAATTTTGTCTTAAATACGTTAAACGTTATTCCCAGCACTTATAAAATTTGAAAATACACACTAGAAAGTTAAAATATTAATTACCTATATAGCTGTTAGTTAGAGACTTTAAAACATATAGGGTATTTAAATTAAAGTTGGTAATATTGTGAACTTTGTCATTACCAAAACTACAAGGGCGGTTTATTAGACAGAATTTTAATACTTTTCCGTTAACTAAATTGGTGGAACAAAAACAAAATTAAACGACGCGTAGGTGAGTTAGAGTAAAAAAATAATTTTTAAAAGATACGCATAGTATACAGTACCAGCAATCCATAAAGAAATTGATATAAAAATAAAAGCTGTTTAGGTTATGAGTTTTTTTTTAAATAAAAAGTTATTAATGAAATACAGTAATGTTAATTGAATAAAAAAATATTTTTTTCATAATGTGCATTATCATTATTTCTCTAATATCTATTTAATTATCATTTCTGACAACCAATCTCAAACAGGATGCAATTATGTAATTTTATTAACAGTGTATGCTTTGGTCAAAGCCTCGGAGCAATGGATGGAAACTCTCGAAGACGAAAAAAGCAAAGACAAAGGACTATGAATGGAACGTACAGGGACTGAATCAAAAGTTGGACATTATTGCAACCGAAGTGCAGAATTGTAAGATCGATATTATTGCACTCACTGAGACAAAAAAGAAAGGAACAGGTACGAATACTGTCGGTAATTTTGTCCATATATTCACTGGAGTCCCAAAAGAAAGAAGAGCAGCCAGAGGGGTATCCTTGTTGATAAAGAAAAATCTAAAGAATAAAATTACAGACTACGATTGCATTAGTGAAAACATACTTCTAGTGAACATGAAGATGCTTGGACATAATATAAGCATAATAGCAGTCTACACACCATCAGATGACGAAAGAGTAGCTACAAAACAAATGTTCTTTGATGAACTTGATGAGACTATCACAAAAATCGGTAACACCAGAGAAATAATTATGCTTGGCGATTTTAATTGCCGAACTGGTAGGCAAACCCAGAGCAAAGTGATAGGACCATTTGGAGAGAAAGTAACAAATGATAATGGCTTAAGACTGATGCAATTGTGTGAAACCCACAACTTAAAAATAAATAATGGTTTTTTTTAAACATAAGGATATTCAACAACAAGAAATCTTAAATCAATTATTGATTATGCTATAGGTGGACAACACTCGCAATTAAAGTGGAATGATGTGCAAGCACTTCGTGGTGTTGGATCTGACCACCATCTAGTAAAAGCAAAAATATTATTCCCTTTAAGAAAAACAAACAAGGACGAAAGTAGTAGAGAAAATGAAAACCTAGAATGCATCAAAGACAATCAAAAATACAACTTTAGAAGTCTAGAAATTGAAAGTACTCAAAGATTGTATCAGAACCGATTAGATGAAAAATTAATAAATACAAATCACTCATTTAAAGAGATATATACAAACATAATAAAAAGCTTGAAAGAAGCAAGCAACAAAGCTGTTGGGTACCAAGATAATAGAAATAACAGGAAGATGTGGTGGACGGACAGAATGCAGGAAATGGTCAAAGAGAAAAAACGCACATACTTGAAATGGCTCAGTACTAAGGAGCAAAGAGACCTAGAAATCTACAGGGAAACCAGAAGACAGCTAAGAAATTTGATACGCACAGAAAAATATGAAATGTTCGAGCACAAGTGCCACGACATAAACACAGACGTAAAGGTAGGCAGAGTTCTGAAGTATGGAAATTCATTTCTACAGTAAAAAACCCAACAAAAGAAAAAGTAAACATTCAGATACTCAAACCAGAACAATGGACAGAACACTACAAGGGACTGCTGCAGGAGACGAGACCCGAATATCTGGCAGCCTCTCCGAGAAGAGACATAGAAGTACATGGAGAGGAAGTAATCATCGAAAAAGACATGGTAAAGAATAATATTAAAAAACTTAAATCCGGAAAAGCTAGCGGACCCGGGGGAATATATGCTGAAATACTCAAATATGGATCAGAGACACTACTCCAGTAACTAATGATTGGAAAATTGCATTCATATCCTCAATACATAAAAAAGGAAACAAGCTGGATTGCAACAATTACAGAGGAATTTCAGTAACCAGTACTCTAAGTAGATTTTACGGTAGGACTCTTAGAGATCTAATAGAGAATGATTTTCATGAACAAGAAGAAGAAGAGCAAAGTGAGTTTCGCGCAGGCAGATCTTGTAGTGATAATGTTTTTTGTCACAAGTAATTGAGAAAAGGAGCGCCAGAAATATAGAGACTCAGAGTCTTAGAGCAAACTAATATCAATCATACATGCATAAAAGCGATAAAAGAACTATACAAAGGGTCAAAATCTAAAATTAAAAATGGAAATCGACTTTCAAAAGAATTCCTGGTAACAAAAGGCTTAAGACAGGGATGCTGTACCTCTCCAACTCTTTTTAAAATATATAAAAACTGGAAACGTAAAGTGCACGGCATGGGAATACAACTTAACGACCGATTTACCATATACACACTACAGTTTGCTGACAACCAAGTAATTGTGGCTAATGATAAAGAAGACATGGAGTATATGATGAGAAAGTTAACAGAAGAATACCAAAAGTGGGGATTAACGGTGCACGTGGACAAGACACAGTACTTATATATTGGAAACGACTCCAGTGAGTTAGTACTAGAAAATGGACAAACAATATCTCAATGCAATGATATACTTGGGTGTCACATTTGATAAGACAGGAACAGACTGTAAAGAATTGGAAAAAAGAATAGTAAAAGCAAAAAAAGTTATTGGATGTCTTAACAGTATTTTATGGAGCAGAGAGATAAAAACGAATGTAAAATTTAACATATATGAAACAATGGTCAAAAGCACGCTGTTGCATGGAATAGAGACTTGTCGCGTAACAGAAAAATACAAAACAAAAATGGAAAGTGTCGAAATGGATGCAATAAGAAGATCAATGAGAATATCTAGAATAGATCACATAAGAAATGAGATCATAAAAGAAAGAATGGAAATCGGGGGAAGCATAACGGATGACATCACTAACAGGCAACTGATATGGTACAGCCATGTACAACGGATGAACGACGAAAGATTACCAAAGCAGGTCCTAGAATGGCAACCAATAGGGCGCAGAAAAAGAGGGCGTCCTAAACTAGAATGGCAACAGTCAATCCAAAGATCAATGAGTCAAAAGAATCTGACAGAGGATGATTGTCAGGATCGAAGGAGGTGGAGAATAGGCGTCGGACAACGTAGAAAAACGTTCTAAACCGACATAGTAGTAGTATGCTTTGGTACCCAAGAATTGGCAGATTTGTTGTTGTTTTTGTTGTTGAATTATGTTAAACATTAAAAATCCTAGAAATTTAATTCCACTTTTACTTTTACTACACTACACTAAGTTATCAAATTTTATTAAGTTAGGCCTGGTCAGGTATTTTTAATAATTCCTGGCAGATTAAGGTGTCAGTTTGGACATATTATGTGAACTCAATTGATATTTATTTTGGTTTAGAATATCAATTTATCCTCCTACATTTTGCTCCTTCTCCCACTTAAAAAAGAAACCTTATTTCTAACCTTATTTCTAACCTTATATTTTTATAGATTTTTGAATTTATAAGCTACATAGCTATAAAGTTAGAGAAACAAGAATTGTACGCGAAACTAGCTTTATATTTAATTTATCAATTTGTCCTGTCCCACCTCAAGTACGCCCCTGTATCTTGGCCCTGCACTCCACTTCTAAAATAGCATCTCTAGGTGTTAGCCTATGGATAAATCAAGTTTCGTGTGCAAGTCGTGCCAACTTTCTGCCGATAAGCTAACTTTATTAAGTGCATCCAATATATCAGGTTTTGACTTGTCATTATGGTAAATGCGTTTTTTGAAAGATATGGCGGATTCAAAATGGCGGAAAGGCGTATCATTAAAAAAATTATAACTTTTTTATTTCTTATCCGATTTTCATGGAACAAAGTTTAAAATACTGGCTTTGTAATGTATTTTAAAATGTATTGGTCAGAAAATATGTATTTTTTTATATTTGTCAAAAAAATTAAAAACTTAAAAAAAAGGTAATTTTTTTTATTTTTTTTATTTAATTTATAAAACTATTGGAGCTAGAAAAAAAAAGTTTATATAAAAAAGATAGCTATTTTAATTCTTTATTCAAATCTTGTTCAAATGTTCCAATGCGTTAATTAGTTTTTAAGTTATTTCCAAATAACTGGAAAAAAATAGGAGTCTTTGGGGTATAAGTATTTAAAAATTAAGCTTGTAATGAAAACCATAAGAACTTTTTGAAAGTAACTTAAATTTGTTTAACATACCTAGCAGATCAGGTTTTGACTTCTTGTCATTGTGATAATTGCGCTTTTTTTAAAATATGGCGGATTCAATATGGCGGAAAAGCATATTTAAAAACAAATTGTATCTTTTTTATTTTTTATCCGATTTTAATACAAAAAGGCTTAAAGTACTTGATTTAAAATGTATTCAACAAATACTTTTAAAAAAATTTATTCTTTTTAATGTTTGAAAACAAAATTGGGTGAAACAAGTGACAAAAATGATTTTACTTATTTTATTTTTAATTGACCCCCATATACGGACGTCGCTGAAGGGTTTGTCATAATTAAACCCCACTGACTAACACATTGTTAAAAAGAAAATTTTATTTCCTACAATAAAGTATAAAACACATTTTTGCCAATTGAACTTAGTTTCTGAAAAAATTGGAAAAAACTTGTAACAGAATTAATTTGTTTGGTGATTTGTAAAAATTGATTTAAGTTGTACAGGCCTGTGAAGTTTTAATCTGAAGATAAATCTTAAATTATTATACACGTTTAAAAGGAAATTTTATTGTCTACAATCGGCTATAGGTCACAATTTTTGATAGAGAGCCAGGTGTTTAAGATAATCGGGTAAAACCTATGTGGTTTCTTTAATTTTTTTATATTTTCTTAATAAACGGACGCCGCTGGAGAGTTTGTCATTAGCCTGACCCCAGTGACTAATACATTGTTAAAAAGGAAATTTTATTCTCTACAATAAACGGCGAAATATTTTTGTTCCCAAAACGCTTAATTTTTAAGAAAATTGGATAAAACTTAGTGATAAATTGATAAATTTAGTGATTTTTACAAGCTTTTATTTAGCTTCAGATGTTCTGTCTATCTAACCATCTAACTATCTATCAAATCTTGTGAAGCGTTTTTGACACACTTCCCAGTATCCGATTTGGATGAAATTTGGTACACACATAGTGGTCCCATGACAATACAACATTAAGAAAAAAATATCCTCCCACCCCTACCCCCACCCCTTCTATAGAAAAATGTGTTTTTGACACACTTCCAGCTATCCGATTTGGATAAAATTTGGTATACACATAGTGGTTCGATGATAATACAACAATAAGAAAAAAATATCCTCCCACCCCTACCCCCACCGTACCACCGTTATCCGATTTGGATGAAATTTGGTATTCACATAGTGGTCCGATGACAATACAACATTAAAAAAAAAATATCCTCTCACCCCTACCCCCACCCCCTTCCATAGAAAATGCATTTTGGACACCCTTCCCATTATCCGATTTGGATGAAATTTAATATACATATAGTGGTCCGATGACAATACAACATTGAAAAAAAAAATCCCACCACTCCTACCCCCACCCCCATCTATAGAAAAATACGTTTTTGACACACTTCCCATTATCCGATTTGGATGAAATTTGGTATACATATAGTGGTCCGATGACAATACAACAATAATGAAAAAATGTCCTCCCACCCCTACCCCCCACCAACTTGGTATATGCATAAATGTCCGATGGCAATACAGCCCAAACAAAAAATATATTTCTACCTCTACCCCCACCCTCTCCTTCTCCCAATAGAAAAATGAGTTTACAAACAACTCCCGATCAGCGATTTCATTATAATCTAGAATAAACACTTCTGTTCTGTTATTGAACAAATATTTTCATTTAATAGAGTAGATAGCTGAGACTAAAAAGTAGAAAATAAATTGGTAAAATTTTTTTTAAGTCACAAGCTTTTATAAAATGCACTAAAAATTAAAAAATAATTTTCTAAAATTCTAATATTTTCATAATAATAAAAGCGATGGCCGCAAATCAAAGCATAAGTTAATCTAAATTTGTGATCTAAACACTTAAAGAATATTCAACATAGCAGGTCATCAAAGATATGTTTACCTACCATACCTATGTCAGAGAAATGCTGGGGTATCTTGGGTCGGGTTGGGTGGGTTTGGTACCTCTGCATTTTTCTGCTAGATTAATTCTTGCAAATAGTGATATTTAATTGATACGGATATCTTATCGTGCTAACATCGTCAAAATTTCCATCAGTCGGCCATCGCTTTTATTATTATGATATTAGAATTTTATAAAATTATTTTTTAATTTTTAGTGCATTTTATTAAAAGTTGATTTTATTTACGGACGCCCCTAAATTGTTATAGATAAAACTACCATTGCCTGATTATACATCATTTAAAAGGCAATTTTATTGTCTATAACAAAGTGTGTAATATATTTTTTGATATAGAGCTCGGTTTTTAAGAAAATCGGGTAAAACCTGTAATAAACATGTTCATTTTTTAAATTTATTTACACTACCTCAATAAACGGACGCCGCTGGAGAGTTTCTCATTAGTCATACCTCAGTGACTTATACATTGTTGAAAAGGAAATTTTATGGTCTACAATAAAGATTAGTACATATTTTTCCCTAAGCCTAGTTTTTAAGAAAATTTTTAAAAATTTAAAAATTTCAGGAGTTGGGGAGTCTGGGTTTTTAAAAAACTAATATAATTTTAGAAATAATAATATAATTTTATTTTTAAATTAGATTTTACACATTTTTGATCCATTTCTATGTCATTGTGTCTTTAGGGCGTCAACTTAGATACATTTTTAGAAATTCGAACACGACTATATAAGGAGGGGGGATAAAAAAATTGGACCAAAAACTTGCCCGGCAACATCCAAATCGTTAGTCTGTGACCTATTAATGTCCATCAAACAACGATAACAATAATAATAGAAATCACCTGTTTTATACTAGATACTAGCCGCGCGCTGCCTTATAGGCGTCCGCGTACGGTAATACACCTTCGGTAGTCGTTTTGATGACAACGAATTGTTTTTTTATTGAAACAAATATAAAATATGCATTTATATAAGTAAAAATTCAGTTATTTTATTTGTTCTCAAAAAGGAAGCAAAATTTCGAAAAATATAATAGAAAGTTATTTTATTGCGGGTGTTTACTGATTCATTTGCCGTTTTTTGCAACCCTCTACGACTATTTAAGAAAGATACATCGTTTTAAAAAGTATCGTGCAAAAAAAAGTGGTGGGGCCATATCTTTAAAAAAATGACAACAAGTCAAAACCTGATCTATGGAGTGCCCTTAACAAACCTGGCTTATCGGTAAAATGTTGGCACGACTTGCACACGAAACCCCCTTTTAGGCCGATTTGTCCATAGACTATGTCAGGTACCTCTGTGCCGAATTTCGTCACGGTACGCGAAAATGCAGAGAAGCCCCTAAATTTCCCTCTTAGGCCCCAAACTAATTGGATGCATGTCGTTCGCTTTCTCTGCCTTGTACACTTAAATCATATACCTTTGTATACGTTGTCTCTCGCACTCTTGATTTTTTAAATAAATATTTAAATTGGAACATCCTGTATATATTCGCTGTATACAAATCAATATTGGGTAATAGAGCGTAATCTAGAGAGCCGAAAAGGTTTCAAAGCCACATTGTCAGTACGAGGCGGTTTCTTTTTCTCTACTTAGCTATTTTTCGCGCTGCAAATGGCATTGACATAGCGCGTGTTTTCTCGCTTGACGGCCAAAGAAAAATTATCGCTTATCCGGATAAAGGGGCATACTTTTGCACCTATATTTTAGATATATTTTCGAAAATGTGGGGTAACGTAAATATGCTCGAGTCAATAAATTTTCCCGAACAAAATGCAGGCTATAAAGAAAATGTAGGAAATCCAATAAAATAAATAAAAAAATTTACATTTAAATGTAGACTTTTTCTAGAATGCAAATTAAGTGAGAAACAATGGGGTGAAATTCATGGTGAGACACCTTTGTTGAATTGAAACAACATTGAGCAATTTTTTGTGCTCCAGTCGCGTTTCCAAAAATGTTCCTCAAATTTGCTGAATGTTCCTTTATGTTTATTTATTTTAGGTACGAGGGGCTGTCTTTATATTTTGCATATAGAAACATAGAGGGCGACACTGACCGTTACTAAAACTTAACCTCAGTCTTTACCTAACCTAAATTTAAAACGTCAGTGGGATACATATAGTTTTATAGCTACATTGAACTTTGTCATTTAACAAATCAGTAGTAAAATGGTATTAAACCGAGAAAATTTTTCGTGGATAAACGTGGACGGATTAGCCTAAGTGACGATCCAAGGCCAGGTGCAACCAAAAGCGCCTGTCAACCAGAAAAACATCAATGCTTATCATTGAGGATTTCAAAGACCTCAACTCAAAAACGTTTTCATGAAGAATTAGGGGTAAGAAAATTAGTTTCCACCTTGATACCGCATCTGTTAACCGAAGAACAGTATGAGGCTAAGGTCATAAAACACTAGACGGCTTTGAGGAAGGAAACTCGAAAAACGTGTACAGCATTGTCAGCAGGCGCGTGTCAAACGGCCCCGCAAATACCGCCACGCGGGGGGGCCCGGTATACTGGGGGCCCCCGGGCACCCAATATGCTCTAAGAAAAAGTAATACCTACCTATGTATATCAAACAAACTCCAAAAATACAAACATGCACCTTTAAACATTTCAAATCCATATTTAATTTGTCACCATTTAAAAATAATAGTGAAATATGCGGCCTCAAAAAAAAGTTCGGTTCGGTTTGGTTCGGTATTCTACTAGCATAAATTTCTTATTTAATAAATTTGTCCGCAACAGGGAACACCCTGTGTTGGTGATTTGAGGTTTTAGGTTTGGTAGAGCCGCGGGACTGTAAACGCGCTGGTCGTTTTATAAAATCTGGGTGCAAAAATCCTTAAAAGGACGATGTTAATTTTTCCGAGCCACACAAAGACTCAGAGATAGATTAAGTTGAATAAACAAATGGCTATATAAAAAAAAATATAAGTTAATTCAAAACCTTAAAGGGTAGGTTATTAAAATCCGTTTTAGGTTTATAGATTAAAAAAAAAATGCAAATAAAATATATATATTCTAAATAACGACACACGAAACAAAAAGGAGTTGCTTGGGAGTTTAGTGCGCATCTAAAGGTAGTGGGCACAACTTGACCACGGGACGAGTGAAAAGTCCGTGTTGTGTTTTAACAGTAGCAACTCGAATGTGATTATCCCGACCAGGATGTACAGATATTATTCTACCCAGCAACCAGTGTAATGGCGGCCTAGTTTCATCCTTAATTAATACAAGCGTATCTAGCTTGATTTCAACCGAAGGGTCCGACCACTTAGAACGCTGTTGTAAAGTATTTAAGTACTCGAGTTTCCAACGCTTCCAGAAATCGGCATGAATTCGTTGGATAAGTTGCCAACGATTAAGGGTATTAACTTTAAGAGTAGAAAGGTCAGGATCAGGACACGAATTAAGGGGTTCCATTGTGAGGAAATGACCCGGAGTCAAAGACGTAATATCGTTTGGGTCAGAGCTTTGCTCACAAAGGGGTCGAGAATTGATTAATGCCTCTATTTGGGCGAGGAGAGTATAGATTTTTTCGAAGGTTAGTATCTCGTCACCGATTACCCGATACAAATGTGTTTTTATAGATTTGACTCCTGCTTCTGCTAGACCATTTAGGTGGGGGGCTCCCGGACTATTAAGACACCATTTGATTTTTAAGCTCTCAGAAGCTAATTTCGAAAGATTATGGAGCTCCTTAATAGCTCCAACAAAGTTTGAGTCTCTATCACTTGTGATTTGGACACAAGTGCCACGTCTAGCGACAAAGCGTCGTAAAGCAGCGATGCACGCCTCTGTGGTTAAATCCGAAACCAGCTCGATATGGATTGCTTTGACAGAAGTATCGACAAAGACTGCGATATATGATTTACCAACTTGTGCTCCACGACGTCTCTGACCTACAAAGGTTTTGATTGGGCCTGCATAGTCCAAGCAAACGTGAGAAAAACATTTTAATTGTGACGTTCTGAAAGAAGGTAAATCCGATATGTACGGAGTGTAAGGTTTTGGTTTTAAGCGAAAGCAGGGAATACATTGCATAAAACCCTCTGAATAGCTCGACGTGATGACATAATCCAAAACTTTTGACGAATTAAGTATTGGACTGTGTTTATTCCGGGATGTAAATTTTCGTTATGAGTTTGAATAATGATCAATTGGGTTAATCTATGAGATTTCGGCAATAATAAGGGATGTTTTGCCTCAAAGGAGAGTTCAGAATGCCGTAAGCATCCGCCCACTCTAAGGAAACCCAATTCGTCCAAAAAGGGCGCGAGTTTACGAAACGGCTGAGTATTCTGAATTTTTTGAATGATATCCGAAAAACACTCTTCTTGGACCCTTTTAACTAAAACAAGTAGAGCCTTGTAGAGTTCAAAAGCGGAAAAAAACGCCGGATAAAAGGTCAACTGAGTTTTTTCGATTGTGAACAAGTCTTAAAAAATGACAAATGATTTTTTGAATGGTATTTAAATTGGATATTTTATCGATTAGTCTATCAAAAAAGTTTTGATTTTGAATTTCTGCCGTCAGCACCACTGAATTTTCCGGTTTTTCTTCTTTGAGAACCTCGTCTGGAACTCCCAAAGAACGTTCATTTATAAACCTTTGAATTTGCCACTCCGTAGTGGACAAAGTAATCCATGGAGGGCCGTGAAACCAAAGAGGGTGATTTATTAAGTTATTGGGCGACAACCCTCTGCAAGCGCAGTCGGCAGGGTTCTCGAGTAAAGTAATGTGATACCATGGGACTTCGGGGATTTTTTCTTGAATACGACTCACGCGGTTTGCCATAAAGGTCTTCCACTTGTGAGGTGATAATGAAGCGTGAACTGTGAGTCCGAGAACGCAAAAATTTCATCGATTACGAGTAATGAGGAATACGTGCGAATAACTAGTTCGAGCAAATCAGCTAATAGAGTAGCTCCAAGTAGTTCCAAATGTGGGATTGGAATAGTGTGTAAGGGAGCAACCCTTGACTTGCCCATGACTAGAGCAGTTTTGATAATTTTATTTGATAATTCGACGCGAACGTATACGCAAGAAGCGTATCCTAGCTCGGATGCATCGCAAAAACCTAGTGGTGAGGTTAGGCCTTCTGTAGAAAATAAAATATACCGAAGGACCACTCGAGATAGCTCGAGAAAAACGTGGGGGAGTTAAGAGGGACTGTATCTTTCCACAGGGCTCCAACAGGGAAAAAAGGGCCTAAAAACTGAAATACTAAAAAGAGCGCAGCAATGAAAAATTATCAAGCAACGACTTACCATTAGATGTCTTTTGTAGCTACTTGGCTGGCCAGCCCGATTATACACGAAGTACCAGACTCTCCATTGTTCTATAGTTCAAAATGTTCCAAACACTAATATCTAATAAACTAAAGCGTAAAATTAATAGTTTCCACAATTTTAATATAAAATGATAGCGGTGCGGTGACTTTCCTTGCACGTGGCGCGTGGTTGAGTGTTCGCGCAGACAATCGGCGTTTTCGTCTGCTAGGCCGAATTTAGCCGCTTATCTCAAATCCTTCATTGCTGAAAGAAGCGCGCGAAGTTTAAATTTAAAATATGGAAAGATATAGCGTAAAGTAAATCAAAATAATATTCTAAAAACGCTTGTAAGCGTAGAAAATGTAACCCAAAAATATTTAAAAACTAAGAGAGATAGCTTCTCTAATTTTAAGTGAAAATTAGAGAATATAATTATTTACAAAAATAAAAACAAGTTGGGAAACATGTTCACCTAGCAATTGACACCGTTGAATATTGTCACGAGGGGGTTTTATCGTGACGAACACAGTTTAAGTTAGGTGTAATGGTTTTATTATAATACTTATATTTACTACTTACATTGTACTTAAATACATCTTGTCTACAAATCTTCTTTGATAGGCTTAACTTCTTATACTTGACTAAAGTACTACTTGTTCACTATTAACTGCCTGGGCGTTAGGTTCTCAGCGTACAACTAACTGCTAAACTCTTTTGGAGATGCTTTTATTACAAACCGTTTGCCATTGATAGGATATCGAGATGTGTTTTGTTTCCTGTATAAACATCATCGAAATCCCATTAGCCACGTTGTTTATAATACTTCTATATACAATTTATTACTTTTAATACAATTTGAACTATATACAGAAGTTCATTTCCTTAGAATGTTTAGGGTTAATGTGCACTTGCTTATAAACGTAACTTGTGTCATTCACTTAATAGGACATTATTTTCTATCCTGACACATCCCCCTTGCTTTAAAAAAAATCTGTCCCCACAGATTGTCTACTAAACTATTTTTCACAAAAAAAAATATAACAGTCGTCTGTACCTAATAAATTATAAAACTAATTAACTAAAATAATTGTTTATCCATTCCCATCTACTCGTTCCGATTGTTTTGCATTCTTCAGGTGACGCAACCTAGTCCAATGTAGGTTTATAAAGAAGTATCAACCGCAGTGTTGCCGTGAAGAATTTGTGGGTCTTGCACGCTGCCTTGAAAATGTTCAGATCTTGCTTTGTTGCCAACTGTCCTTATCTCGTTTTGACTTGTGCGGTCCATTCCCTCAGGAAGACCTGGATGGTAGGTCCTTTTTTCTGTTCGTAGTGTTTGATTTGGCGGCACGACTGGCGGGGTTTTAGAGTTGGCTCCCCCCGGTTTTTTCATGCTGCGCTCTGGGTAGCTGTCTTGCCTTGTGGTATCGACTGTTGCCTTGTGGTATCGGCTGTTGTCTTGTGCTATCGGCTGTTGCCTTGTGGTATCGGCTGTTGCCTTGTGTTATCGGCTGTTGTCTTGTGGTATCGGCTGTTGCCTTGTGTTATCGGCTGTTAGCTCTATCTGGGTTGATTACTTGGTGGGTTCGCTCTATGGCGATTTGTCTGCTGTACACCAGTGCTAATCGGCCCTGCTCACCACTTTTTCGTCTTTTGCATTACTTTGGTTGATCTTTTTGGCCGCTTTGCTAGGCCTTTTTTGACGTCTTGGTTATGTCAGGTTGTCATCGTTCTTCCATGTCTTCTTTCTTCATGTTGGGAACGAGTAGAATAGGTGGATCTAAAAAATTAATGTACAAACGATGTTAGGACATAATAAATATTTACATATGTGTACATTGAAAAGAGACAAAAATTACAAAAATGAGAAAAATTTTTTTATTTAATTGTTCTCGGTTCATTTTAGAATTATTTATACCCTGGCAACCCTGCTTATTTAGTCTGCTTAAACTTATATCATTTGATAACATTCGAAAAAATATGTTTAATTTAATACACCTTTGTTTATACATTCCACAATTTGTTTTATTATACATTCAAAACAATGTGTGCGTTTTGCACCTTTTAAGACATTATAGAAATTATTTAACTAAGTTTAAAATATGTATGTCATACATTTATTTTTTCTATGGTATACGCCCTTCATTATAATTTATTCCCCTTACATCTCTCAATCTCACTCCTGTGATTCATAAAAATTATTAACATTGTAATAATATACAATTATACTTGGCGATCTCTTCTATGTGGCAATTAGCTTGTCGGCAAATGGGTTAGCTCCTATCATTTACTATAATATTTCTTCAATAATCTTTTCGCGTAGACTTTGACATGAAATATCACGGTAAAAATGAGTTCTTCCATTTGCGGACTACGACGCGCAGTGCAGGTCGTAAACATTTATAAAAATTATTTATTATACAAAACTACCGGCATAGTATACGGTTATGTAATCTATGCGGTTTTTATACTTACATTGAGCACGTGTATAAATAAAATATACCGGCATTTAATTATACGACGAATTTTTTATTCGCCGGAGCCACAATTGACAATGTTTGCATTAACTTTTTCGCCGATTTGAAGGGAGAATAAATCTTTTTGTTCTTTCAATTCGATTTGAAACTTTGTGTGACCGTAGTTGATTACGATTTCGGGTGTATTTTCTTTTAAATTTAGTGACGCCGATTTTTTTGAATGTTTTTTGAGAAGTTTTATACTTACATAGGTTAAAAACAAAAGCAGGGCAAGGCACGTGACACCGAATAATATGTCATATTCGTAGTGTATATGTGTTGTGCTTAAAATATGTTGTGCGTTAGCAACTTGAACTGGTGATGCTGCCAAACTAACAATCGGATGATGAAAAAATAGGTATGCAGTCGACACTGAGAGCAGAAAATTCCATAGCAGAAAAATTCCGTGACTTCCCATACCGTATTTATCGCTGAAGCCGTATGTTTGTGGTATGATAGTGTCTACTGAATTTTCAATTTGTTTTAATGTTGTCTCTGATGACGTCAAATTTAAATGAGGTATATTTAGTGTCCAATTTGAGTTAAGGCACTCTTGCATATCTTTATATGTGGGTTGCATGTGTTGCATTTTTGGTCTTAAAATAAATGATTTTAGATTTGACCAAACTGCAGGTATAATGTGAACTATGCTCGCTGTCTCGATTTTATTGTTACATGGGAATTTTTGTGGGATAATAATTTCTCCGGATGACTCTAACTGGCAGTTGCATGGGATTTTAATTTTTAAAGCTCCTTTTTTGTTATAAACGTTTTTTAGCTCGGTTTTTTCACTACCGCATGAGAGATAGGTTTTTTCTTGCAGATGTGTAAGTATGTATGTTATGTCATTTATTTCTGAGATGATCAACGAGTTACCCGAGTGGCAATTCATCGGGCAGTATGAACTTATTTCTTCTACAGACGCGCCGTGATACAATTTTTTGGCGCACTCTGGTCCCTGTATATTATCAGCAGAAAACCTGGGAATAAAACATAATTTGTCGTGATAAGGTCTACATAAATGTAGCCCTGTACCTGAAATTTGTCTAATCTCTTCTTTTCCGTAATTATTTTTTGAGACAGCGATGTACAATGCCTGGTGTGGTATTGTACATGTTTGATTGAACCATGCGAAGGGTGTGGTGGTCAGTTCATAAAGGTCCCACTTTTGTCTGTGTTGTATAATCGGTATTTTAATGTGAATAAAAATTTTATTTTCCGTGATGCTGCAATCGCATATTGGAAGTTCGTAAAATTTTGAAATTTTTTCTTTTGAAATTGCCAAACCTTGATTTGACGAATAGATTTGTTTTTCCAGATTATCTAAATCCTTTCGTAGAACCTCTGGATTGACTATTTCAATATGTTTTTTATGAATTTTCGATAAAAATTTGCAAGGCCTAAAAATTGCATGACATTTTTTTGTGTTTTAATTTTTGGAAAATTTTCAATACAAATTAATTTCTTTTTGTCGGGTTTTAGGCCTTGGCTCGATACAGTATAACCGAGCAGATCTAGTTCTTCTTTTATGTATTCGCATTTTGAGGGTTTTAGTGTTAGCCCTGCATCCCGTAGTCTTTGAAAAACGGTGCGCAATTTTTCTAAATGGTCAGAAAGTGTTTCTGAAAATATACAGATGTCGTCACAATAGACCAGGAGCGTTTTCCATTTTAGATCACGAAAAACCATATCTGCCAATCTTTGAAATGTTCCAGGAGCTCCCGATAATCCAAAGCATAGCTTGTTCCAAACGTATGTACCACCTTGTCCGGGGCAACAAAAGGCTGTATACTGTTTAGAATCGTCGCTAAGCTTTATTTGCCAAAATCCACTGAACATATCGAGTGTTGTGAAGTATTTGGCCTTCCCTAAATAGGTCAAAAGGTCGTCTATGACTGGCATTGGGTAGTTAGCTCTACGTGAAACATGATTTACGCGGCGAAAATCGCAACAGAACCGCGTCTCTCCACTCTTCTTTTTCACCAGTACCACCGGACTTGCCCATTCTGACTCCGCTTCGCTTATAACGCCTGCCTGAAGCATTTCATTTACTTGTTTGTCTATAATTTCCTTTTCCTTATGAGATACCCTATATGGCTTTTGACGTATGGGTTTCGCGTCGCCCACGTCAATCACGTGTTCTACAAGGTCCGTCTGGCCCATATATTTTGGACTTTTTGCGAAAACATCGCTGTACTCCTCTAATAAATTGTATAAATGCGATTTAATTTTTTCATCTTTTATGTGGTTAATTTTGTGGTCCGCCATTGTCACTCTCTCTTCATCCTGTATCTCTTGTGTCTCTTCAATGTTAAGGACCGGTAAGGTGTCTATATCGTACCTAAACCCCTTTTTAAGGTAGCCTAAGGTCGATTCCTTGAAAATTTTTATTGGGTTATGTTTTTTGGTGGTTAATTGCATTGTACAAGTGTCGTCATCAAATTCAGGGGGAGAGCAAATAATTCCTTTAGGTCTTAAAAATGCGTCATTCCCTTCAAAAATAAAATTTTTTAAATCAACTGAACCGAATTTTTCTATTTTTAATTTAATTGTTGTATGCTCACTCGGTATAATAAAATAATCATATAAACAAGTTACTTTGAAAATATCACTTAAATCCTGGCTTTCCTCCTGTACTAAAGGTAAAGAAGGTGAAATAAAATTTTCATAAGTGCCCAATTGATAATTTTCGTCTTTATGAAACGAAAGTGTTGTTGTTATGTAACCGTTCGTTAGTCGTACAGTCTTGTCGGTGAGATTAATTTGGGCGTTATTTTTTTCTAAAAAGTCCATTCCCAAAATTAAAGGTTTTGGTAATTTTTCTACGACTATGGCTTCAATGTAACCACACATTTCGCCGATTTTAATTTTAAATTCTGTTAGGCCGAGTGGCATTACTTTATTTCCACCGGCAGTTGATAAAGCAAATTGTTGTTTTAAAGGCTCTATGTCTCTACATAGAGATTTCTCTATAATGCATTTTCCAGAGCCGGTATCGAGGACTATGTCTACCCCCTTAAAATTATTGACGACACCCTTAACTACCAGAATTTTATTGCTTGCCCCTGTTAGGAGGACGACGCCGTTGGGGCACTCTAATTGAGTCGTCCTTGCACATTTGGGGATGGCGACCTACTCGCTCTACTAAACGATACTCTTCTTTGTGGTCCCCTTTCGCTGCTACGCTCCCTGCTACATGCATAGTGCCCACACCTATTGCAATCGTTGCATCTCGGCCTGCCGTCGTGACACCTCGTATTTGGAAGATCCCTGCTTCCTGAGTGATCCCTTCTGGGTGACTCTACGTGACTATTTTGCGGCCTTCTTTGTTCATTCCTGTTGTTTTGTCCAAAATTATTTATATTTTGGCCAAAATTCCTCCTATTATACCCATGATTTGAGTTTTGATTATAATTTCCCGTATTTCGATTATGATATTGACCTATCGGCCTGTTTAGATTACCTCTATAATTGTTTGATCTACCTCTAAATTCGCGAAACCTCGACCTACCTCTACCATTTTGATGATAGTTCGACGCGTTTTGCCTAAAATAGTTTGTTTCATTTTGTCGCGTGTAATTTGGGCCATTTTGCCTTAAAAAATTAGGGCCGTTTCGCCTAGGATAGCTTCCCTCATTTTGTTCGATTGTCAAAACTTCTGTTTGTCTTGTCATTTTGTCTATTAAAACGTTTTGTCTAATAGCACTTAATTTCAAAACTGTTTCTCTTAGTTTTTTGTCATCCAGGTCGGATGAGGTTATTAATTCGTATGACTCTGTATAGGAGCTATGTAGCCCACTTTTAAAATGTTCTCTAAATTGGTCAAATGGCATTTTTTCGTCAATTTCATACGCCATATTGAATAAATCATAATAATATTGTTTAATATCCTCAGCACTTCCCTGTTTTCTATTTTTAAATTTAATTTTGAGATTTTTTAGAGGTTGGTCACCCCCAAATTCTTTTAAAAAATCTTGTTTTAAGTGAGCCCAAGTTTTATTTGCATTCTCGGTTTTGCTACTATATTCTAAAAACCATCTGAAGGCGGCGCCTTCCAAATAATTTTTAAAATATGCTATCTTATGCGTTTCGGTCCAACCGTTTACTTGAGATACTTTTTCGTATTTTGTAATGAAATTCACCGGGGAGTCTAACCCTGGGTTAAAATAAGGTGGGTCTATAAATTTGGGTGATGCCGGATTACTGGTCGTACCCGTCAGAGCGTCACTTAGCGTTGTATTTGTTATTTTAAAAATTTTTGTGATGGCTGAGTCCTGTTTTTTATTGAAGCTAGATTTTGTATTCAACCCTTGATTAATTATGGTTTGACTTTTTTCGTCTTGCAACGTTTCTTCGGTCGAAGGAATTTCCGTTTTATTGGAAATGACCGTTAAATTATTTGAATCTTCAAAAGATAAATTTTGCCCACGGGATAATTTAAAATCTTGTTTTGAAATTTGTAAAACTTTTTTAGGGGTTGAGTGATTTTCGGCACTCGGATCGACGAAGGATAAGTCGAAATTTACTGTCTTTCTGACAGGACTTCTTGAGAGTTTGGTGCTTTTTAAAAAGGGACTGCTCGCAGATTGCGAACTAGAGGCGAAGACGTTATTTTTATCGTCTTCACTAAGACTTTTTGTGACGCTTCTAGTGACTCTGGCTGGGGTACCCATTAATTATAGAAACCATCTTTTTAAGAGAAAAAAAAACGTATGAAAATACCGAATTGAAAATGTCGAGACAAAATGAATTAAACTAATATGCGAAAAAATATACACTAATAATAGGTAACATGTCACCACACTTAAACTGCGTTTTTTGATTTAAAAAAAAATATATTATTTTTTCTGTCCATCTAGTTTGAAAATTTTATGAAAATGGTATTTATATAGGAGAAATAATTCTAATGACAGAAAAATAATTGAAAAAAAATTATAAAAAATAAATAAATGTAATATTCAATATTTAGTTAATGCATGCCGGAATCGATTGTTTCGGCTGGAGCGTCATAATAATTTCGATACTCCTTAAAATAATTTAAAAAAATTAAAATGAAATAACAAATAGTGAAAAGAGTGAAATTAAGAAAAATAAAAAAAAATTAAAAATAATTTGAAAAATACATTTTTTCCACTATATGCCTATATGTCTTTCAAAAAAGACAGCGGCGCCTCCACCATATGTCACGAGGGGGTTTTATCGTGACGAACACAGTTTAAGTTAGGTGTAATGGTTTTATTATAATACTTATATTTACTACTTACATTGTACTTAAATACATCTTGTCTACAAATCTTCTTTGATAGGCTTAACTTCTTATACTTGACTAAAGTACTACTTGTTCACTATTAACTGCCTGGGCGTTAGGTTCTCAGCGTACAACTAACTGCTAAACTCTTTTGGAGATGCTTTTATTACAAACCGTTTGCCATTGATAGGATATCGAGATGTGTTTTGTTTCCTGTATAAACATCATCGAAATCCCATTAGCCACGTTGTTTATAATACTTCTATATACAATTTATTACTTTTAATACAATTTGAACTATATACAGAAGTTCATTTCCTTAGAATGTTTAGGGTTAATGTGCACTTGCTTATAAACGTAACTTGTGTCATTCACTTAATAGGACATTATTTTCTATCCTGACACATCCCCCTTGCTTTAAAAAAAATCTGTCCCCACAGATTGTCTACTAAACTATTTTTCACAAAAAAAAATATAACAGTCGTCTGTACCTAATAAATTATAAAACTAATTAACTAAAATAATTGTTTATCCATTCCCATCTACTCGTTCCGATTGTTTTGCATTCTTCAGGTGACGCAACCTAGTCCAATGTAGGTTTATAAAGAAGTATCAACCGCAGTGTTGCCGTGAAGAATTTGTGGGTCTTGCACGCTGCCTTGAAAATGTTCAGATCTTGCTTTGTTGCCAACTGTCCTTATCTCGTTTTGACTTGTGCGGTCCATTCCCTCAGGAAGACCTGGATGGTAGGTCCTTTTTTCTGTTCGTAGTGTTTGATTTGGCGGCACGACTGGCGGGGTTTTAGAGTTGGCTCCCCCCGGTTTTTTCATGCTGCGCTCTGGGTAGCTGTCTTGCCTTGTGGTATCGACTGTTGCCTTGTGGTATCGGCTGTTGTCTTGTGCTATCGGCTGTTGCCTTGTGGTATCGGCTGTTGCCTTGTGTTATCGGCTGTTGTCTTGTGGTATCGGCTGTTGCCTTGTGTTATCGGCTGTTAGCTCTATCTGGGTTGATTACTTGGTGGGTTCGCTCTATGGCGATTTGTCTGCTGTACACCAGTGCTAATCGGCCCTGCTCACCACTTTTTCGTCTTTTGCATTACTTTGGTTGATCTTTTTGGCCGCTTTGCTAGGCCTTTTTTGACGTCTTGGTTATGTCAGGTTGTCATCGTTCTTCCATGTCTTCTTTCTTCATGTTGGGAACGAGTAGAATAGGTGGATCTAAAAAATTAATGTACAAACGATGTTAGGACATAATAAATATTTACATATGTGTACATTGAAAAGAGACAAAAATTACAAAAATGAGAAATTTTTTTTTATTTAATTGTTCTCGGTTCATTTTAGAATTATTTATACCCTGGCAACCCTGCTTATTTAGTCTGCTTAAACTTATATCATTTGATAACATTCGAAAAAATATGTTTAATTTAATACACCTTTGTTTATACATTCCACAATTTGTTTTATTATACATTCAAAACAATGTGTGCGTTTTGCACCTTTTAAGACATTATAGAAATTATTTAACTAAGTTTAAAATATGTATGTCATACATTTATTTTTTCTATGGTATACGCCCTTCATTATAATTTATTCCCCTTACATCTCTCAATCTCACTCCTGTGATTCATAAAAATTATTAACATTGTAATAATATACAATTATACTTGGCGATCTCTTCTATGTGGCAATTAGCTTGT
Source organism: Aspidapion aeneum (assembly GCA_963576565.1). Lineage (NCBI taxonomy): Eukaryota > Metazoa > Arthropoda > Insecta > Coleoptera > Brentidae > Aspidapion > Aspidapion aeneum. The sequence continues at coordinate 58,394,555 of OY755041.1, read as the reverse complement.
CGGCAAATGGGTTAGCTCCTATCATTTACTATAATATTTCTTCAATAATCTTTTCGCGTAGACTTTGACATGAAATATCACGGTAAAAATGAGTTCTTCCATTTGCGGACTACGACGCGCAGTGCAGGTCGTAAACATTTATAAAAATTATTTATTATACAAAACTACCGGCATAGTATACGGTTATGTAATCTATGCGGTTTTTATACTTACATTGAGCACGTGTATAAATAAAATATACCGGCATTTAATTATACGACGAATTTTTTATTCGCCGGAGCCACAATTGACAATGTTTGCATTAACTTTTTCGCCGATTTGAAGGGAGAATAAATCTTTTTGTTCTTTCAATTCGATTTGAAACTTTGTGTGACCGTAGTTGATTACGATTTCGGGTGTATTTTCTTTTAAATTTAGTGACGCCGATTTTTTTGAATGTTTTTTGAGAAGTTTTATACTTACATAGGTTAAAAACAAAAGCAGGGCAAGGCACGTGACACCGAATAATATGTCATATTCGTAGTGTATATGTGTTGTGCTTAAAATATGTTGTGCGTTAGCAACTTGAACTGGTGATGCTGCCAAACTAACAATCGGATGATGAAAAAATAGGTATGCAGTCGACACTGAGAGCAGAAAATTCCATAGCAGAAAAATTCCGTGACTTCCCATACCGTATTTATCGCTGAAGCCGTATGTTTGTGGTATGATAGTGTCTACTGAATTTTCAATTTGTTTTAATGTTGTCTCTGATGACGTCAAATTTAAATGAGGTATATTTAGTGTCCAATTTGAGTTAAGGCACTCTTGCATATCTTTATATGTGGGTTGCATGTGTTGCATTTTTGGTCTTAAAATAAATGATTTTAGATTTGACCAAACTGCAGGTATAATGTGAACTATGCTCGCTGTCTCGATTTTATTGTTACATGGGAATTTTTGTGGGATAATAATTTCTCCGGATGACTCTAACTGGCAGTTGCATGGGATTTTAATTTTTAAAGCTCCTTTTTTGTTATAAACGTTTTTTAGCTCGGTTTTTTCACTACCGCATGAGAGATAGGTTTTTTCTTGCAGATGTGTAAGTATGTATGTTATGTCATTTATTTCTGAGATGATCAACGAGTTACCCGAGTGGCAATTCATCGGGCAGTATGAACTTATTTCTTCTACAGACGCGCCGTGATACAATTTTTTGGCGCACTCTGGTCCCTGTATATTATCAGCAGAAAACCTAGGAATAAAACATAATTTGTCGTGATAAGGTCTACATAAATGTAGCCCTGTACCTGAAATTTGTCTAATCTCTTCTTTTCCGTAATTATTTTTTGAGACAGCGATGTACAATGCCTGGTGTGGTATTGTACATGTTTGATTGAACCATGCGAAGGGTGTGGTGGTCAGTTCATAAAGGTCCCACTTTTGTCTGTGTTGTATAATCGGTATTTTAATGTGAATAAAAATTTTATTTTCCGTGATGCTGCAATCGCATATTGGAAGTTCGTAAAATTTTGAAATTTTTTCTTTTGAAATTGCCAAACCTTGATTTGACGAATAGATTTGTTTTTCCAGATTATCTAAATCCTTTCGTAGAACCTCTGGATTGACTATTTCAATATGTTTTTTATGAATTTTCGATAAAAATTTGCAAGGCCTAAAAATTGCATGACATTTTTTTGTGTTTTAATTTTTGGAAAATTTTCAATACAAATTAATTTCTTTTTGTCGGGTTTTAGGCCTTGGCTCGATACAGTATAACCGAGCAGATCTAGTTCTTCTTTTATGTATTCGCATTTTGAGGGTTTTAGTGTTAGCCCTGCATCCCGTAGTCTTTGAAAAACGGTGCGCAATTTTTCTAAATGGTCAGAAAGTGTTTCTGAAAATATACAGATGTCGTCACAATAGACCAGGAGCGTTTTCCATTTTAGATCACGAAAAACCATATCTGCCAATCTTTGAAATGTTCCAGGAGCTCCCGATAATCCAAAGCATAGCTTGTTCCAAACGTATGTACCACCTTGTCCGGGGCAACAAAAGGCTGTATACTGTTTAGAATCGTCGCTAAGCTTTATTTGCCAAAATCCACTGAACATATCGAGTGTTGTGAAGTATTTGGCCTTCCCTAAATAGGTCAAAAGGTCGTCTATGACTGGCATTGGGTAGTTAGCTCTACGTGAAACATGATTTACGCGGCGAAAATCGCAACAGAACCGCGTCTCTCCACTCTTCTTTTTCACCAGTACCACCGGACTTGCCCATTCTGACTCCGCTTCGCTTATAACGCCTGCCTGAAGCATTTCATTTACTTGTTTGTCTATAATTTCCTTTTCCTTATGAGATACCCTATATGGCTTTTGACGTATGGGTTTCGCGTCGCCCACGTCAATCACGTGTTCTACAAGGTCCGTCTGGCCCATATATTTTGGACTTTTTGCGAAAACATCGCTGTACTCCTCTAATAAATTGTATAAATGCGATTTAATTTTTTCATCTTTTATGTGGTTAATTTTGTGGTCCGCCATTGTCACTCTCTCTTCATCCTGTATCTCTTGTGTCTCTTCAATGTTAAGGACCGGTAAGGTGTCTATATCGTACCTAAACCCCTTTTTAAGGTAGCCTAAGGTCGATTCCTTGAAAATTTTTATTGGGTTATGTTTTTTGGTGGTTAATTGCATTGTACAAGTGTCGTCATCAAATTCAGGGGGAGAGCAAATAATTCCTTTAGGTCTTAAAAATGCGTCATTCTCTTCAAAAATAAAATTTTTTAAATCAACTGAACCGAATTTTTCTATTTTTAATTTAATTGTTGTATGCTCACTCGGTATAATAAAATAATCATATAAACAAGTTACTTTGAAAATATCACTTAAATCCTGGCTTTCCTCCTGTACTAAAGGTAAAGAAGGTGAAATAAAATTTTCATAAGTGCCCAATTGATAATTTTCGTCTTTATGAAACGAAAGTGTTGTTGTTATGTAACCGTTCGTTAGTCGTACAGTCTTGTCGGTGAGATTAATTTGGGCGTTATTTTTTTCTAAAAAGTCCATTCCCAAAATTAAAGGTTTTGGTAATTTTTCTACGACTATGGCTTCAATGTAACCACACATTTCGCCGATTTTAATTTTAAATTCTGTTAGGCCGAGTGGCATTACTTTATTTCCACCGGCAGTTGATAAAGCAAATTGTTGTTTTAAAGGCTCTATGTCTCTACATAGAGATTTCTCTATAATGCATTTTCCAGAGCCGGTATCGAGGACTATGTCTACCCCCTTAAAATTATTGACGACACCCTTAACTACCAGAATTTTATTGCTTGCCCCTGTTAGGAGGACGACGCCGTTGGGGCACTCTAATTGAGTCGTCCTTGCACATTTGGGGATGGCGACCTACTCGCTCTACTAAACGATACTCTTCTTTGTGGTCCCCTTTCGCTGCTACGCTCCCTGCTACATGCATAGTGCCCACACCTATTGCAATCGTTGCATCTCGGCCTGCCGTCGTGACACCTCGTATTTGGAAGATCCCTGCTTCCTGAGTGATCCCTTCTGGGTGACTCTACGTGACTATTTTGCGGCCTTCTTTGTTCATTCCTGTTGTTTTGTCCAAAATTATTTATATTTTGGCCAAAATTCCTCCTATTATACCCATGATTTGAGTTTTGATTATAATTTCCCGTATTTCGATTATGATATTGACCTATCGGCCTGTTTAGATTACCTCTATAATTGTTTGATCTACCTCTAAATTCGCGAAACCTCGACCTACCTCTACCATTTTGATGATAGTTCGACGCGTTTTGCCTAAAATAGTTTGTTTCATTTTGTCGCGTGTAATTTGGGCCATTTTGCCTTAAAAAATTAGGGCCGTTTCGCCTAGGATAGCTTCCCTCATTTTGTTCGATTGTCAAAACTTCTGTTTGTCTTGTCATTTTGTCTATTAAAACGTTTTGTCTAATAGCACTTAATTTCAAAACTGTTTCTCTTAGTTTTTTGTCATCCAGGTCGGATGAGGTTATTAATTCGTATGACTCTGTATAGGAGCTATGTAGCCCACTTTTAAAATGTTCTCTAAATTGGTCAAATGGCATTTTTTCGTCAATTTCATACGCCATATTGAATAAATCATAATAATATTGTTTAATATCCTCAGCACTTCCCTGTTTTCTATTTTTAAATTTAATTTTGAGATTTTTTAGAGGTTGGTCACCCCCAAATTCTTTTAAAAAATCTTGTTTTAAGTGAGCCCAAGTTTTATTTGCATTCTCGGTTTTGCTACTATATTCTAAAAACCATCTGAAGGCGGCGCCTTCCAAATAATTTTTAAAATATGCTATCTTATGCGTTTCGGTCCAACCGTTTACTTGAGATACTTTTTCGTATTTTGTAATGAAATTCACCGGGGAGTCTAACCCTGGGTTAAAATAAGGTGGGTCTATAAATTTGGGTGATGCCGGATTACTGGTCGTACCCGTCAGAGCGTCACTTAGCGTTGTATTTGTTATTTTAAAAATTTTTGTGATGGCTGAGTCCTGTTTTTTATTGAAGCTAGATTTTGTATTCAACCCTTGATTAATTATGGTTTGACTTTTTTCGTCTTGCAACGTTTCTTCGGTCGAAGGAATTTCCGTTTTATTGGAAATGACCGTTAAATTATTTGAATCTTCAAAAGATAAATTTTGCCCACGGGATAATTTAAAATCTTGTTTTGAAATTTGTAAAACTTTTTTAGGGGTTGAGTGATTTTCGGCACTCGGATCGACGAAGGATAAGTCGAAATTTACTGTCTTTCTGACAGGACTTCTTGAGAGTTTGGTGCTTTTTAAAAAGGGACTGCTCGCAGATTGCGAACTAGAGGCGAAGACGTTATTTTTATCGTCTTCACTAAGACTTTTTGTGACGCTTCTAGTGACTCTGGCTGGGGTACCCATTAATTATAGAAACCATCTTTTTAAGAGAAAAAAAAACGTATGAAAATACCGAATTGAAAATGTCGAGACAAAATGAATTAAACTAATATGCGAAAAAATATACACTAATAATAGGTAACATGTCACCACACTTAAACTGCGTTTTTTGATTTAAAAAAAAATATATTATTTTTTCTGTCCATCTAGTTTGAAAATTTTATGAAAATGGTATTTATATAGGAGAAATAATTCTAATGACAGAAAAATAATTGAAAAAAAATTATAAAAAATAAATAAATGTAATATTCAATATTTAGTTAATGCATGCCGGAATCGATTGTTTCGGCTGGAGCGTCATAATAATTTCGATACTCCTTAAAATAATTTAAAAAAATTAAAATGAAATAACAAATAGTGAAAAGAGTGAAATTAAGAAAAATAAAAAAAAATTAAAAATAATTTGAAAAATACATTTTTTCCACTATATGCCTATATGTCTTTCAAAAAAGACAGCGGCGCCTCCACCATATGTCACGAGGGGGTTTTATCGTGACGAACACAGTTTAAGTTAGGTGTAATGGTTTTATTATAATACTTATATTTACTACTTACATTGTACTTAAATACATCTTGTCTACAAATCTTCTTTGATAGGCTTAACTTCTTATACTTGACTAAAGTACTACTTGTTCACTATTAACTGCCTGGGCGTTAGGTTCTCAGCGTACAACTAACTGCTAAACTCTTTTGGAGATGCTTTTATTACAAACCGTTTGCCATTGATAGGATATCGAGATGTGTTTTGTTTCCTGTATAAACATCATCGAAATCCCATTAGCCACGTTGTTTATAATACTTCTATATACAATTTATTACTTTTAATACAATTTGAACTATATACAGAAGTTCATTTCCTTAGAATGTTTAGGGTTAATGTGCACTTGCTTATAAACGTAACTTGTGTCATTCACTTAATAGGACATTATTTTCTATCCTGACAATATTATTCGAAAAAATATGTCTAGGTATACCAAGATTCGAAAGAGTGGTTAATTGATTATTGAATTGATTCCAAAGAGTTTTGATTGGATCGGAAGGTATTTCATCCCAATCAGTTTTGCATAACTAAAGTTTTTGCATAATCACTTTGGCTAAAAATGAAACAGGCGATAAGAAACCTATAGGATCCCAAATTTTAGCGATAGCTGATAAAATATTCCTTTGGGTGCAAGGTTTTTCACAAGGGGTACAAGAATAGGTAAAAGTATCTGTAGAAGGGTGCCCCTGAAGGCCCAACACCTTAATCGATGTTGAAGAATCGTCTTCAAAGGTAACAGGGATCTGACAATCAGCGGGCGACAAATGTGAAAGAAGTTTCGGATTATTTGATGCCCATTTTCTTAATTCAAATTTTCCCAACTTAAGCAACGCTATGAGATCCTTTTGAAGCGATAAAGCACCTTCTAGAGAGTTAGCTCCACAGCAAATATCGTCCATGAAAATGTTATTTAAAAGGACCTGCGATGCTTCAGGATAATTCTTAGCCTCCAGGATGGCTAGTTCTCTAAGGGTTCTAATAGCTAAATAGGGACTTGAACTAACACCAAACTTCACTGTATTAAGCCTGTATTCCTGCAGGGGTTCGTTGGGATCAAATAGCCAAAGTAGACTTTGGTAGTCCCGATGAATTGGATTAATTTAAATTTGTAAAAAGTGCTGTTTTATATCAGTCAAAAATACGATAGAATAAATCGGCCCGAAATATCTCTAGTGGTAGTTTTTTGGAAAATCTCTTCACCTCTTTTTTCTTTAGGTGAGAGAAACGTTTTTGACTTAATTGATTCTAGTTCCCAAAATCTGCGAATACTAAAGTCGAGAGACTGCTCACAGGAAGTAAAGTAAGAATTGACTTGAGGTGAAATATTTATGTTTTGAGTTTGGCCCATCAAGACCCACCCAAAAACTGTCTCAAACGCGGAGGGTAGGCCGTGAGGTCCTGGAATTCGTCCTGATTGGACGATTTCTGTGTAAAGTTGTGCACCTAAGAGTAAGTCAATTGGACCAGGGTTGTAAAATTGGTCATCTGCAAGCTTTGGATTTGAAATATGACTCCAATTGGATGACTCTACCTGTACTGAGGGCATATTCGAACAGAGTTTCGGTAAAACGAAGACTTGAATAGAAAAGGTAGGCTCTTGTTGGCCTAGGGCTCGAATAGTGCAAGTAGAAACGCCGTTAGTGGCCGACGAAGATTGATTTAGTCCCAGAACAGGGATCGAAATTTTGTTTCTTGGCAAGCCTAACCTGTTAAGACAAGCTTCGCTTATCAGGTTAGCTTGGCTACCGCTGTCCAGAAGTGCTCGGACAGGTTGGTAGTTACCCCGACTATCGAGTACCTCTAATTTTATAGTCGCTAGAAGCACTGTCGTCCGGGGCGTCAAGGTGGATAACGAAGAGTATTGATTTGTAGATGTATTTGGATTCGAATTGGTTTGACTTGAATTTGAACTGGGTTGAACAAAACTAGGGTTCTGTTGGCTAAGACTTGAATTTGAATTCTGATACGATAAGTTTGTGCTAGGCACGGCCACTTGATTTGAATTAAAACTTTGATTTAAGTTCGAATTTTGATTTGAATTTTGGCTTGAATTAACAAAGGATTGACTTGAATTCTGACGGATTGAATCTGTCATTTGCGATAGATGAATAAGATTATGGTGTCTATGTCGACATACCCTACAGTTGTAGGTACTACTGTAGTCAATTACTTGACGATTTGAACGAAAACAGTTGATACATAACGATTGTTGTTTTACATAAGTAAAACGATCTGAAGGAGATTTGGAAATAAAAACACCACACTGCGAGAGTGGATGAAAAGAATTATTGCATAATTTGCACTTATAGGGTTGTTGGTTTTGTCGAAATTGAATATTGGATTGCTTATTTGCTACTTGTGAGTGCGTATGCGCTAAAAAAATTGATGGAGGGCTTGATTTGTACTGATTATTTGAATAAGAATTATATTTTTGGTTACTAGAATTCGAATAATTTGGTTTTTGCTGTTTTGAAGTTGAAGGTTGCATTTGCATATTTTGGGGAGATAGCTGTACTGTTTCAAGAGCACGGCATTGGTTAATAAGAAACTGAATTAGATTTTGATATGTTGGAATCTCGGTAGTACTATACTTTAATTCGAAAGCGGTTCTTGTGGTTTGATCGATTTTTGATAATAAAATTGAAAATAAACAAAAACACCACGACGTTACTGGAAACTCAAGATTTTCAAGCGCCGCAATATTCTCAGAAAAGGTATCTACCAAGACTCTAAGATCCTTTGCTGACTGGTTTCCCTTTAAAGAATTTGCATAGTAGATTGAGTTCCGGTAGGTACTGGCTAAAAGTCTTTTATTTTGATAGAAATCTCTTAATACCTTCCAGGCGATTGCGTAATTACTTGTCGTTAATTTTATAGAACTTAAGATATTAAGTGGTTCACCCTCAAGGAAAGTTAGCAAATGTTGAAATTTCCTTATATCGGAATAATTAGAGTTTTCGTGAACCAAACAAGAATAAACATCGTAATCGTTTTTACGTTTCCATTAAAGCAAGGTACCTTTAAAGGGCCCAGGTCATCGCTACGTGAATAGTGTGAAGTTGCGGGGGTAAAATTTGAATAAACTGAATCGGAACATAAACTCGAAAAAGAACTTTAGCTTGGTGGTAGAATAGATCCGTATCTTTTCTAATTTTATCCTGTGCTTCGAATTCAGCATCGTCGTCGTCCTTCAAGAGACCTATGATGTCATTATGAATGTTTTTAAATTGTTCATAGTGATCATCTAACGATTCGTAAAACGCCTTAAAAATTGGCAAGGAAGAACTATCTGATTTAGCTTTTGTTCCCAAGTTATACGTTTCCGTAATACGAGATATTGAAACTTTGCGTTGATTCTCAAGCTTTTTTAACGACATATTGTTAAAAAAAATAAAACTAACACTTGACCCCTATTGACTTTAATCAGTCCAATTGAGTCCAACAAGCATATATTTTATTATCGATTTTTCGAATAAAATGCAAAAAACTTATCAACAGCTGTTATCCTAGGTCGCGATTTTTCTCCCAAAATAAATGCACACAAACACAATTTGTAGTAGGTATACCGCTTCTCTTATTATTTACAGGTAAATAATAAAGAATAAAGCATTTGCCCATTAAACTCACAAGCACTTTTGTTGTTTTGAAAATAACTATTTATTTACACAAATTTGGATTTTTGAATCAAAACAAACGACGTACGAAGTGCAAATTTCGGCTGCAATGAAATGTGGGTGGAGCAACCGTTAAGCCACGCAAGGGGGGACGGAACCTCCTTCCGTAACGGGATACGGCAACTAAGCGCGAGCCAAAATGGCGAAAAAATCTTTAATGTTTTTAGCAAACAAATTTTAAAAAACTATCTGGGTCGTGGGACCAGAAAATGTTGGTGATTTGAGGTTTTAGGTTTGGTAGAGCCGCGGGACTGTAAACGCGCTGGTCGTTTTATAAAATCTGGGTGCAAAAATCCTTAAAAGGACGATGTAAAAATATTAATTATTCCGAGCCACACAAAGACAATATAGAGGATTAGCACTCACCTTTTTAGTTGTTTCCGTCGTCCAGAGGAGCTCCTCTCGCTGGCCCAGTCGTTGCAGTCGATCCACACTAGAATCACTTGTCTGTGTAATGGTTTAGTTTGATTTTCTAAGAATGTTATTGGATTTTTTGGTTAATAGAATTTATCACCATGCTGCGTGTTGATTTCGATAGAATACGACAGACGAATTCCTTCTTGGTTACGCCTTTTTGCGCAGATTCATTTTTCGTAGATGGCGCTGGCGTTTTACTTGTGCCAATCAAAATTGAAATTGTGTGGGTTTTCCGAATACGGGAATTTGGCGCAAAATTTGAAGTTAAAATTAAAGTTGCACGAACACCCGGTATAAACTGCTTACATTTGTAAAAAGGTGTTGAAATTTCCAATAAAACGATGTCTTACACTGTTACAAATTTTTCTTTAAAATTAAGGATAAATATGAGCAATTGTTTAGTTTTTTTGGTTTTTTAATTCTTAAAAGCTGAAATAAAAATAAAATAATAGGGTTCACCACAAAAAGTTTTTGAAATCCCTCTAGTAATAAAAAACATAAAAAATAATTAAAATATGCCATAGGGGAAACATAATAAGTTTTTGTGCTGAAAAAAACAGAGCAAAATCGCATTTTCTTGAAGATATTGTATTGACTCGGATTGATCAAATTGTCTTTAAAACCGTTTCAGTTGTTTAAATGAATTAATCACCAATTTATAGCACGTTTATGGTGCTTTCACATTTTTTTTTTAAACCCAGAGACAAGGATAAGCCACACTAATAATCAGAAATAGTTAAAATGCATGTTTGGTGTCGAAAATGTATTAGGCATATATATATAATTTATTTTCGGCATAATTGACGTCAATTCGAAAAAAATGAGTACTGCAAAATAGTTCAATCTTTTTATTACGTGCAAGAATTTGACTAACACGCCCCACACACGCCCCACATACGAAAGGCGAAAATGGGCACTTTAATTTTTACATATTCTATTGACTAGGAACTTTATAAATAGTAGCCGAGAATTAGCCAACACAGGGTATTCTCGGATAGTAGTAAGTCGAGACGTAACTCGGTGGAACCTTTATTTGTCAGTCTGTAGTATTCCAAAATTTAAAACAACAACAAAATTAAATGCAACTCCTTAAATAATATTTTTTCACTTACTTACACATATATTTTTTACCAGACAAACAGATTTATAAGCTGTAACTCTCTAAAATACATGGTCACAAATTATTACTTAAAAAACTCTCACCGGATTATTTCATCTTTAAATTTCGAAAAGAAATCTGCGGTTTTGTCATTGTATCTTCAAAGCCTACTACATTAAAACTACTAATCTAAAAATGAAAACAGGGTGGGTTTACAGTTCCTGGTTATCTAGGACGATAAATTCGCCAAAAATATAAGTAGGTATATCTAAAAATAGAGCAAACTAATATCAATCATACATACATAAAAGCGATAAAAGAACTATACAAAGGGTCAAAATCTAAAATTAAAATTGGAAATCGACTTTCAAAAGAATTCCTGGTAACAAAAGGCTCAAGACAGGGAAGTTGTATCTCTCCAACTCTTTTTAAAATATATATCGCAGTAGCTCTAAAAAACTGGAAACGTAAAGTGCACGGCATGGAAATAAAACTTAACGACCGATTTACCATATACACACTATAGTTTGCTGACGACCAAGTACTTGTGGCTAACGATAAAGAAGACATGGAGTATATGATGAGAAAGTTAACAGAAGAATACCAAAAGTGGGGATTAACAGTGAACGTGGACAAGACACAGTACTTATGTATTGGAAACGAATCCAGTGAGTTAGTACTAGAAAATGGACACACAATATCTCCATGCAATGAGTATGTATACTTGGGTGTCACATTTGATAAGACAGGAACAGACTGTAAATAATTGGAAAAAAGAATAGTCAAAGCAAAAAAAGTTATTGGATGTCTTAACAGTATTTTATGGAGCAGAGAGATAAAAAAGAATCTAAAATTTAACATATATGAAACAATGGTCAAAAGCACGCAGTTGTATGGAATAGAGACTTGTCGCGTAACAGAAAAATACAAAACAAAAATGGAAAGTGTCGAAATGGATGCAATAAGAACATCAATGATGATGATTGATGATTCATATATGAGTGAGCCTTGCAGCCCTTCCACTGCGACCACTAGTGGGTCTATTGTGGCTCATTTTTGAGTGGTTTCTCACCACTGTATGCCTAATCCTCCAAAAAGGGTAGCTATCAGTTTGGGTGAGACACTGTTCAGATCTTCTCTATCAATCTGAGGTTTACCGAAAGTGTTTTGACGTAAACGTGCAATAGCCGGACATTCGCACAGTACATGTCAGAGTCTACATTCGGTCTCTTCTGTTATTCCCATTCTGTGCATGGGTACTCTTAGTCGGCAGTGACCCGTAAAAAGTCCAGTCACTATACGGATCTCCTGTCTGGTAAGTCCAATGATATTTCTGGCTCTCTTCTTACAAGGTCCTTTAATGTACTCTTTAGAGTGAGCCAGTTCTGGTATATTCATCCAGTATTGTTGGAAGCTGTCCTCCATCCATTCCAATATGGTTAATTTAGCAGCATTGTATGATATGCCCAGGGCTGGTTTGAGGCCAAAAAATTCGGCAGATGTCGCTTCCCTCGCTGCCTGGTCCGCGGCCTCATTTCCCTCGTGCCCAGAATGCCCTGGTATCCATACTAATTACACCTTATTAGCGCCACCAAGCGTATTCAGCGAGTCTCTGCTGCTCCCTCCTTCACGATTCTCGATGAGACCGTGTAGGAATCAAGCGCTTTTAAGGCTGCTTGACTGTCGGAGAAGATTTTTATTGTCCTGGTGGTCCATTCGTGGTCAGTAATCCACCGGGCACACAGTTCAATGGCTACGAGTTCGGCCTGAAATATAGTAGCCAATTTGCCTAGACTATGTTGAATCTCGACTTTTTCTTGGATACTAACAACTCCAGATCCAACGCCTGATGGCATTTTGGATCCGTCGGTATACCAGAAGCTATCGTTGTTTGAAAAGTTGGTCCTGTTTTTTAACCATTCCTCCCTCTCTGGGAGTATAATGTTGTAAAGATTTCTGCTGTACACCGTGTTGGGCATGACGTCGGATATCATTCCTAGAGTTGCATCCAACTCTTGTTCCCTAATTAGGGCTGTTGATATCACTTTGTTTGCCCGGCCATCCTGATGGCCCTTATTCTATAAGTTGCTCTTCGTGCCTCGGAGGTAAGTTTAGTAAGCATTCAAGCGCAGTCGATGGGCTAGAGCTCATTGCACCACATATGGCAAGACTGGCCTGTCGTTGTAAGCTGGTTCGGTTCGGTTCGGTTGTCTCTCGAGGTTCTTTGATGTCCCTTCTCAAACCAGACTATTGCACCGTACGCAATCATTGCACTATAGGATAAAAAATCCAAATTTTGGCCAATATAGGAAGAAAATAGGTTTGCCTTTTAGTTAAAAAATTACCACCACCAAAAATATTTAAAATGGCCAAGTCATCAATATTTTTAATAATAACATTTGAAATCTAAGTAGGCTGTGCTTGATGACAGCGCAAAGTCAGCTTATACGTCGAATAAAGTATTCCTTTGTTTTTTCTTTAAATATTTACTGATATTTCAAAAGGCGCTGTACTAAAGATATTAATTTAAAAGTGATTTTTTTTTTATTACCCATGAAGAACAAAGGTAAGATTGATTAATTATATACCTTTTGTTTTTAGAAGCTTACCTATTTTTTATTTGCTGGTTTTAAATCAATATATAGCAGAAATCTGGCAAAAGAAATAAAATTGTTTGGTTAGGTTGAATTACAAAATGAGATCCGCAAGGATCCGATCAGGCCGATATGTAATAATATTCTTTAGAGTTTAGGCTAAAAGGCTGTTGAAAACCGTTTGCAACTATTTACAACAAAGGAGTTTTTTTTTACTTTTAGATGAACTCTGCATTAAAAATCAAGACCTTTTTGAGGTGTGGTTGTCTGAGATAACACAAGTTTCCTTTGAATTAATTCATCATTTTTGGGTAATATTAGTTTCCCTGTGTTTCCAATTGCCTTTAAATTTGACAAACTTTGAGAACTACTGCTTTGAAACTGCTTATATTTTCATGAGCACTTATCCTTGGTTTCCTATGCCAGCTAGTGTACACAAGGTGCTTATTCACAGCAAGCAGATTTTGCAGAATTGTTTATTACCAGCTGGGTTTTTGGGAGAGGAAGCCTCAGAAACGAGAAACAAGATCTACAAGCATGATCGGGAATACTATGCCCGAAAAAGTAGTAGAATAAATAATTTAACAGACATTTTCAATAGGGCAATGGACACTTCAGATCCGTTAATCTCAACTTTGTCACTTATGTCATAAAAATCCAAACTGAAATCGAAAGTGTTACCTGAAGATGTTAGAAATTTTTTATAATCACCCGATGAATATTTATCTAAATCGGGTTTACTTGAAAATAACAGCCAATCCAGTAGTGTTGAGCCAGATCATGAATTTTTATTTGATATTTCAGAATTAGGTAGCTTAGAGTTGGATTCAGAAATAAACGATTAAGTAAAACTTCAAGAAAAGTTAAGTGATCTGTAATATTTAGACTTTGCTATTTTTGAGTAAATATAACTTGTTCTGTTTTTGCAAAATTTTTCAATATCCAGCCATTTTAATTTGTGGAAGTATCCAGGGATTCCGGATAATTAGGGTGAATGTAAGATGTTTCTTATGAATATAGAACTAGAACAAACAGTGTAATTCTGATTTCGCACTTTTGGGGATTTTAAGGTTATTTAAAGGAAAGAGATAAAATATGAAGTTAACTTTTACGGTGAAAACTACATATTACCAAGCTACAGGGCGTTCTAAAAATTCTGCTTTTTGAAAAGTGTCTATAATCGTTTATGTCTGATTTTTTATGTGTTGTCTTTTTATATTTTTAAAAAAGTAAACTTTAACTTTGATCTGTTTAATTTAAAAAATCGACAAATTTAACTAAAATACAGCTCTACACATGCGGTTGTCTTATATGTCCAATGCAAGTTATTTTCAACACCCCAAAATTGCCGAATGTGGATCACCCTGTACATAATAAAATATTATATAATTTACTAAAATGATTTTAAACTCTTTAGTATACCACCTATAAAGGTCTTCAAAATATTGCTACTCAAAAAAATCGGTTTTGTTTTGCTTAAATCATATTCTTCTAATATTGGCCAAAATAAAGACGTCTTATCCTACTGTGCATTAATGACTGTTATATACAGCCAGTACATTTGTTTGGGGCTAGTGCCCCAGGTTTTTCCGCAAATTCTTTTGCACGTCCATAGGGACAGTGTGGCTTTGCGGATTACCTTTTCCAAATGCGCATTCCAGGTGAGAGTTTTTTCTAGGGTGACTCCCAGGTATTTACCCTCTGACGCAAATGGAATTATTTCACCGTTAAACTTCGGAGGAGTCAGGAAGTCTAGCTTTCTTTTACGGGTGAACGGTATAATGATTGTTTTGCAGGGATTAACAGACATCTGTTCCCTATCACACCAGTCTTTTACAGTGTTTAGTACTTCTTGTATCTTTCTAGAGAAATCTTCTTCTGGAATGTCTCTAATGATTGCTCCTACGTCATCCGCGTAGCCCAATACCTCTACATCCAGCGATTCTAAGATGGCAAGAAGATCATCGACCAGCAGAGACCACAGGAGGCGAGACAGAACTCCTCCTTGTGGACAGCCTCTAGCCGCTCTAAAACTTACCATCACATCGTTAAGTGTGGTTTCAATCACTCGATTTTCGAGTGTGCACCTGATGAACCCTGTGATGGTGGATTCAACTCCTCGGGCGCACGCTGATTCAAACAGGGAATTGGGTAGTGCATTGTTAAATGCTCCTTCTATATCAAGGAACATGCCCACTGCGACGCCTTTTGCATCGAGGGTTTCCTTGATTTTTCCAACAAGGTTGTTTTAAGCTAGTTCTGTTGACTTACCTGCTTGGTATGCATATTGATTTGCATTAAGTGGATGGGCCATTAAGGCGCCACCTCTAATATGTGCATCTATTATTTTTTCCAAGCCTTTCAACAGAAAAGAGGTGAGGCTTATGGGTCGGAGAGATTTTGGAGTATTATCGGCCCGACCAGCCTTAGGTATGTAAACTACCTTAACTTTGGTCCAGCTAGTTGGAATATAATTCCATGCTAGGCTGGCCCTGTACAGTTTCACCAGGCATGGTACTAGCACTTCCAGGCCTTTTTGTACTAGCACTGGAAGTATACCATCAAGCCCCGGTGATTTGTACGGTTTAAAAGTCGTGAACGCCATTTTTATCGCATTTGCGTTGATAATTTCTTTTGCAATTTTCCAATCCGCCTGGTTTGGACGGTGTCCATGAGTCCCGTTTCAAGGAGCGTGCTTCCTGGGAAGTGATGGTTTGCTAGTGCCTCCAATGACTCCCTTTCAGATCTTGTTAAAGTGCCGTCAGAGAGCTTTATTGCGCAGAGTCTGTTGTCTTGTGGTGTCAGGAAGCTTAGTGAGTCCGTGACAAAACCTCCTCCACGACTCTCTTTTGGCACTTCTAATCTTCTTGTTCTATTCGCTAAGGGAGGCACGATAGCTTTCCCAGTTACCCGTCTCCTTCGCCGGATTGAATAGACGTCTGACCTCTTTTCTTTTTTTGAACAGAGAGTTGTTCCACCAAGACATACCGCGATTATCAGTCTTGTTTTTAAGAGGTGAGTTTTCATGATATACGGTTATGATAGCCTCTCTGAGTTGTACAGAGGCTATTTCTATTTTATCACGATCCCACACGTCGGTCATTGCTGAATTCAGCTTTTCTTGGAGGGATTTAGCATATCCACTCCAATCTGTACTTTTTGGTTTGGAGCCAAGATTATTAACGAAAAGCCCCTCCCCTATATTGTGGTGGAACAGATACTCACCCCTCCTGTTGATATCAGTGCTACCCCACGCTGTGTGGTGCGCATTCGCATCACAGCCTAGGATGAGCAGTACGTTCCTCTCTTTGCAATATGCAATCAGGTTTGTTGCCTCTGGTGTAGGGGGCAGTGGTGCTTCTCTGTCACCCGGGAAGTATGCTGAGCAGACAACTAATTCTGTCATGCCCTGTTCGCCAGGGACAATTAATCGTAGCGCTACTAGGTCATCAGTGCAAAAGTCTGAAAGGACAAAGTAGTTAATACCTTTTCTTATAAGAATAGATGCTCGTGGTCTATTACCTGCGTTATGTGTGATGATGTTACCAAGAGTTCGGCTGAGTCCAGCTACTTGGTTCGTACTTGATAGCCACGGTTCTTGCAACAGAGCAATGTCTAACCTCTGTTGCTTGAAAACTCTACCAAGAGTGTACGTTGCTGTCTTGGTATGGCGTAGATTTATTTGTATCAAGTGCAGGCCTTGATGTTGACGTTGTTGTGCGCCTGCCATTTTTATTTTATTTTTTTTTGTTCCCTGCCTATATTTAGGCGGTTGTCTGAGGATCCCGTCGTGGGTCCTTTTTGTAGGTGGGTTTACCGGGAATGTTCTTCCCTTTACCCTTCTTCTTCCCCTCTTTTTAGGGGTTTTTGTGGGGGGCTTCTTTACCGCCTTCCCAATGGGGTCTTTTTGTTGATCCCCTTTTGCTCCTTGGACATTGGTTTGTACTTTAGGAGGTTGTTTTGATTTTTGGGCGCCCATTCCAGATGGTCCTGCTCACCCAGACCCACGCCCCCTGCCTCTGGTTCCTCCAGGGCCTCCAGGGCCTGCATAGACAGTCCGTCAATGGCGAATGTCTATGTTTGGCCCG
Source organism: Aspidapion aeneum (assembly GCA_963576565.1). Taxonomy (NCBI): domain Eukaryota; kingdom Metazoa; phylum Arthropoda; class Insecta; order Coleoptera; family Brentidae; genus Aspidapion; species Aspidapion aeneum. The sequence goes on along the minus strand of OY755041.1, from coordinate 58,377,179 downwards.
GTGCAGAGGCTTCACTGTTCAGGGTTACCCAGTCAGCAGTGTTTAGGCCATTGTTTTGCGCACGGAGACGTTTAGCGACAATCTGAGCAGTGAGCCGAGTCGCCTGCTCATCGTCGGGGATGTACGCTACTACAACGTGTGGCCTGGGAAGTTCTTCCCCTCTGACGAACCTTAATTGTGACCCTTCCCATGGTTGTAGAGTTGACGACACCTCTGCCAACCATTGGGCGCTTTGTTCGTCAGCGCAAGTCAGGTTTAACCATCCAGGCCGATGAGTACAGCCTAGAAATCGGACCTGCGCGCCAGTAGGGATATCTGCTAGAGACCTTAGGATGGCCATCTGCAGTGCCCTTAGGTTTTCTCCTGTGAGGCTTTCGGAGGGGTAGTTTTTGTGGACAATGCCAACTTTAACTCCCTCTGCCGAAGCGCTGTAGGAGGCTCGGCAGGGTCTTTTCGACTCCTGCTCTGGAGTATTAGCACTGGACCGTGGACGTTTGGAGCTTGGCTTTACCGTCTCCATGTTTAGCGGTCCCTCTAGTGCCCGTTTGTGGGCAGCTGAGTATTCCCAGCCGTCCTGAAGCCGTTTTTTTGCCGAGCCAGAAGATCACTGAGAATATCTAGAATAGATCACATAAGAAATGAGATCATAAAAGAAAGAATGGGAATCGAGGGAAGCATAACGGATGACATCACTAAAAGGTAACTGATATGGCACAGCCATGTACAACGGATGAACAACGAAAGATTACCAAAGCAGGTCCTAGAATGGCAACCAATAGGGCGCAGAAAAAGAGGGCGTCCTAAACTAGAATGGCAACAATGGTGAGTGGGCTTTCGGGCTGTTCGGCCGTCTTCGTTGGAAATTCGTTCTCAAGAGAGAAACCGACAATCAGTCAACATCTCCTGAAGATGCCATCCAATCGAGATGGCGAAACGTCGAGAACGAATTTCCAACGACGACGGCCGAACAGCCCGAAAGCACACCACCATTGGACGATGGCCGCGAAAGCCTTTCACAATTTGTAGAACGGCAACAGTCAATCCAAAGATCAATGAGTCAAAAGAATCTGACAGAGGATGATTGTCAGGATCGAAAAAGGTGGAGAATAGGCGTCGGACAAAGTAGAAAAACGTTCTAAACCGACATAGTAGTAGTATATCTAAAAATATTTGCAATGAATATTGTTCCGCTAACTAGAGATTTTTCCGTATGTGCGCTACCATAATATTCTGTCGTAATAACACACAACAAAATTTAAAATGCGTAAGTACACGAGCACATTTACAGCCGAATTTTATGGAATTTATCAAGCGCTGAAATATTATAAATCATGTCTTCAGCAAAAAGCCCATAGTAAAAAAATTTTAATGATTATTTCTGTAATACGAGATGAATTTAAAACAACATCTTTGATGTGGGTTCCATCTCATATTGGCAACGAAGAGGCAGATGAAGCAGCTAAACAAGCTATTGAAGATCCAGATTGCATGACAGTGCGTAAAACCTAAGCGAAGGGATTTTGCTTTGTTTTTATCAGTATAAAAACTTATTGTGTTTCCCCTATAGCATATTTTAATTATTTTTTATGTTTTTTTAGTAGTAGAGGAATCCCAAAAACTTTTTGTGGTAAAATGTACTATTTTGTTTTTAATTTCAGCTTTTAAGAATTAAAAAACCAAAAAATATGTGTTTTTAAAAATCCTTCCTTCATTTTAAAAAAAATTGTCAAAGTGTAATACACCGTTTTATTGGAAATTTTAACACTTTTTTACAAATGTAAGCAGTTTATACAGGGTGGTCCCGGTTGTGAAGAAATTTAATAAATTAGAAATTTATGTTTGTAGAATCTCGTATATCCGTAAATAGCCTCTGCGCCACAGAAAAGTTAACAAAAAACTTAACTTTAAGTAGTTTCTTGGTACCGTGGAATGGTACTGTATATATGTACAAAATTTGGCAAGGAGGTGAATTGTTTGGAAATCCAAAATTTTTTGTCTGTTCTGTATAATTGTATTGCAATTAAAATAATATTGCTCCGCTATCTAGTGATTTTTCCATGTGTGCGACGGCCTGGTTTGTTTGTGTTTGCACGTTGCCGCTCAACTGTGTGAATCGCGTCATTTATTTCATAGTATCACGGACCGCAATAAGGCGCTGACTGTGACGTAGCACGGCACCCCGACACAAAACAGGATTCTGGAACGACCAGCATCTAATCTAATCGTGTTATTGACTGAACTTACTCATTATTATCCGATTATTTACCATCTCTTTTTAAACTAATGTATTTATAAGGGCGTAAGGAAATAATGGTCCTCTCGTTTTATTTACTAAACTCACACATTGTCATCCAGCTACTTACTCTATCTTCTTATCCTAAAGTAGTGGGACCGGCGCACCCAATCTAAAACAGTCTTGGGATTATTTTGCAAATAAAAGTGTTTATAAAATGTCCTTTTGACAATCAATGTCAAGCGACTTTCTTCCATCAGCACACAGTGGGCTCGCGGATCTGATTTTTCGACAAAAAGGGTTAAATTAAAAACATACTGAAGCTTCTGAACACCTTTACTAAAAAAGAGTAGATAGTTCATTAGGCCTTGAAAAAACTGTAATTTGATTGACTTGTTTTTTAGAAATGGTATTTTTCCTTTCAAAGGAACGCGCTAAAGTATCATATTTGTATAGCGATTTGATCCAGATTTAAAGCCGTTTTGCGACAATATTTTTTTATGTTGTATAAAATTCGCATAAAATAAGTCTTGTAGAGAAGGGTAAGTAGATTTTATACCTGTACATTTTGATTCCAATTTTGATGTGTAAACAGGTAAGACAATGTTTTCTATAAAAATATAAAATTCTGAAATATGGTGGACAAAAATTTTGCTTCAGTCATCAACCGTTTTCTTTAAAGTTTAATTTGCTTAAAGAGTACATATCTTTCAGAAATTATAATTTAAAATCTGTTCCCACAAGTTGCCCATATGATATTATTAATTTACTAAAAAGTGCTTGTCTATTATTTTTAAAGCACTTTAGACTAACTTAAACAAATAAAAATAGAAACAATATATATTAATTAAAAATAAAAATAATGTATAGAATATTCAAAAAATAATAAGTTAAAAATAAAAAATAATAATATGTTCAGTATAACACGTCATTTTAAAGAGAATTTTATACTAATTTTAAAAATCAAATATAAAGAAAGTCACTCTATAAAAAATACCAACTGCGATATCTCAAAAACCAAACATTACAGAACTTATGAAAAAAAAATAGGTAAAAAAACTTTTATTTTGAATCATCAGCAGTTTTTGAAACCTGACCTTGTAACAAACTAATATAAAAACGTGGACGCTTTAAAAATGATTATTTTGTTGCACTTAAAAACACATTTTTCTAGAGATGTCATTCTTATTTGTTTATGCAGTCGTTAAACTTGCAGGTTCTTATCCGCTCCAAAGTCAGGGTTACATTCGCATTATTTTCTAGTTTTATGCAAACTCCTCATCCTTTCCAACGCAGCTTTGTTACGCATTACACGGTGAGCTCAATTTAACCTTAAACAACCCCAAATACCAAACACAAATCGGTTCATAAATAGTCAGGGTTACATTCGTATTATTTTCTAGTTTTATGCAAACTCCTCATCCTTTCCAACGCAGCTTTGTTACGCATTACACGGTGAGCTCAATTTAACCTTAAACAACCCCAAATACCAAACACAAATCGGTTCATAAATAGGATAAAGATTTTGGGTTCGCCATGCTAGTTTTTTTTTGTTTGGTAAACATTCAGTTCCAGATTTAATACATATCGGTTCAAAAATGTAAAAGTTCTCAATTTCGGATCCACCATGATATGTTGTTTTAGGTTTGAGTTAGAAATCTTAATTATCGGTTTTATACACCCCAAAGTTTCAATTTTAATACATATCAAAATCATATTTAGCGTATATTAACACTCCAAAGTTCTAAATTTCATACTTATTGGTCAATAAATAGGAAACTTCGCTATTTTGATTAATAATTACTTTTTTCTTATTTTAAAACCAAATATTGTTACAAAACCGATTTTTCTAATTTTGGTAAAAAATTAGGTCCGTGATCCCATTGTGCCGCGCTATGAGTTGGACAGCAATAAAAAATTGGCTGTGCTTTAAAAAGAGATACAAATGAGTATGTTCCAAAATTACAATTTATGTTGGGGCGCAAATTTAAAGCTACGTCACGAGTCAGCGCCTTATTGCAGTAACGTTGCGACACCGCGCTGCAGAAAAACGCTTGGGTGTATCGGCGCTAAAGAGTGACTTTAGACCATTTGTAAAACAGAGCGCGTACAACCTTTGGCAAAATGAGTGGAATCAAAACACTAACCGTAAACATAACTCATTTAAACCAAGTGTTAAACCGTGGAAATCTTGAATGCCTAATAGAAAAATGCAAGTATTATTATGACGTCTTCGCATAGGCCACACAAAACTTACTAACCAAACTTGCTTAAAAAAGAAAGTCCTCCTCATTGTGACTGTTGTAAAAGACTAACGGTAAAACACATTCTAACCACCCCGACATGTGCAAGATTTAAAGAATTGCAAACCTAACACAAACTTAATAAACTTAAAACATCCTCCAAAACGAAGCTAGCTCCACTAGGAATTTAATTAACTTTCTGCAAGAGAGTAATATTTCCACATTTAATTGTAAAACGTTCCTGCGCTAATAACCCTGCGTGGTTGATCCGCTTTGCTTCTAAATAATAAAAAAAACAAAGTTTAAAAAAAATGCTTAATGACCGGCATCATAATTTTGAAAATGGCAATGGCAGCTGAACGCTAAACGTTAGGAATATTCTCCTTAAAAGAAAAATCATCGAATGAACTGTCGGTGATATCATTTCCGTTATTTCCTTTTATTGTTTTGGAGAAAAAGCGGGTAATGGATTTGTTCTAAATGGCACCAATTCTTTTCGGTTTTCGGGCGCCTTAGTTGTTAATTACTTGAAAAATATGGTTTCCGACGCCTTCTGTTGCTTACAAAATAAAAGTATAAAAAAGAGCACATAATTTTTTTTTACCTTGTTAATACTAGTGCATAGGATTATACAAAGGAGTGGGGAAGTAATGGTGGTAGTTCGCCCCCTCAAGATTCGTAAAAAAAGAGTTTTTTCCTCTAAAATTTCAGAAATTTGCATGATAGTGTTTTTGTATTATACTTTTTGAAGATTAGGATCATAAAAAGTTTCCACTAGTACCTAGTCACAAACGAGCCAAAAACTGTAGAGTTTTCTATCTTCATGCTCAATTACCTTATTATTATACGGTATGTCCCTCTAAGTTGGAATCATATGGAAAACTTTTTTATTATTAATTTTAGGAAAAAAAGTTATTCTTCATAAAAAGTTCTGCATTCTCTAAAACCTAGAAAACAGTAATCAAATATCAAATTTTTGCAGTGGTATACGAGGTTTGTCAAAAAATATGAATTTTACTCAAGAGTAAAGTGCCTTTAAATTTGCAAAATAAATGAATATGCACTTATTACGCGTGTTAATTGCAAAATGATTAGAAAACATCGAAAAACTGTCCACATCAATTCAACCAATTTAAAAATATTTTTGAACCTTGAGTTTTTTCATGATGTTGAGGTTTTGTGTAGTTATTCTCCGCCTAATAAAAAGTAAAAACACAAATTTTTAAACTTTTTGGTTGCATATTTTTTGAGTTTTCCGTTTCCAAAACTAAAAATATTGACCCATTTTTAGCCTGCATCGGTTTCTTTAAACTTCTATAATTTTTAAACCGTTTAAGATAATTAGGTGAAACTCGCTATCTGTAGAGAACGATTTACAAGCCAAACTTTGATGTATTGATTGACTCATTTCCTATAAAAAGGACAAAGGGTCTATGCCAAAATTTTATTTTTGTTAAAATCTCAAAAACGGATTTTTTGTTTTTCTTAATTTTTATAAATTTTTTTCTTAGAATATATATTTACATGTGTGCTAAATTTTACCTTGGGATGATAATGGGATCATAGTTAAAAAAAATATTTATATCTTGATGCATATATTGTTTGATATTTTTATTACTATAAAAATTAATATCTAAAGTGCACATATTGTTATAAGGCATCTTATTTATGTAGCATGTATATTATAAAACGTGGACACCATGGGCAGCTGGTTTCGCTACGTTGACATTTAAATAAAGAAACAATTAATTAAAAAACGTACTTACATAATAACGGGCTCACAAGAATAATTGAGAACCTGTACATAAATGCCCCCTTTTCGTCCTTTCTCGCTGCAATGTTTGATATTGATGAAAATAGTTACATTATTTATCTCTTAAGCAGTGGTTAAGCGTCGAGCAAACCTTTAGGGGTGCACACCAAAAAATTATTGCAGCCACACCCAACAGGTAACGCCAAGTTGTCTCAGTGCACCAATTTAAGGGGGCAAACGTCGCCTGAAAACTTACCATCTGACAACACTGATATCCCATTGTTTGGCCAAATCTTTTTTCTAATAGAACTAGAAAATGAGAAAGCGGCACGCGTCGAAACTTTGAGGGGTGCTTTAAAAATTTAAAGCATTTTTCGCAACCGTATCTTGGCAGTTTTTTGCTAATTTATCTTATTCAAAAGATAAAAAAATATGTATGGCTAAATCCCAACAACACTTCAAAACAAAGTTTAAAAAATCTATGATCTTGCGTCACCTTGTATAAACTACAGCGAACTGTAACAATAATTTCTCGTTTTTCCTATGTTTTAGGTAAATACAAACAAAAACAAAAAATCTAACAAGATACGTTTGACAATTTTGACAAAATCTTTTATATAAACAAGATAAATATATATTTTTTCATTTTCTAAGCGAGATCTATTAGGATTTTTAAAAGCGGAGTAAAGTCGATATCGGAGCGAAAAAGTATACTTCATTATATTGCTACTAGGGGGCATCACTTATTCACCAGAATTAAAATCACGTGATTCTAATGAATGCAGAACACTAGGTAAATTCGGTAAAAAAAATTTCGGTGTAAGGTAATTAGCTGATCAAGGTCACATGACCCGTGTTTTAGTATTGGCTTAGAATATTGAACTAGCCATTATGTAATAGTGTAAGATTTGAATATTTCTTAGATATAAAATTGAGATGTTGATCCAAAAATGGTATATTCTTCGGTGAATCTGAACGATACATAATAATAATAATAATGATAATAAAGGTAATTCCCACATTGAATATAAAATCCCAGCTACTTGTTATATGGGACATATACTATTGTCGATTCAGTTTATTTTGCATCAACATTTAAAAAAGTTTGGTTTCTACTTCTTGGATATTCGTTGAGCAGCTGCAAGCTTACCATATATAGGTGTCCCATAACTTAGGGGCCATAGTGCCAGGGGATAGAGGAGGTTATTTCCGAGAAAAAAGTTTATATAACATGGGGGTAAACACATCTGTTCTTAAGATATAGGCTTTTTTAAGTTGTAGAAGTGGAGGGAAAAAGGGTTTTAAAAGCTAATTGTGATTCAAAAATGTGGTACTCTTTTTTTTAATTAAACTACAAGTTGAGGAGATACAGGCTGTCAAAATAACCACCAAAAATGTATAAAAAATAATAATTAAAAAAATAATAATTTTTGCTTACTTATTCTTTAAAAAAATATCCATAATATTTCATTGTTATGTCTCGCTGGAAACTTGTTTTTATTTTAAAAAAATATAAAAAAAAACATTGAGTTTAATATGACATTTATAAAAGTATATACAAAAAAAAATCGTTTTTTTCTAAAAAAAAATTGTGTGTGTTTAAGACCACACGGCAGAAGTCTAAACTTCAACAAGGCTAAATTAATAATACTGGCCTTCATCTGCATCATTATATCGCTCGCTGAATGCACGGATCACCCAACAAATCTCACAGTTAGTCGACTCGAGCCGGCTTCACCCGAATTAGCGTTACATAGCCGAGCCTGACGGCTCAGTTTAATTCACTACCCACAAAAACTGCTAAACGCACCTAAAGAGGTTTACACTTAAAAAAATTAACCGATTAATTTTTTTCACAACAATTTTTATTTCAATTTATTGCTCTTGTTCTAGTACACGACTTTACCCATTTTCATATTTCTACTGCGTTTTTTTAAAAAGTTATTATCAAAAAAGTTAAAAAAATTGACAACTTTGATGCTCTGTATCTCGACAAAGAGTTTTGACTCATGCATTATGGGAACGTTTTTATCAGACAAGACCTCTATCACCTGGTGGCCTACGGCCCCTAAGTTTTGGGACACCCTATATAAGCAAAAACCGGAAATTATTATTTTTTCAAAGCTTTGGAGATTGTATTAGTTTTTACGGCTCCAGTAGGTAAAAAACAGCGCTGTGCAAAATGGCGCGGAACAAAATAGGAGCGACAAAATAGCACTGCGACAAACAGCGCTACGATAAAATAGCAAGGGAAAATTGCTCACAGATAAATAAATAAACTTAAAAAAGCGCTACTTTGATGCCGCTATTTTGTTCCGCGCTGTTTTGTACCGGTGCCTATATTTACCAAGTTTCAATAGCACCAAAGTTTAAAAAACAGGCAGGCTTACGTTATGACACCCGCACAAAAGTCCAAGAAAACGAAATCGAATCGTTAACTATTATGAGGCTAAATTTGTTCGCGTTCATAATTATCATATTGGACAAGTCTGTTTGTTCGCAAGTGTCTAGGTCTCAAATTAGTGAACCGATTTAAATGCGACTTTCTTTATTGAAATCTGGATTTATTGTTGACTAGATGTAACAGAAGTTGTTGATAACTATTTTTGTATTTAATAATTAAATGGCTCATGTTTTTAATTTTCTTAATATTGTTTATTGTTATGAAGCATATTTTACACTATCAACTCCTAAAATAAGTAAATACTAAAAAATGGAATTATCTCCAAACTTAGTGGGCATAGACACTTCGTTTCTCAGGTGGCTGCTAACTTACCTCAAGTGTTAAAAAAGTTTTCAGTAAGGATCGTTTTTACGGCATCTGCTGGTTTCTCTGAAAACATACAACTAAAACCTGTAAATTATTGACAATTATGCAGGATATATAGGTTTCTTTTCTTATGTAGTTATTTTAATGACTTCTAATTCGAAATGATTGGGTTTTTTAAGGATATGGAATTACCTCAGGTTACGTCAGGTCTAGCCTGACACCTAATTTGAAAATTATCTTGCTTTATTCATATACTTCCAAAACCCCGTAACAAAAGAAAACTGAATATTGCATAATTTGTATCGATAATTGTCAGAAACATTATTCTGTTTTAATATTTTATACCGCACGATAAAAAAAATTGTCTTAGATCAAAGCAAATTGCTTTGAAGTAAAATAATTTATGCTTTCCTATTCACCAAGAGAATATTTTCTTGATATAGCACAAAAAATGTCTTGCCTCTTATTTTAATGTGAAACAGATTTTTTTTTTATAAATTAGAACTGAATGAAGAAAATTTGCTTTGTTACTAAATGGAATATACTGAAACAAAACAATTAAAGAAGAAAAATTTCTCATTTTAAGATTAAACATTGCGTTGAACTAAAAAGAAATATTTTAATTCAAAACAAATTGTTTTACGGTAAAACAATTTATTCAAGAAAAGAACGTGTTTTCATTCTAGACAAAAATTTTTACCGTGGGCGTTTTCATTATTAGACAAGGCAAAAATTTAGGATGTCAAACTAATTGTACCTCTTTACCACATTTTGTACACATATATAGTACCATTCCACGGTTCCAAGAACCTATACTTCGTCAAGTTTTTTGTTTACTTGTCTGAGGCGCAGAGGCGATCTACTGACATACGAGATTCCTACAAACATGTCTCTTATTTATTATATTTTTTCACAAACGAGATCACCCTGTATATCTGCCTATATTTTTTAAAAGCTGTTAAAATGTCTAATTAAATGATGTATTAGAATTTTTTTGAAATTAAGTATTTAGTTTTTCCAAAAATTTGTGATTTTTGAAAAAATATTTTTTTTGTTTTTTAATCCTCAAAAGCAGAAAATATAAAACAAATAATACGGTTTACCACAGAAAGTTTTTGAAATCTGTTAACTACTAAAAAATAATTTAAAAAAGTCAAATTTGCTACTATACAGGGGAAACACGATAAGGTTTTATGCTGACAAAAACAAGCAAAATCTCATTTTTTTAAAGATATTTTATTGACTCGGATTAATCGAATTTTCTTTAAAATATTTTGAATTATTCACCAGTATGCAGCAAAATTTTGGTGCTTTCGCAAAAAAAATTCTAGATACAAGGACATAAGCCACACAAATAATAAAAATGCCGATTTGGTGTCAATTTTGTCCGTTTTTGCCATTTCTACTGGGGATTTTATCTGGTAAAATTTTTTTCGTTTCTTATATATTTCTAAATAAAAAAGTGTCACATTTGTCTATCTGCGCGATGGTGCTCTATATCCAATTATTTATTCTGGCAAGCCATGTTTTTTTTTTAGTATTTCTATTAATTTTTTATACTTTACAATTATCAACAGAAATATTATGGTTGACGAGCAAACTTGATATTTTTCTTTAATTTAAAAAAAAAATTAAACAGCTTTAAAAAATATTTTGGCAGTATATACAGGGTGGTCCCGTTTGTGAAGAAATATAATAAATGTCAGTAAATCGCCTCTACGCCACAGACCAGTTAACAAAAAATAAAGTAAGGTCTTGGAACCGTGGAAGGTGCTGTATATGTATTGGTTGATATAGAGAAAACCCAAACGAACTCGTTCTTTTGCTTGTAGATATTCGCATGGTGTAAACGGCCTGCAAACGATATTCGCTCCATTGCATTAAAGACCAGCGGTACAATAATTGGAAAATTTAATGCGTCCCTAAAACAAAATTATTTTTTAAATAAAGCTAGAAAGCAGTGCAAAGAACTAACCACTTCAATTTCCCTCATAATATTAAAATAAATAAGTACTGCTTATTAGAAAAGGTCCTTAAATTACGTAACGCAAAAATTCAGGATTTTTGACCCCTCCCTCCCCCCTCGTAACGCATTTTCAAGAAAAAACACATGAAAAAAAACATTGAGTGTAACGCAAGGCCAAACCCCCCCCCCCCTAGAGCGTTACGTAATTTAAGGACAGGCCCTTAATTGTTATAATAGTTTACAATATACTTTACCTATCATTATTGATGGTCTCCTTGAATGAACCAGAGAATTTTTTGAATATACAAAAAATTAGTAAAAAGTAATGTTTTTGCTAATAAAAATTCAAAATTTTTGCCTGCGGCGCATGAAAGTATCTATTGTTATAATCATCGAACTTACAACCACTGACTAATTCAATAAAACGCTGATTAAAAAAATATATACCGTTCTTTACCAACAGAGAATGTCACCTAAAGTGCCCCCCCCCCTTGAGAAGCACCTTTGGATCCGCCCTTGGTTTCAAATATCTTAGGAAATAAAGCTTGTTATATTTTATTTAAAATATATTTTCATAAACCTTAAAATACTAAATAAATTTTCTAGCTACTTTTTACTTTATTGAATATATTCCAATAAACAAATAGACTCTCAGGCAGATGTACGATAAGATATCCCTAATTTAGGTCAAAATATTTGAAAAGAATTTTTTGACGTTATTTATACTTAAAAAAATAAGAAAAACAATAAAAAATTATTAAATTACTCACCCTGTCTCCGTGTTGGCTTTCGCAACTTTTCCTTCTCTTCCTTGGTCCGCAAACTCCTCATCATGAGTCACCAAGGTATCACTAAAATTTAACATGCAATTTTTATGATATATCATACGTGTAATGGCCATCTAGTTCAGTTTCGAGAAAAACCAAATAGTAGGATAACATTTATGTGTAAATATTTAATTATTAATTTTTGCATTGTTTATACAGGGTGTCCCATAACTTAGGAGACATAGGCCAACAGGTGATAGAGGTCATGTCTGATAAAAAGTTTCCGCATGGGTTCATCAAAGTTTGAGATTTTTTAAACTTTTTTGATAATAACTTTTTAAAAACACACAGTAAAAATATGAAATTGGCTAAAGTCGTTTATTAGAACAAGAGCAATAAATTGAATTAAAAATAATTTTCTTTAAAATTAATAGGTCAATTTTTTTCAGAAAAAACTTTTTGGTATTAATTTTTGTAAATGCCATATTTTATTTTTTATACATTTTTGGAGGTTATTTTGACAGCCTGTATCTTCTCAACTTATACTATTATCAAAAAAAATAATACCACATTTTTGAATTACAATTACCTGAGTATTCAGCTGGCTGTGACAGATTTAATTTTTTTTCTAAAACCCTTTTTCTCCCTACTCGTCTAACTTTAAAAATCCTATATCTTAAAAACAGATGTACGTTGACCCCCATCTTATATAAACTTTTTTCTCGGAAATAACCTTCTCTCACCTCCCTGAAAATATTAAGATAAATATTTGTTACAATATTTTTCGATATACTTTACCTATCATATTTAATGATCCACTTATTCTGCTTTCTTTTGTATGAATAGGAATGCTCATATGAAATTCTGTATCTGTAAAGAATAATTCAAAAGTAAATGGATCAACTACCTTCCTAGCTAATAACCTACTGTAGAAAGCATAGCTGCTGTAAAAATATGTTCAAAATATCTTAGAAACTAAAGCTTGCTAGAATATATTTAAAAAATAAAGGTATGAAAAAAAATTATAAAAAAAATTAGGCACTTGTTCGTGCGTTTTCTTATTTTTTGAAAATCACAGAAGCAACTGATTATTATTATCTGCCTACTGTATTAAAAAATAACTACTTACTTATTATGATGATGTTAAAGAGGCCGGGCGAGCTTTTTCTTTTTCTTTTTGAACAAAAAATTTAAACATTTACTTTGAAACGAATAAAATGCCAAAGTATTTGATTAGTGACTTTAGGTGACACTGTCATCCTAAAAATTCTAACAGGAGGCCTTACTGTACTTTAACCAAATTCGGAACACTCTGTCCTAGGTCGACATCACCTATTACTCTAAACAAAAGCACCTACCGGGGGCAATGCTTTACTCAGTAGTGCCACCTTTTCACTGATATTTAACTATTTTGCATTGTTGCATTTTACGTAAAAAATTGCCTAAATCGATTTTGTCCCCCTACAGCCAACGGCAACCGGTGGGTGGCATCACGAGGGTGCGGGCGTTATCGATCGCCGCAATTGATTCACAAGAGCATGAACCGAAGTAAGGCCCAGATTCTGTGTACTGTAATTCTCTATATTTCGTAATTATAATGCGACATAACATAGGCGGTAGCCAACATCCTCGTTTCAACTCAAATTCAAACACATACATACCGGGTATTTATTCTTAGTTAGTATTCAACTCTTTGGTAAATTCCTTTTGGAGTTTATTGATACTTTATGATAAAATTATCAATTAAAGAATGGTCAGATTTTAATATTTTTTTTAAGTAAAATTTGGGAGTGTACGTGCACATGTGCACTTATGGAAGAACCGCCACTGCTCTTAAAATAGTGGCAAAATCGGCCGTAAGGTAATTAAATATCAGAGGTGGCGTATTATTCTGACTAATGACTTTTTGTAAATAGCAGTAGTTGCGTAAACATGGCGTTTCGTAGCGTGTTTTCTCAGTCAGTTTGCGACGTATCCGTTATGGAAATTAATTTGATTTTACGTAGATTTCAGTTCCATAAATCGAAAAAAAATTGTTTGGTATTTTCCACTTAATGTTGCAACCCCTATGACATGGAATAAATAACATATATTTTTCGATGCCTATGATGATCAAAATCATCCCACAATAGTGAGAAATTCCAGAAATGTGACAGAGTGGATGTGTAATCTTAACTTAGGATTCGAAATAAGTAAGTGAAAATAATTAAAAAGTGTCGAAATAGTATAATTTCAGTCACGGCTAATTTATAGGTGAAATATTAAAGTAGAGGAATTGCCAAATAGTTATATTTAAGGTAAAATAAAAGAATTTTGAACAACATCAATTTACAAAACAAATATAAAAAAATTTTGAAAAATAAAAAATCCGTTTTTAAACTGCATCAAAAATAAATTTTGTGGTGAGACCCCTGCATTTTTTTTAAAAGAAGGATACCACTAGGCAGGCCATAATTAAGCTTGTAGACCTGTAAGATTACACAGAAACTTTTACGTTGATATACCCAATACTTTATGAATAACAAGGGTTTAAAGAAATCAAGTCAGTCTTAAAAAAGGCGATATTAAGCATTAAAAAAAAATTAATAACTCAAAAACTAGACTGCTAAAAAATCTAAAATTTTGCATTTTTACTTCTTTCTACTTAGTAAAGAATTTGACCAAAAATTATGAATATCAAAAGTGACAAGGTCCAAACCATGTGTTGATTTGATATGGACATACCCAAGAGATACATGTTCATTCAAAATAGAAATATTAGTAAAAAATAAAATAATCTGAAGTTTTAATTTAAATGGATGTACGTGCCTGTTTAAACGTCATTTTTTATCAACTTTTTTAGAAACATTTTACGATATTGTCAAAATTAAAGGTACTTTACTCTTGAGCAAAACTCATATTTTTTTAAAAACCTCGTATACCACTGAAAAAATTTGATATTTGATGACTGTCTTCTAGGTTTTAGATAATGCAGAACTTTTTATGAAGAATAACTTTTTTTCCTAAAATTAATAATAATAAAGTTTTCCATGTGATTCCAACTTAGGGAGACATATTAGTAGTAGATATATATATATATATATATATATATATATATATATGTTCCAGCTCAAAATGAGGAGTGAATTACGTTATTTCCAAGAAATCCTATTGTTCTATTGTTCTTTTGTATGCAGGTGTCTTTTTAACAATAGGCGAAGGGTCATTGTCTTTTTAACAATAGCTTAATAGTGCGAGAGTTTTTAGCATAGACGAAGAGTACGTGTCTCTTTTTGACTTTGATATTACAATTTGCAGTTATGGCAGCTTTTGTTTTTTTGACAATAGCCGAATAGCACGACTAGTTTTTTGGGCATAGGCTAATAGTATGAAGGTAATTTTGTATCAGTAGGAGTTTGGACGGGGTTTTTAGAGCATAGGCCAATAGTGTAAATGCTTTTTTGACTTTGATATTACAATTTGCAGTTATGTAAGCTTTTGTTTTTTATATGCAAGTGCGAGTGGGTCTTTGTCTTTTTGACAACAGCCGAATAGCGTGGGCGGTCTTTTTGGCTTTGATATGATATCGCATAGTTGCGAAGGCCATTATCTTTTGTGTACAGAGGCGAGCACGGTGAGTGGTCTTTTAACCTTGATATGACAATGTAAATTTATGTGTGTCTCTGTCTTTTGTGTGCAGGTGTGAGTTTGTCTTTCTCTATTGTATGTGGGGGCAAACAACAAAGGGTGTTTTATTTAAGGTCACTCATCGTAAAGCAAACTCTACAGGTAGCGAAGCCTGACACTGATTTTCTATTTTTGGGTTATAATTTTTGACATGTTTTCCTTGATTTCGCATTGGCGGCTCGTTCTTATTTAAAAATGTGGTTTAAAACAATCTAAAGATCTATTTAATAATGATACAGTTTCAAAATAGTGCAGCATAACTTTTTAACTCTAATTACATAAATATATATAGTTTAGGTACCTTCATACTGTGTGAAACAACATCTTTAAAAGAAAACCGAACTGCCGCGCCAATGCGAAACCGAGGAAAACATGTCAAAAATATTAACAAAAAAATAGAAAGCCTGACGTTGGCTTCGCTTCCTATAAAGCTTGCCTTTACGATGAGTGTCCTTAGTTTTATTGACTTCGACAATGAATGGCCTTGAGCCCAAATCTATTACGGAACAAGTCAGGACAAGTCTAAGTAAAGATTGCATTCTCTTGTTACTAATTACACCAGGCCAAAGAAGATATATCAACAAGAAGCGAAATACTGTCACTCAAAGCATTGTTCATATGGGAAACCAGGGCTATCAAAACGGACGGGCCACGATCCTCCACTTTGTTAACGTCACATCCGGGGCTGATTTTTTTTATGGTTGCGTCACGACACAGCTGATTGGCTTTAAAATATTGAAGTTGGAATGACGGTTCATGAATATTTGATTTTTTTTAAAATAAAGCCGGTTTTAAGATTGTTTTTATTATATTCTTGAAGAACAATTTTTTTTTAATGTATAGTAATCCTTAATTTTCCAGAGCCGCTTCATTAGCTCACACTAAAAATAAATTCAAAACAGAAGCGAATGTGACAAACACAGATGATAAAGTCAAATACATGTCAAATATAACAGTTGGCATTCGGTACATGGCGGGTAATTTAAATTCAAAGTAATGAATGCTAAACTTTGAAGATTTTAACCTTTTAATCATCTTGCATCCTTACAAAAGTTTGGTGGAATATGGGGATGGTGTCGGAGAATATTTCACTGAAATTTCGCCGAAATCTGTAGTGCCATTTTGAAAATATCATAAAAAAACGTCTGACCTCCCATAAGACCCAATGTAAAAATCAGCCCCCAGAGAACAGCTGATTTTTCCAGGGTCGTGGCCTCTATTTTTGTGTTGGCCTTGGGGAAACAAATATGTGACGTCACGCTTGGACCAAATGACACTAATGCAGTTATATTACACTGAGAAAAATTTTGTGTAACTGTGGTTTGATGAGCGGCTAGTTTACAACTTGCATTCCGTTTGCTATTGGTCGAAATAGTCAGCTGACTTTTTGATGTTGAACGTTGCCGTTTAAGATTATTATTATATTATATTAAGAGATGGTGCCACCAGTCAAGCATTTAACAAACATTATGTTTACAGCTTTCGGTGTAAAATACAAATATATACTAGTAGTAAGTGATTAAAAAGTGTATTGGTTTGTGCAGTAGATACCTATTGAATTTAACTAAATCTATGCATATGCCGATAAGTTTTTTTTTATTGTTTTTTAAAAACATATTATATTCTTTTACAGTTCATGTCATTATTTTTGGTCATAACTTTTTACAACTTTTTTTTGTTGCCCTATGCTTTTTGTTATGGTAAACAACTGATAACTGTCAAAAAGTTATCTCAGAAATTATGATATATAGTTTAAATTAGCTTCCCTATCCTGTTTTCCTGTCGAAATCGGTGTTAACCTAACCCTGATAAATTATTCGACAACGTATCCTAACCTGTCCAGACACGCCACGGTTAGGATACGTTTCCCATCAATTGACCACGGTTAGGTTTTGTTTCAGTTTGGTTTAACACCGATTTCAACCTCCCAAAACGAGGACAGGAGAGTTTTAATTTTAAAAATCCCGCCTGACTATGTCAACCAATAGCAAATGGAATGCAAGTTGTGAACTATCCGCTCGTGTGGTTTGTGGTGCATTTTTATTACACGAAGAAAAAAATCAAATTAAAATGGACATTACACCTATATAATCATATAAGTGTGGTCATAGAAAATCGACCCTTTTTAACTTTTTATTTGATTGGTTGCCAAAACGGTTATATATTTTTATCGAGAAAAATCGGTTACGATATTATTAATAACAAAAAAATAAACAATAATTATTGTAATATTTATAAAAATCTAAGTAATATTATATTGTTTAAAGATTCTTTCCGGCCATTTTAAATTTAAAAATTATGAGAAAAAGGAAAAAAAGGAGATTGACCATAAAATAAATTTTGTTAAAGTAGAGATTTTCATAAAACGTTTTGAATCTCCGTTATATGTTTTTATTGTTTGAGAAACAGGAACATGCCCAACCACAATTGGGAGAAAATACAATTAATAGCTATTTACGTTACTAAACCTGTAAAGATAGTTTCCGGTCGTGTATCATACGTATTTTTTTTAAACCGGTATAAAACAGCACAAACACAACCAACGTAAATAATAATTTTTTTAAAACGAGATGAAACACTACAAACATGCTAATCTACATGTAGATATTAAAGTACTTACTCAAAAGCTACTATATTTATAAATATCAAAAAACCCATTGGTTGCATTTATAACTGACTATATTTCAATTAATTCATGCTTAATTTTAAATTTCACTTTATATTTAAGATTATTTTTAAAAAAGGAATCGTAAAAATAGATTTTCCGGTCTCTTTGCTGATTTTCCGTGAATTTTGAAAACCGAAAATTTTCCAAAAAGAAAAAAATATACACAAAGTACTTGTTTTCCAGTCGGTTTAAAAAAAAATAATTACAGCTAAAATATGCAAAAAAATTTTGTATATAAAAAAAATTCTAACTAATATAGAAATAAATTAGGTAGTCTTAGGCGGGGGCAATCGCCATTTTTTTTCGGAGAACTTTAAAAATAAGAGGTACATTCTGGTGTATTACACACCTACATGCAATTCTTTTATGAAAAGAAAATTTCCACTAGACACTAGAGAAATGGATAAGTCGGATAAAATATTTTGGAGTAATCAGCTGCTCGTGCCGGTGGCGAGCTGACGACGCACATTATAAATACCGGTACAAACCTTATTCTCTTTTAAAACTCGTTACATCCTATAACTCATAGAACATGCTAGCGTTGAAAGGGATAACAAATATATTTATAGGCCAAAGTGAAACATACATCCCTGTATACAGGACGAGGTTCCATTATACAAATAAACAAATAAGGTTACCATTCAAACAAAGTAAATTACAGGGATTCCTGACAATATTTTTGCTAGTAAAGTTTTCAATTTGTTTTTTTTTCGTGTAAAACAAAAATTGCTCAATTTTTTCTTTGAGTGTAATAGTACTGCATTACTGTCATTAAGGTATTGTCGCTTCTTGTTGATATATTTTCTTTGACCAGGCGTTCATTCTTATGCTTTGTATGCAGCTGCAAAAGGTATTATTGACTTCGACAATGAATGGCCTCGAGCCTAAATTTATTACTCAACAAGTCAAGACAAGTTTAAGTAAATATCGCATTCTCTTGGTACTAATTACACCAGGCGTTAATTCATTATGCTTGGTATGCAGCTGCAAATGGTATTATTGATTTCGACAATGAATGGCCTTGAGCCTAAATTTATTACTAGTTATGTGAACTTTTGTGCGCAGGCGCGAGTGGGTCTTTGTCTTTTTTACCATAGCCGAATAGCGTGGGTGGTCTTTTCGGCATTGATATGATATCGAATAGTTGCGAAGACCATTATCTTTTGTGTACAGAGGCGAGCACTGTGGGTGGACTTTTAACCTTGATATTACAATGTAAATCTATGTGTCTTATGTCTTTGTCTTTTGTGTGCAGGTGTGCAGATGTGAGTGGGTCTTTGTTTTTTGTATGTGGAGGCGAACAAGGCAAATGGTCTTTTTTTTTACCCTGAGAATGGCCTTGAGCTGAAATCAATACTTCAAAGCCGGCCATTCATTATACATTAATGTGTCAAGGTTGTATATATTTCACAACAAAGGGTGTTATATTGGCCTCGACAATGAATGGCCTTGAGTCCAAAATTTATCAACCGACAAGCCAAGACAAGTTTGATATCAACCGACAAGTCAAGACAAGTTTAAGTCAAGATCGCATATATTGCAAAAGAGTGGGTGGTGTGTGAATCATACCAGTTGTTTTATTTTTGTATGCAGAGGCTTATAGTCTGAGAGGTATAATATTTTTTACCCAACAAATCAAGACAAGTTTAAGTAAAGATCGTATTCTCTTGGTACTAATTACACTAGGTGTTCATTCATTATGCTTTTTCAAAATTAGGAATGCTGTAAAATGACATAATATTATCAAAATTTACATCAAAGAACTGCTACAGCTTGTGATTTGTGGTCCAATTAATGTAAAGTATATGGGCACCTAAGCTAACACTTATACACATAGGTATAGTATACGTGTGACCTAATATAACTAAAAACTGAAATATATTTTATTCAACTCCAGACTCAATTACTTTTCGTTTGATACCACACAAACCACGTTTTAAATTAAACTCGACACAAAACCCAGCCCAGGTACCAAATTGCATTCAAATCAAGCAAGCTGTTTTTGGGTTATGAGACAGACAGAGAGTCAGACAGACAGACATACAAACACACACACACAATAGTATACGTGTGAGCTAGTATAACTAAAAACTGAAATATATTTTATTCAACTCCAGACTCAATTACAATTCGTGTGATACCACACAAGCCATGTTTTAACTTAAATTCAACACAAAACCCAGCCCAGGTACCAATTTTCACTCAAATCAAGCAAGCTGTTTTTAGGTTATGCACGTTGGTCTTTACAGCTAGACAGACAGACATACAAACACACACAGACAGACGACGCGACAAAAAAAAGTTTTAAAATCATCTGAAATACAAAGATATATAGTATATTATATTTACTACCCAACAAATCAAGACAAGTTTAAGTAAAGATCGTATACCACACAAGCCATGTTTTAACTTAAACTCGACACATAACCCCGCCCTGGTACCAAATTTCACTCAAATCAAGCAAGCTGTTTTTGGGTTATGCTCGTTGGTCGTTACAGACAGACAGACAGACATACAAACACACACACACAGACAGACGGCGCGACAAAAAAAAAAGTTTCAAAATCATCTGAAACACAAAGATATATAGTATAGTAGTAGTGTAAGATAATATCAACAACAATTTCAGTCTTGGCAATCTAAGAATTAAATTTTTCGGAGAATCACAGCCATTTAACAAAATATTGCTCCTTATTATTATTTATGCTCTTCTTCATACCAAGAACATTAAAAAATAACAATAATTTAAAGGTCTGCTTAAAAATATATGCACTAAAAATATCGCAGTGCGTTATTAGGGTCTTATTGGCATAAAGTCATGCAATAATAGTGTCAGGCCGTATTTTGGCAGTTTTGCATTGGAATATGAGAGCTAATCTTTCAACATAAGGTTTTACTATACGAACCGAAATAAATACTGTCGACTTTAATTATAGATAAATAAACGTCTTGGTTTTAAATTCGACTTTGGTATTGAAAGAGCAACTGTCAACCTGCAATGTAAATCTGTCAAAATACTGCAACAATAATGTCATTGCATGGCCTCATTCCAATAAGTGCCTATTATTAAGATCTTTAAACAGGATCAACCTCTTTTGCACTTTTACCGAAACCAACTAACTTATTTTGGAATGTGTCTAAGTTAGTATAGTCACCTGAAATGCTCCTAATACGGGGTTCTATCGATTTCATGAAATTTTGCTTCAATCTGCCCTTCAAAAGTTATCCAAATTCATAGAAAATCTTCCTGGTATAATTTTTTTTTTTACGGGTATGCGCACTCGCAAGGAGATCCCTATCACGCTCGAGGAGCGGCAAGTGTGCGAAAATGTTGGTGCGTGTTGATTTTGAAACGGTTCAGGTTGTAACCTGCAGGGAAAACTGTCGCAGGGAGTTTATTCCACAGCGATGCTGTTCTCCAGAGATATGAATTCTGATATAATGAGGTTCTTGGTGCCTCTATTTTGACAATAAATTGATGGTTACCGTCTGTTTGACGTGTTCGCCTAGTAGGTGCTACTCCCGGGGGGATCATACGTGCCAACTCTTCAGAGCATTTTCCGTGATAATACCTGTAAAAGAGAGATAGATCGCCCACAGTTCTTCGATGTTCGAGACTATCCAAGCTACGGGTAAGTGCGGGGTCATTGATCAGCTTGATAGCTCGTTTTTGCACGGTGTTCAAAAGCATTAAGGTATGTTTGGGTGCCGCACTCCATATATGTGAGCAGTACTCCATAGTCGGTCGAATCTGGGCTTTGTAGAGTGTCAGCAGTTGGCTTGGTGTATACAGATGTCTTGTACGAAATAGCACCCCAAGCTTTTGGGACGCCCTTTTAGCTATATCTGCCACGTGACTGTGCCAAGACATGTTGGTCTCTGCAGTGACTCCTAAGATGTTCAACTGGCTCTGCAATGCGACAGCACTTCCAGATAGCATGATGTTTGGCTCACCGGTGCTGGTCTTTTTTGAAAACAGGGCTGCTTGGGTTTTCTGCGCGTTGAACTGTAGAAGGTTTTTGTTGCCCCAGTCCTCTATTATCTCCAAGTCGTTATTTATCTGTGATATTTCAGTTAGTCTAAGGTAATGGAATTCACGTGCGGAGAGACATGTGGGTGGTATGACTGAGGAGACTACATTGCCATCATCTGCAAAGCAATAAAGTGGATTTACTGTTTTATCTATGAGGTCATTTATGTAAATCAGAAAAAGTGTTGGCGAAAGGATTGCTCCCTGTGGCACACCAGCATTTATTTGGTAAGAGTTGGAGTTCCGGCCATCCAGTGCAACATAAATGGATCTATCCTTAAGGTACCTTTCAAACCAAGTGCACAGTCTCGGCGCCAATCCCGTTGCTTTGAGCTTGTTGAGCAGATTTTCATGCCAGACTTTATCGAATGCTTTAGATATATCTAAGGCAATTGTTCTTGTTTCACCTCGCAACTCAATCGCTTTTTGCCATAAGTGAGTGACGTATGTAAGTAAATCGCCAGTTGACCTATATTTTCGAAATCCGTATTGCTTGTCGTTGATAATTTTGTACTTTTCCAAGTACTTGGTTAGGTGATTGTTCACAACTCTTTCCATTACTTTTGATATCACCGGAAGTAGAGCAATTGGTCTATAGTTTAACAGATCTGTCTTTTTTCCTTTCTTTGGAATGGGTTGTACTGCGGCAGACTTCCATGATGATGGATATACTCCTTGCCTATAAGATAAATTGAATAATTTTGCGAAAGTTGGGGTGAGTTCGCTAGCACAATTTTTGAGTACTATCGCGGGAATGCCATCTGGACCCATTGCTTTATTTGTATCCAACTTTTTAAGGGATTTTCGTATTTCTCTGTGACAAAAGGGTACCTCTGGCATACTGTGGGAAACCCTTTCAATGAACGGTGGAGTTTTTCCATTTGGCACTGTTAGGTTTGAGTTGGAGGAAAAGATTTTGGCCAGCATATTGGCTTTTTCCTCTGATGTTGTGGCTGAGTGAGTATTTTTATCTGTAAGTGGTGGTATGGATGTCTTGGTGAAGTTTGATCCAACGGATTTTGCAAGAGACCAAAAGGACCTAGAACTACTTGGACAATTCAGCAACCTGTTTTTTATTCTTTGATTGTATGTTTCTTTGGCGGCGTCAATAGTAATTTTGCAACTATTTCTGGCTTCTATAAATTCTGTGTGGTTTTGAGCGGTTTGTTGTCGTTTCCAAAGGTTATATGCTCTGTGTTTTTTCTGTACAGCCGTTTGACACTGGCTGTTGAACCAAGGTTTTGCATTAGCTCTGCGTTTTATTGTATGTGGGATATATGCATCCATTCCAGATAAGATTACTTTTGTTATTTCATTACAGCAAATAGTGGGATCAGCTGTTTTAAAGCAAACCTGTTGCCATGGAAAATCCAGGTAAAACTGTTTAAGGTCATTCCATTTTGCCGATTTATAGTGCCACATTTTACGAGGAAGTGATTGTTGGCTTGGCGGTATGAACATTTCGCATTTTGTTCTTATAAGTTTATGATCGGATGAACCAAGTAGGGGATCTACTTGAATTGTGTACAAGTCAGGATTTGTAGTTAGGAACAAGTCTAAAAGCGCTGCAAATTCACCCCTTTCTGAGGTACGGGTAGGTTCATCGACAAGCTGCGTTAGACCACAACTTATGGCAAAAGCTTCTGCTTCCCTGCCTTCATTATCTGTTTTGTTGTGGTGTTTAAGCCAGGGTATATTGTGGACGTTGAAATCGCCTAAAAAAACAATTTCCGCATGTGGATAGTTAGACTGTATACTATCACAGTTTTCGGATAATGTCGCAAAAAAGTTTTGATACTCGGTGTTACTTGGCGGTCGGTAGAGGCAGCAAATGAACTTGGTCGATGACTTTGAGGTGAATTTCAGCCATATGATATCAAGGTTCGCTGGTTCTAGCTTCTCCTCTCGATGACATGAAAGGTCATTTTTAATGTACACACAGATCCCAAAATTATGTCGAAATCGGTGGTGTAGGTCATAGCCGGGATAAAGATAGTTCACAGTAGGTGTTGCAGAACTGATTTTAGTTTCAGTGAGAACAAGGATGTCAGGTCTTTGTTCTTCAAGATGTTGGTGAACTGAATTCATGTTGGTACTTAATCCTCTTATATTGCTAAAATCAATTCTGAGTTGAGTTTTTGGTCTTCTTTTAATATCTTTGCATGAAGGAACCCCAGGATCACCCGACGCCCGGAGATCCGAGTGGTCGGGTATTTTACCTTCGGAATATTTTGATCCTGGAGGCGCCATCATGCTATCTGTTACTCATTATTGGAACCGGACTGCCAGCGCAGTAGCGGAACGTGGTGATACCACTTAGCGCTACTCACTTCTGGCATGGTGGTATCTCACCGGTCGACGCCCAATGAGTAAAAAGCGTCTACCACCTACCGACAGAGAAAAGGCGCGATCTTTGCGGGCCGAGCACAAAGTATTTGTTTTCTGACCGACCCAGCACAGGTGGATAAACGGCACCTGATTGGCAGATTTTTTTGAGATCCGCTTTTAATTGCTTTCAGGTGTTCTTTGCGGGACCCCTTTAGTCGGCAGTATGCAGAGTTAGAAAATAAATCAGTGTCGTTTCTGTAGGTATAGGAATAGAAAGTTTTATTATCTATTTTTATTTCTTTAGTTTACGCCAGAATTAAATGAAATAATTTTCATGATTATATCTACCGCCGCCCATGTCACTTTCTTTAAAGGATATGCCCATGGTCGGCTTTAACCTTTGTGCAACTGACTTTGCAAAAACTATAAAACCAACTCTTGAGTCCAAATTTATTACCAAACAAGTCAAGACAAGTTTAAGTAAAGATTGCATTCTCTTGGTACTAATTACACCAGGTGTTCATTCATTATGCTTTGTATGCAGCTGCAAAAGGTATTATTGACTTCGACAATGAATGGCCTTGAGCCTAAATTTTTCAACCGACCAGTCAAGACAGGTTTAAGTCCACACCACATATATTTTACAAGAGTGGGGGTTACGCGGGTTGTCTTTAAAGGCCGATCTTGGCCACACAGCAAGCATTATCATTGAAGAGCTTCGTTTTAGTAAAAACAAATTTTATTTAAAATTTCAAAGTGTTGTTGTTGTTATAGTGAAATAGTTCGTTTAAAACAGCATTATAAATATTACAAAAAACGTGCTTCAACAAATTAGCTCTAAAGTAAATAATGACCAAATAGTCGAATTAAAATCCATTGGTTCTCTACAAATCAGCAGTCCCTACCTAATCAAGGAATTTTTTATTTATTTAGTCGGTGTAGAACGTTTTTCTACGTTGTCCGACGCCTATTCTCCACCTCCTTCGATCCTGACAATCATCTTCTGTCAGATTTTTTTGACTCATTGATCTTTGGGTTGACTGTTGCCATTCTAGTTTAGGGCGCCCTCTTTTTCTGCGCCCTATTGGTTGCCATTCTAGGACCTGCTTTGGTAATCTTTCCTCATTCATCCGTTGTACATGGCCGTACCATATCAGTTGTCTTTTAGTGATGTCATCCGTTATGCTTCCTTCGATTCCCATTCTTTCTTTTATGATCTCATTTCTTATGTGATATGTTCTAGATATTTTCATTGATCTTCTTATTGCATCCATTTCGACACTTTCCATTTTCTTTTTGTATTTTTCTGTTACGCGACAAGTCTCTATTCCATGCAACACCGTGCTTTTTACCATTGTTTCATATATGTTAAATTTTACATCCTTTTTTATCTCTTTACTCCATAAAATACTGTTAAGACATCCAATAACCTTTTTTGCTTTTACTATTCTTTTTTCCAGTTCTTTACAGTCTGTTCCTGTCTTATCAAATGTGACACCCAAGTATACATACTCATTGCATGGAGATATTACTTGTCCATTGTCTAGTTCTAACTCACTGGATTCGTTTCCAATACATAAGTACTGTGTCTTGTCCACGTTCACTGTTAATCCCCACTTTTGGTATTCTTCCATTAACTTTCTTATCATATACTCCATGTCCTCTTTATCATTAGCTACAATTACTTGGTCGTCAGCAAACTGTAGTGTGTATATGGTAAATCGGTCGTTAAGTTGTATTCCCATGCCGTGCACTTTCCGTTTCCAGTTTTTTAGAGCTACTGCGATATATATTTTAAAAAGAGTTGGAAAAATACAACATCTCTGTCTTAAGCCTTTTGTTACCAGGAATTCCTTTGAAAGTCGATTTACAATTTTAATTTTAGATTTTGACCCTTTGCATAGTTCTTTTATCGCTTTTATGTATGTATGATTTATATTAGTCTGCTCTAACACTGTCCATAGGTTTTCTACTGGAACGGTATCATATGCTTTTTGTAGGTCCACAAAGGTAACATGAGTCTCTATATTTCTAGCGCTCCTTTTCTCAATTACTTGTTTAAGACAAAAAACATTATCACTACAAGATCTGCCTGCACGAAACCCACTTTGCTCTTCTTCTTCTTGTTCATGAAAATTCTTCTCTATTAGATCTCTAAGAATCCTACCGTACAATCTACTGAGAGTACTGGTTACTGAAATTTCTCTGTAATTATTGCAATCCAGCTTGTTTCCTTTTTTATGTATTGAGGATATGAATGCAATTCTCCAATCATCAGGTACTGGATGTCCGTTTATGCATTGATTGATAATATATGTGAGATAATAATGATCCATATTTGAGCATTTCAGCATATATTCCTCCAGGTCCGCTAGCTTTTCCGGATTTAAGCTTTTTAATACTATTTTTTATCATTTCTTTTTCGATGATTACTTCCTCTCCGTGTACTTCTATGTCTCTCCTCGGAGAGGCTGCCAGATATTCGGGTCTTGTTTCCTGCAGCAGTCCCTTGTAGTGTTCTGTCCATTGTTCTGGTTTGATGATCTGGATGTTTACTTTTTCTTTTGTTGGGTTTTTTACTGTAGAAATGAATTTCCATACTTCAGAACTCTGCCTACCTCCTACGTGTGTATTGATATCGTGGCATTTGCGCTCGAACAGTTCATTTTTTTCTGTGCGTATCAAATTTCTTAGCTGTCTTCTGGTTTCCCTGTAGATTTCTAGGTCTCTTTGTTCTTTAGTACTGAGCCATTTCAAGTATGTGCGTTTTTTCTCTTTCACCATTTCCTGTATTTTTTCCGTCCACCACATCTTCCTGCTATTTCTATTATCTTGGTATCCAACAGCTTCGATGCTTGCTTCCTTCAAGCTTTTTATTATGTTTGTATATACCTCTTCAAATGAGTGTTCTGTGTTTATTAATTTTTTATCTAATCGGTTCTGATACAATCTTTGAGTACTTTCGATTTCTAGACTTCTAAAGTTGTATTTTTGATTGTCTTCGATGCATTCTATGTTTTCATTTTCTTCAATACTATCGTCCTTATGTGTTTTTCTTAAAGGGAATAATATTTTTGCTTTTACCAGATGGTGGTCAGATCCACAGGTAATACCACGAAGTGCTCGCACATCATACCACTTTAATTGCGAGTGTTGTCCACCTATAGCATAATCAATGATTGATTTAAGATTTCTTGTTGGCTGAATCCAGGTATATCGATGAATATCGTTATACCTAAAAAAACCATTATTTATTTTTAGGTTGTGGGTTTCACACAATTGCATCAGTCTCAAGCCATTATCATTTGTTACTTTCATGAAATTACAAATGGTCCTATCACTTTGCTCTGGGTTTGTCTACCAGTCTAATGCCTCAACCCCCTACGTGGAGGGCCAGGATTTTTAATCAAGGTTTTTCTCCTCTAGCCTTTGACGCCATACTGTAAGGCAACAGCTGTCTTTTATACTATCCCTAAAAGAAAGGGTTGCCACCTACGCTATGATCACCGTACCGAGGAAGAAATGCGTATAGTTAATACACAATTTAAAAAATGAATTTTGGTGACGCTGTTTAATGAGACTAATACATTGAAAGTATTTTTGCCCAAACGCATTCTTAAAACGATAGAAAGTCATTTTGTTGAAGCAGTCAACAAGAAGAGTGGTGGTGAAAACTATACCTTAACATATTTGGGACAAGCCGCTACAAGTTTGAAAAACAGTAAAGCTTTATTTGAATTTGGAATGCTGTAAAGTGACATAATATTATTAAAATTTACATCAAAGAAGTTTTAGAAGATGGAAGGTGATTTAGAAAGATATCTTTTAGATCTACATCAAAATTTTAATCAAGAACTTGAAAGAGTTTTGAATTGTGATCCAATTAATCATGAAGACGCAGATAAATTTTATACAGCGGCATGGGCAACTGCTCGACACATTGTTAGATTTATGACTCACGATGCGTTTTGTGTGGAATTAAATAAATTGGGATTAGAAGATTATGTTAACAATATTGAGATATGTTTTGCAGAATACTTAAATCCACAAGCACATGTCAATGAAGAAGAGGAGGAGCTTAGCGAGGAAGAAGAATATTCCGGCTTTAGTGAAAATTCATGTGAATTTGTTAATTATTAGTGTAATGAAGTATACTCTTAAGCATCAGCTCAATGTAAATAACAATAAACAATGTTATAGAATGAATAGTATATAATATAAAAAATAAACACACATTTTTTGCAAAGAATTTTGTTTTATTAAACTTAGGAGGCAATACATATTTATAAATTATATTAGTTTCATTAGCTATGATACATGCAATTATAGAAAAATACATTAGAAGAACAACATCATACTGGGCTATCTAAGAATAAAATTTGTCGGAGAACCCCAGCCATTTAACAAAATATTGCTCCTTATTATTATTTATGTTCTTCTTCAAAATTTTTCTACCACATAAATTCCATGTGTTTTAGTTTTTTAAAGTTCTCATTCATAAAAAGCATTTCGTATTGGTTCACCATTCATACTTTCTAACTGATAGGTTGGTCCTTTAAATACAACCGGCTAAAGGCATTTTTTCTTTTAATATGAATATTAACCAATATTTCTAAAAAATTCCAAGAATATTAAAAAATAACAATAATTTAAAGCTTTACTTAGAAATATATACACTAAAATCGCAGTGCGCTACTAGGGGCTTATTGGCATAAAGTCATGCAACCTTAGTTTCAGGCCGTATTTTGACAGTTTTTCATTGGAATATGAAAGTTAATCTTTCAACATAAGGATTTGGTTTACTATTACGAACCAAAATAAATACTGTCGACTTTAATTATAGATAAATAAAAGTCTAGGTTTTAAATTCGACTTTGGTATGTTGCTTATGATTTGCAGAGCGTTATTAGGAACTTATTGAAACAAAGTCATGCAATAATAATGTCAGACCGTTTTTGACAGTTTTGCATTAAAATATAAGAGCTAATCTTTCTAAGTTTCAAAAATCCTATTCTCCGCTAGTAGTTATTGACTACTCTCGACAGATTAAAGACGCGCTAAAGGTGGTGCAGTTGAAACAAAAAACCTGTACCTGATAAAATTATAGCATACTGTTATTGCACAATCAACTTATGAAATACAACCGTCTGACCAATACCGTAAGGGTAGTTAAGGAAATAGCGATTTTAAACACCCATACTAACGAATGGTTAATTTACCCATAAAGTGCATCTTTCTGCATCAAGACTTTAAACGCCAAGCTGACTGGAACACAAATAATCATCATCATTTAGATAGTTTTGATTTCAGTTATTTATCAATGGAAAATATATCTTTCCTTGTTAAGGGTTTAATTAAGAACGAAACTGTGTTTGTAAAGAGAAATGATAAAAAAGTTTGGCTGTGTAATTTAGTTAGTAAATTAAAAAATGTTGCAATACTTTAAAAATAGATATTATGCAAACATTTAGAGGTGGAAAAAAGCAAACTACAAGCTGAGGGTTCGGAAAAAACATCAAATTTTAACGATGGAGTGATTTACAAAAGAAAATTTTTATTCGTATTTACACCTATGACTACACACACACAAACACACACACACACACATCAATTTTTGTGACGTTGATTGGTAAGACTTATTATACATTTAAAGTGTTTTTACTCAAGCAAGTTCTCAAAACAATACAAAGTTATTTTGTGAAAACAATCAACCAGAAGTGTGGTGAAAAATATAGTCTAACGTAATTGGGGTAAGTCGCTACAAATTTTGAAAATAATAAAGGATTTTAGCCGCCTTTTTATGAAATGCACACTTTTTGCTTTCTCTGCCTTTCACATTTAGATCATATACTTTGCCTCAGGCACTGGTGATTTTTCAAGTAAAGAATTAAATTGGAACACTCATGTCATTTTTTGATTGAATAGCATATAAGCAAATCAATTGATTAGTTGAGACCAGGTCTTAGTCAATTAGTTTGTAAAACTATTTTTGTACTCTATTATTAAACCAAACAACTTTAATAAATTTATTTAGGAAAAAGAACAATTAGGAATTTTGTTAACTTTTTAAGTACCTTGTATTTACTGCACTAGGAGGATTAATAAAATATAACAAATTGGGGTTAATATGTTAAAATTAGTTTATTTTCAATGGATACTGAAATTTTGTGTTGTGTTTTTTCCGAAAACCGCATATTAATGCGACACTCCGCTAAAAAGTTAGTCTTTTTCATTTTTTTTAACGATCAATAAACTGTCATTAGTAATGATAAATTTGACGAAAACCTTATCAGCTCGTTAGAATGTCGAACACTATTTTACCCGAAAATTTTAAGAAAATCGATTCAACTGTTTAGGAGCTATCGTGTTACGGACACACACACAGACAGACCGACATCACGCCAATATTGCTAGGATAGATCAAAATAGACCCAAATAACACTTTTTCAACGTTATCTCTAAAAATACTCTACCAATATAGGTGCACCTAAACTCCCACACTAGGTACTATAGTTATATACTATAGTTATAGTGTACATGTGAGCTGATATAACTAAAAACTGAAATATATTTCATTCAACTACACACTCAATTACCTTTCGTTTGATATTAGCAAAGCCATGTTTCGACTTAAACTCTAATTTTATTAAAATCTACTACTTAAAAACTATAATGTATTTTGTTTAACACCGGACTCAATTACCTTTCGATGGATATTGCACACGGCATATTTTTACTTAAAATCTAAGTTTTTGAAATCTACAACCACCCTTTTTTTAAAATAAACTAAAATGTATTTTGCTAAGCTCCAGGCTTAATTACCTTTCGTTTGATATCACACACGCCATATTTTCACATAAACTCTATTTTTTTAAATTTACCCCCACCCTTCTATTTGCCTTGTGTTTGGTGGATATTGTTTATTTTTAAATGGGACCATCTTGACTCAAGACCCATTGCCATTTTTGACTTTGATATTACAATTTGCAGTTATGTGAGCTTTTGTTTTTTTTTTTGACAATAGCCGAATAGTGTGACTAGTATTTTTGGGCATAGGCCAATAGTATGAAGGTAATTTTGTATGAGGAGTAGTTTGGACGGTGTTTTTAGAGCATAGCCGAATAGTCCAAGTGTTTTCTTGACTTTGATATTACAATGTACAGTTATTTGACCTTTTGTTTTTTATGTGCAGGTGCGTGGGTCCTTGTTTTTTTATCCATAGCCGAATAGTAAGAGTAGTTTTTTAAGCATAGGCCAATAGTATGAAGGTAATTTACGAACATTTTTTTTTTATGAAGTATTAGGGGTTCATATTTGTTTTATGAAAAAACTCTAAGCTCTTTAAAAAACCGAGTAAAAATTATGAAGTTGTGTGACTGTCTATTTGTAACTACTTAACGTGCGTAACTCAAAATCCTCTTGCCCGATTTTAATGAAATTTGGTACCTACGCTGGGTCTTGAGTCAAGATGATCCCATTTAAAAATAAACAATATCCACCAAACACAAGGCAAATAGAAGGGTAGGGGGGGGGGGGGGAAGATTTCAAAAAATAGAGTTTATGTGAAAATATGGCGTGTGTGATATCAAACGAAAGGTAATTAAGTCTGGAGCTTAACAAAATATATTTTAGTTTATTTGAAAAAAAAGGGTGGGAGTAGATTTCAAAAACTTAGATTTTAAGTAAAAATATGCCGTGCGTCATATCCATCGAAAGGTAATTGAGTCCGGTGTTAAACAAAATACATTATATTTTTTAAGTAGTAGATTTTAATAATTAGAGTTTAAGTCGAAACATGGCTTTGCTAATATCAAACGAAAGGTAATTGAGTGTGTAGTTGAATGAAATATATTTCAGTTTTTACTTATATCAGCTCACATGTACACTATAACTATAGTATATGACTATAGTACCTAGTGTAGGAGTTTAGGTGCCCCTTTTATTGGTAGAGTATTTTTAAAGATAACGTTGAAAAAGTGTTATGTGGGTTTATTTTGATCTATCCTAGCAATATGGGCGTGATGTCTGTCTGTCTGTGTGTGTGTCCGTAACACGATAGCTCCTAAACTGTTGAACCGATTTTCTTAAGATTTTCAGGTAAAATAGTGTTCGACATTCTAACGAGCTGATTAGGTTTTCGTCAAATTTTTCATTACTAATGACAGTTTATTGATCGTTAAAAAAAATGAAAAATAATAACTTTCTAGCGGAGTGTCGCATTAATATGCGGTTTTCGGAAAAATAGAGAAACACAACACAAAATTTCAGTATCCATTGAAAATAAACTAATTTTACCATATATTAACCCCAATTTGTTATATTTGATTAATCCTCCTAGTGCAATAAAACGAGATACTTAAAAAGTTAACAAAATTCCTAATTGTTCTTTTTCCTAAATAAATTTGTTAAAGTTGTTTGGTTTAATGATAGAGTACAAAAATAGTTTTACAAACTAATTGACTAAGACCTAGTCTCAACTAATCAATTGATTTGCTTATATGCTATTCAATCAAAAAATGACATGAGTGTTCTAATTTAATTCTTTACTTGAAAAATCACCAGTGCCTGAGACAAAGTAAGTGAAAGGCAGAGAAAGCAAACAGTGTGCATTTCTTAAAAGGCGGCTAAAATACTTTATTATTTTCAAAACTTGTAGCTACTTGCCCCAATTACGTTAGACTATATTTTTCACCACTCTTCTGGTTGATTGTTTTCACAAAATAACTTTGTATTGTTTTTAGAACTTGCTTGAGTAAAAACACTTTAAATGTATAATAAGTCTTACCAATCAACGTAACAAAAATTGATGTGTTTGTGTTTGTGTGTGTGTAAAGTCATAGGTTTAAATACGAATAAAAATTTTCTTTTGTAAAATCACTCCATGGTTATAATTTGATGTTTTTTCCGAACCCTCAGCTTGTAGTTTGCTTTTTTCCACATCTAAATGTTTGCATAATATCAATTGCAACATTTTTTAGTTTACTAAAAGAAAGATATATTTTCCATTGGTAAATAACTGAAATCAAAACTATCTCAATTTATACCATGATGATTGTTTGTGTTCCAGTCAGCTTGACGTCTAAAGTCTTGATGCAGGCAGATGCACTTTATGGGTAAATTAACCATATGTTGCCAACCTTCGTTAGTATGGGTGTTTAAAATCGCTATTTCCTTACATACAAAATGAGTGTCTTTGTACTGCAAACCTTACACATCCAAAATAAACATTTTTTTTGTTTAATATTCTTGGAATTTTTTAAAAATACTTGTTAATTTAAAGGACCAACCTACCAGTTAGAAAGTATGGATGGTGAACCAATACGAAATGCTTTTTATGAATGAGAACTTTAAAAAACTAAAACACATGGAATTTATGTGGTAGAAAAATTTTGAAGAACATAAATAATAATAAGGAGCAATATTTTGTTAAATGGCTGGGGTTCTCCGAAAAATTTCATTCTTAGATAGCCCAGTATGATGTTGTTCTAATGTATTTTTCTATATTTGTATGTATCATAGCTAATGAAACTAATATCATTTATAAATATGTATTGTCTTTGCCTCCTAAGTTAAATAAAACAAAATTGTTTGCAAAAAATGTGTCTTTATTATTTATATTATATACTATTTATTCTACAATATTGTTTATTGTTATTTACATTGAAAGATAAAAAATGCTTAAGAGTATACTTCATTACACTAATAATCAACAAATTCACATGAATTTTCACTAAAGCTGGAATCTTCTTTTTCCTCGCTAAGCTCCCCCTCTTCTTCATTGACATGTGCTTGTGGATTTAAGTATTCTGCAAAACATATCTCAATATTGTTAACATAATCTTGTAATCCCAAATCATTTAATTCCACACAAAACGCATCGTGAGTCATAAATCCAACAATGTATCGAGCAGTTGCCCATGCCGCTGTATAAAATTTATCTGCGTCTTCATGGTTAATTGGATCACAATTCAAAACTCTTTCAAGTTCTTGATTAAAATTTTGATGTAGATCTAAAAGATATCTTTCTAAATCACCTTCCGTCTTATAAAACTTCTTTGATGTAAATTTTAATAATATAATGTCACTTTACAGCATTCCAAATTCAAATAAAGCTTTACTGTTTTTCAAACTTGTAGCGGCTTGTCCCAAATATGTTAAGGTATAGTTTTCACCACCACTCTTCTTGTTGACTGCTTCAACAAAATCACTTTCTATCGTTTTAAGAATGCGTTTGGGCAAAAATACTTTAAATGTATTAGTCTCATTAAACAGCGTCACCAAAATTGATTTTCCAAATTGTGTATTAACTATAGGCATTTCCTTGATTAGATAGAGACTGCTAATTTGTAGATAGTAGAGTTTAAAAGCGCGTAAAAGCCTTCTAGAACCGATTTTCGTGTGCACTTCATTGCTAAAATGTAAGACACAATTCAAATCATTTCTTACACCGTAAAAATGCAAAATCGACTGGTCGTCAAAAAATCTTCGTGTGCAGCAGGTGGTAGGGGTAGTTTTTAAAAAAATTTGGAAATTTTTTTTTTGCATTTTTTGAATCTATAAAGTGTGCTCATGACTCCACCAAAAGCATATAGTAATATTTCTATCAGAAACATTTATTTTTCAATGTTGAAAATATCGTTCCCAATGCTTTTATATGGAGTTCCCTATTAAACAAGTGCTCGCCCTGAAAACGCGTATTTACAATAATTTATAACTTGTTATAACTCGAGAACCCTTTGTTTAATGAAAAAACACTTTCTATAAACTCTGTGTATCAAAGACCAGGGATCACAATGGTTTTTGAAAAATGTCAATCGCACGAATAGATTTTTTTTAAGTAGCAAAGAGTGATGCCATGACGCGACGAACGCGGCGGATCGCAGACATGCGACGAAGAGTCGGATATTTTACAAATGCACGGCGGGATAGGCGAAACGCGACTCTATTAGTCGAGATACACGTTAGTGCGCTTTTCGTTGATTATCTCGCTTTTGCCATTGTTTCCCTTAATAAACAATGCTTTTTCGTTGCGATGTCCGTGTAGGGTCGTAGTAAATTTTTTGACTTATTATGACTAGAACGTTGAATTAGTTATTCTTTTTGTGTACTGATTACATAATCTAACACAGTGTCTTCAGTGTGTGTATGTAGTCAAAACAGAGTGTATTTAAAATAAACAATATACAGAGTGTAAATAATATATAAGTGCAGAGCGAGTGGATTATTCCTTTTGTAGAGTAATTACATAATTTAATACCGTGTCTTTAATGTGTGTAATTAACATAGTCACAACAGAGTGTATATAAAATAAACAATATATACAGAGTGTAAATATGTAATATAACAGTGCATAACGGGTGGATTTTGGTTAAAACAAGAACGTTGATTTGATTTTTTTTTGTACAGTAATAATTAATCACTCTAATACAGAGTCTTTAATGTGTGTATATAGTCAAAAAATTAACATACTGAAATAAACAATATATACAGAGAGTAAATAAAAGATACTTCTTAAGTGCAAAACGAGTGGATTTCAGTTGATATAAAAAAGGTAAGCTTTTTGTTTGATAACACGTTAAACTTAAACTTTCCGACATTAAGGGTAATATGGCCCAGTTTGATGATGAATCCAAAATTCACCTAGAAAAAGACCAGGCCATTTTAAGTCTGAGAGCATTTCAAAAATTAAAAGTATACCTAAAAGTTTTAAACAGTAAAATACTTTCAAAAACTACAAAATTCTAAACAGCGTATGTTACCTGCGGTCTTTTTCAATAAACGCCGAAACAAACTTACTTTAAAAATACAAGATTTGCGTTCAAAAAATGTATTCATACCTTTCTTCATTCCTTATTTAAGCAGCTGCCAGTGAAGTTAGCAAGAAGTTTTCTACGCCCTGTGTATGGATTCCTTAATGAGTGAGAAGGAGTACTCCCTCAAAATCAGGTGAATCTCGAAATACACATGCGTTCATCCTAGATTTCCACATCTCTATTGGTCCCATCCGAGAGATATGTAAATTCTCACTGTCACTTTTTTAAATACATACAACTAATTTTCAGCACCGGTTAATTAATGTCGTCAGATCTCCAAGTATATTAAGGTGGGCCATAATTTCGCCCAGGCCATATTACCCCAATGTACCTTATACTAATATAAGTTTAACGTGTTATCAAACAAAAAACTTACCTTTTTTATATCAACTGAAATCCACTCGTTTTGCACTTGAGAAGTATATTTTATTTACTCTCTGTAGAGTAAAGTGGGGTAATATGGCAACTTAAAATTCAGAGGTTCACATTTTAATACCTAACGTCCCTATCTAAGATACTTTGACTGCACTTTAGAGCCTACACATTCAGATATTTGTCGTAAGAGGCTTTTTGCCAAATTCCCGCATTCTCAAGTGTTAATGGCAACATACTATTCTCGTAAGAATTAAACTTTTCTATAAAATTTAAAAAAAAATTGTTTAAAAAATAACACTTATAAAATATTTCTTTACAACAGTTGCTTTATTGGAATATATTCTGCGGAGTATTTAAAAGATGGAGTACATATGGGGTTAATATTCCGCACTTAGGCATATTACCCCAAATTGACTTTTATCAAAAACAAAATTAAATCAGGTATTTAAGGTAGGTATACACGTAGTATGCCGCCAGAATAACTAAGGTTGTAAAGCATATTTTGACACAAACCTATTAAAATTGAACTTAAACTGACTAAATCTAGTTAAAACTTTTTTCGCCCGTATGTAGGAATATTTTTCTAATTACTACTTTTAATGGTGTTTTTTGCATTAAAAAAATAAAAGAAATTGGGTTTTTTACCATTCACTTGCACTTGCTGGCTTATACTGACATGTTAGAAAGACCATTGTTCTCAAATGTTGGCTTGGAAAGAAATTATTGAACTGCGGCGTATTACCCAGTGCGTCATATTACCCCACTTTACTCTATATATTGTTTATTTCAAATACAGTATGTTAATTTTTTGACTATATACATACATTAAAGACTCTGTATTAGAGTAATTAATTATTACTATACAAAAAAAGAACCGAACCGAACGTTCTTGTTTTAACCAAAATCCACCAGTTATGCACTTTTATATTACATATTTAGGTTAGGTTTGGGGGGGTAAAAAGGGTCAGGGAATCGTATTATTGCGATTTCCGGCGAAAGTTGACGTCGGCGAAAAAAGTGACATACAGAAAAGTCATAGGCCATAAAAATATCTAAAATTTTTGTAAATGTCATTTTTTACATAACCTCAAAATGTTCGAGAAAAATTTATAAAACCGTATTTTTTTTTATTTTTGATTTTTTTTTTCGCAAAAATAATGTCAGTTTAACAAAACTTGGTAAGAGTAGAGCTCTTTGGGTGCTAAATGTCTACAATATTTTACAAACAAAAAAATTAAGAAGTTTCTAAGATATTTGTTTTTTCCTTTCAAAATCGCTTTATTTTAAATGAAATTTCTCCTTCAGAAAATCATCGTATCCAGTTCTGCTGGTACTCAGTTTTTGGCACTGAGATGTACTTTTTGGTGAATTAAAAAAAGATAATATGCGTCATTTAAAAACTTGTCCAAAAAATAGAAAAATCAAAAAAAAAAATTTCACAATATTTTTTAAAGTTATTGGAGTTATTTTATAACTTTTAAAACATTTTTTAAAACTGCCTATATTACTTAATTCCACGCAAGATAAATGGCTATTATTACGGCTAAAATAGGCTATCTGCCTTGTTTTTGGAAAATTAATGTAAATATTTATATTATGACACAAATGTTATTTTTTCTAATAAACATTTTTTATCGCTCTGTATGTTATTTTTAATTTCTTTCTGAGTTTTGTCGCCCTCAAAAAGTGCCGCCTAAAGCGAAGCACCTTGTCACCCCCTAAATAACCCAATTTCTTTATGTACAGGGTTTTCCCGTATATTTTTACACCATTTCTAAAACGTGTATTTAAATAGATATCAAAATACTATAAATACAAAAGTTTTATAATTTTTTACAAATTTTAGGAATCTTAAGGTCAGTAATGTAATTTTTTTTTTCTAAATGTCAAAATTTGACAGGTTGATGGTTTTTTTTTTAAATTGAACACCTTATATATTATTTTAGATTTTTATAGATCTTTTCTTCCTGATTTCAAAAATATATATGTTATGATTAATTCGTTTGTTAGTTTTTGAGATATATGCGTTTAAAAGATTTAAAAATTAAATTGATACTCTTTAAAACATCAAAACCATGAAAAACACAATTCTCTTGTAGAATTTGAAGTGTTTTCGAGCCTGTTCAAATTCTACAAGAGAAAATAGAACAGATATTTGTCGATCTCAATGGAAATTCTACGCACTCTATCTATTAAGCTATTTACAGAAAATTTATAAGAATTATTCAAAATTAAATAATAAAGAAATGTAGAAAAATAAGTTTTAGATATTAATATTTAAAAAAAAAAAAATTCTATTATTTTTTGCTTTTAATGGCTTGCGGCGCCCCATATTACTGCGCAGAATCACCACAATATTAGTAAATTATATACCTTACAAAAGCAACAGCTCCCTTTTGTGACAATGCGATTGTCTTTTTCATTGCTGAAACTTAAATTTTTTAAAACTTTTAAACGCATATATCTCCAAAACTAATAAACTAAATAATCTCAACATATATATTTTTGAAATCAGGAAGAAAAGGTCTAATAAAATCTAAAATAATATATATGTTCAATTTAAAAAAATCTGTCAAATTTTGACATTTTAACATTTAGAAAAAAAATACATTCTGACGAAGATTCTTAAACCTCGTAAAAAATAATAAAACTTTTGTATTTATCATATTTTGATAACAATTCAAATAAACGTTTAAGATATGGTGTAAAAATATACGGGAAAACCCTGTACATATAGAAATTGGCTTATCTAGGGGGTGACAGAATGCTTCGCTCTAGGCTGCACTTTTTGGGGGCGATAAAACTTAGAAAGAAATTAAAAATAACATACAGAGTGATAAAAATTTTTTATTAAAAAAAAATAAATTTGTCCTAATGTATATATTTACATTAATTTTCAAAAAGCAAGGCAGGTATTCTAATTTTTTTAGCTATAATAATGGCCATTTTTCTTGCGTAAAATTGAGTAATATAGGCAGTTTTAAAAAATGTTTTAAAACTTATAAAATATCTACAGGAACTTAAAAAAATATTGTGACATTTTTTTTTAAATTTTTTCCTTTTTGGACATTTTTTTAAATGACACATATTATCTTTTTTTATTTCGCCAAAAAGTATATCTCAGTGCCAAAAACTGAGTACCAGCAGAACTGGATACGATAATTTTCTGAAGGAGAAATTTCATTTAAAAATAAAGTGTTTTTGAGCGGAAAAAACAAATATCTTTGAAACGACTTAATTTTTTTGTTTGTAAAATATTGTAGACATTTAGCACCCAAAGTGCTCTACTCTTACCAAGTTTTGTTATACTGACATTATTTTTGCAAAAATAAAAAACAAAAAATAAAAAAAATTAGGGTTATTTAAATTTTTCTCGAACATTTTAAGGTTATGTAGAAAATGTCAATCACAAAAGTTTTAGCCATTTTCATGGCCTATGACTTTTCTGTATATGACTTTTTTGTCCCAGGTCAACTTTCGCCGGAAATCGCAATAATACGATTCCCTGCCACTTTTTGCCCCCCCAAACCTAACCCGCAACGCCCCTGCTCACGCATTTATTTTTTTTAACTCCGATTTTCGCCGCTCTACAATTTCCAATGCTCCAAGTCATGTTAATAATTTTCATTTTTTTTGCCTTAAATTATGGTAATTCCGCTGGCCTATTATGTACTCAGTACACAAAAAGAATAACTAATTCAACGTTCTTGTCATAATAAGTCAAAAAATTTACTACGACCCTACATGGACATCGCAACGCAAAAGCATTGTTTATTAAGGGAAATAATGGCAAAAGCAAGATAATCAACGAAAAACGCACTTACGTGTGTCTCGACAAATAGAGTCGCGTTTCGCCTGGCCCGCCGTACAATTGTAAAATATCCGACCCTTCGTCGCATGTCTGCGATCCACCGCGTTTGTCGTGTCATGGCATCACTCTTTGCTACTTAAAAAAAAACTATTCGTCCGATTGACATTTTTCAAAAACCATTGTGATTCCTGATCTTTGGTACACAGTGCTTATAGAAGGTGATTGATTGATTAAGCGAAGGGTTCTCGAGTTATAACAAGTTATATATTATTGTAAATACGCGTTTTCAGGGCGAGCACTTGTTTAATAGGGAACTCCATATAAAAGCATTGGGAACGATATTTTCAACATTGAAAAATAAATGTTTCTGATAGAAATATTACTATATGCTTCTGGTGGAGTCATGAGCACACTTTATAGATTCAAAAAATGCAAAAAAAAAATTCTTAGGGTGTAAGAAATGATTTAAATTGTGTCTTACATTTTAGCAATGAAGTGCACACGGGGTGACACGATAGAAGCGGCTTTTAACTCTACTAAGAGAACCAATGGATTTTAATTCGACTATTTGGTCATTATTTATTTCAGAGTTAATTTGTTAAAGCACGTTTATTGTAAAATTCATAATGCTGTTTTAAACGAATTATTTCACTATAACAACAACAACACTTTGAAATTTTAAATAAAATTTGTTTTTACTAAAACGAAGCTCTTAAATGATAATGATTGCTGTGTGGCCAAGATCGGCCTTTAAAGACAACCGACATAACCCAAACTCTTGTGCTATATATGTGGTGTGGACTTAAACCTGTCTTGACTTGTCGGTTGAAAAATTTAGGCTCAAGGCCATTCATTGTCGAAGTCAATAATACCTTTTGCAGCTGCATACAAAGCATAATAATCGACATTAAGGCCGTTCAAAAATTATACTGTGAAAATACTGAAAACAATATCAAAAATAATCCAGCCTTATTCTGGCGCTACATAAATGACAAACAAAACAGACTTCTACCACCCAGTGTCGTGTCTAGTGACGAGGCCGTTGAGTATAGGGACCCTCAAGATATCTGCAACGCTTTTTCACGTTATTTTCAGTCTGTTTACTTAACATCTTCTCCCGTAATAATTGAATCGGAGGTTTCAAACACATGCATGGAATTCCTGAATATCGGGAATGTTACCGTTAACGAGACCTATGAATCACTTAAAAAAATTAAACCTAAACCGACTATCGGACCTGATTTATTACCCGCATTTTTTGTCAAAGATTGTGCTTGTATTTTTGCTTATCCACTGTCAATATTAATAAACTTATCTCTTTCGAAATGCTGTTTCCCCACATGTTGGAAGATCTCTCGCATAACACCCGTACACAAAAAAGATGATCGCAATAAAATTTCAAACTATAGACCAATCAGCATTCTAAACGGATTTTCCAAAGTGTTCGAGATGATCCTACACAAACATATCTATAATTTTACTCAAAACTCCATCGGAATCCGTCAACATGGCTTTATGAAAAAGCGATCTACAGTTACAAACTTGCTATGCACCTCTCAGAGACTAGCTGAGTCCGTTGACTGTGGCGGCCAGGTGGACGTGATATATACGGATATGGCCAAGGCATTTGACAGGTTGGATCACGGTATTCTAGTAACAAAATTGCAGAAGCTTGGTTTTGATATTTCTCTAGTCAAATTACTTGTCTCTTATCTAGATAGAAAACAATATGTTGAGTGTCTTGGTCATAGGTCGGCTACAATCGTGCCGAATTCTGGTATACCCCAGGGATCGATTTTAGGCCCATTGATCTTTAACACCTATTTGTATGACCTTCCTCTGACTCTTGACGTTGAATTTGCATCATATGCTGATGACCTCAAACTTGAATACGAAATAAACTCACTTCCGGATTGTATCATGTTTCAAAATAAATAACAAATCTTATCAGACTGGCTTCGTGGTATTACCTGTGGATCTGACCACCATCTGGTAAAAGCAAACATATTATTCCCTTTCAGAAAAACACATAAGGACGAAAGTATTGAAGAAAATGAAAACCTAGAATGCATCGAAGACAATCAAAAATACAACTTTAGAAGTCTAGAAATCGAAAGTACTCAAAGATTGTATCAGAACCGATTAGATAAAAAATTAATAAACACAGAACACTCATTTGAAGAGATATATACAAACATAATAAAAAGCTTGAAGGAAGCAAGCATCGAAGCTGTTGGATACCAAGATAATAGAAATAGCAGGAAGATGTGGTGGACGGGAAAAATACAGGAAATGGTCAAAGAGAAAAAACGCACATACTTGAAATGGCTCAGTACTAAAGAACAAAGAGACCTAGAAATCTATAGGGAAACCAAAAGACAGCTGAGAAATTTGATACGCACAGAAAAAAATGAACTGTTCGAGCGCAAATGCCACGATATCAATACACACGTAGGAGGTAGGCAGAGTTCTGAAGTATGGAAATGCATTTCTACAGTAAAAAACCCAACAAAAGAAAAAGTAAACATCCAGATCATCAAATCAGAACAATGGACAGAACACTATAAGGGACTGCTGCAGGAAACGAGACCCGAATATCTGGCAGCCTCTCCGAGGAGAGACATAGAAGTACACGGAGAGGAAGTAATAAAAAAAAGAAATGATAAAAAATAGTATTAAAAAGCTTAAATCCGGAAAAGCTAGCAGACCTGGAGGAATATATGCTGAAATGCTCAAATATGGATCAGAGAAACTAATCGAAAATCTCACGTATATTATCAATCAATGCATAAACGGACATCCAGTACCTGATGATTGGAAAATTGCATTCATATCCTCAATACATAAAAAAGGAAACAAGCTGGATTGCAACAATTACAGAGGAATTTCAGTAACTAGTACTCTCAGTAGATTGTACGGTAGGATTCTTAGAGATCTAATAGAGAAGGATTTTCATGAACAAGAAGAAGAAGAGCAAAGTGGGTTTCGTGCAGGCAGATCTTGTAGTGATAATGTTTTTTGTCTTAAACAAGTAATTGAGAAAAGGAGCGCTAGAAATATAGAGACTCATGTTACCTTTGTGGACCTACAAAAAGCATATGATACCGTTCCAGTAGAAAAACTATGGACAGTGCTAGAGCAGACTAATATCAATCATACATACATAAAAGCGATAAAAGAACTATACAAAGGGTCAAAATCTAAAATTAAAATTGGAAATCGACTTTCAAAAGAATTCCTGGTAACAAAAGGCTTAAGACAGGGATGTTGTATTTCTCCAACTCTTTTTAAAATATATAGTAGTAGCTATAAAAAACTGGAAACGGAAAGTGCACGGCATGGGAATACAACTTAACGACCGATTTACCATATACACACTACAGTTTGCTGACGACCAAGTAATTGTAGCTAATGATAAAGAGGACATAAAGAATACCAAAAGTGGGGATTAACAGTGAACGTGGACAAGACACAGTACTTATGTATTGGAAACGAATCCAGTGAGTTACAACTAGACAATGGAAAAGTAATATCTCCATGCAATGAGTATGTATACTTGGGTGTCACATTTGATAAGACAGGAACAGACTGTAAAGAACTGGAAAAAAGAATAGTAAAAGCAAAAAAGGTTATTGGATGTCTTAACAGTATTTTATGGAGCAGAGAGATAAAAAAGAATGTAAAATTTAACATATATGAAACAATGGTGAAAAGCACGCTGTTGTATGGAATAGAGACTTGTCGCGTAACAGAAAAATACAAAACAAAAATGGAAAGTGTCGAAATGGATGCAATAAGAAGATCAATGAGAATATCTAGAACAGATCACATAAGAAATGAGATCATAAAAGAAAGAATGGGAATCGAAGGCAGCATAACGGATGACATCACTAAAAGACAACTAATATGGTACGGCCATGTATAACGGATGAACGACGAA
The DNA here is from genome assembly GCA_963576565.1 of Aspidapion aeneum. NCBI lineage: Eukaryota > Metazoa > Arthropoda > Insecta > Coleoptera > Brentidae > Aspidapion > Aspidapion aeneum. Next base: position 58,332,816 of record OY755041.1, on the reverse strand, counting down.
AGATTACCAAAGCAGGTCCTAGAATGGCAACCAAAAGGGCGCAGAAAAAGAGGGCGTCCTAAACTAGAATGGCAACAGTCAATCCAAAGATCAATGAGTCAAAAAATCTGACAGAAGATGATTGTCAGGATCCAAGGAGGTGGAGAATAGGCGTCGGACAACGTAGAAAAACGTTCTAAACCGACTAAATAAAAAAAAATCAGACTGGTGCAAACGCAACAGCCTGCCTCTAAATATCAGTAAATGCAATGTTGTATCGTACACAAGAAAAATTAACAAAATACTATTTGACTATCAATTAGACTGCCAGCTAATCAAAAGGTCCACTGAGTTCCAGGACTTGGGTGTAACTTTCCAAGAAAATCTCTCCTTCAATTCCCACATATCGAATATGGTTTCTGAATCATATAAATGCCTTGGCTTCGTCCTCAGAAATTGCAGAGACTTTACACAATCAAAAACAATCATATTACATTTCAATTCATTTGTACGATCAAAGCTTGAGTACGCCTCAATTATTTGGTCGCCTTCTTATTTAGTGAATATAGATTTAATTGAGCGAGTACAAAGAAAGCTGCTTAAATATCTCTGTTTAAAGAGGAAGAAGTCTATCCCGCACAGGGTTTTCCTTTAGAAAATCTTCTAAATCGCTTTAATGTCGAATCTCTTCAACTCAGAAGAACGAAATCGCAGTTAGTATTCTTCTACAAGGCATTAAATAACCTTATCGACTGCAAATTTTTCGTTGAATCCATCTCACTGCAAGTACCTCGATTGGCCGGCAGGAGCAATCGTACGTTTGCACTACCCCAAGCTAGAACAAACATCTTACAACACTCGCCATTATACCGAATTTGTGAATCCTACAACAGAAATCAAAATTGGTTTGATGTATTCAACAGCAGTGTAGATCGATTAAAAAAATGCGTAATCTAACTTTAAGCTAAAGTATTGTGTTTTTATTTTTTAGTTTTTTTTTAGTTTAAGTATTCTCTTTTTTTTTTTAATTAATTTTGTTGAAAAATTTGCCTTATACCTATATATATATATATATATATATATATATATATATATTGATGCACGCGCCGTTGTCACCTCAGCGTGAAGGATATGACGACCTGACCTCACCTATTTCTAGTGGTGTTACCACATATATAGGTACATATATGAGAAGAGGGGAACTTCCTTTACCAGAATTTCAAAAGAGGGGTAAAGATTTTTTTTTAAATATTTTATAAATACGTGGAATACGTTCGGACCTCAGGCCAATATACTGATGAAAAATCTAGTTTTTTGTAGGTAAAATAGTTTATTTCGATCTGACATTCAAAATCTTTTTAGTTGACTAACTTGACAATAAATTAATTCAATAATATACACTTGTATAATAGAACATACAGTGAGAACACTTGTAACGTTATTAACACACCTGGAATAATCCGGGAGTGGGATATTACTTCAATACTTTCCCTTGTTAATGACAGTTACAAAACACCCATTTGATTTCTAAAAATCTGCAAACGAGTTTTTGCTAGTGGTTTCGTCATAACATCTGCTAACTGTATTTCTGTTGGTATTTGCTGAACTGCAATAGCACCTTCTAAAACTTTTTCTCTAACAAAAAAATGTCGGGTCTAGTTCCTACCATGAGATAAATTAGAGTTCCTATAGCTTGTCTATAAGGAAAATCTACTTTGGAATTTTCTTTCCCTGTTTGAAGTATCTCTGCTGGTTTTAGCATTGGTGTCGCTACGGGTCTGCATTCTGAAAATCCAAATTTTTGCCAAATCTTCTCTGTGTAGCTTTTTTGACTAATTTTTATGCAATTTTCTGTCTGCTTTATCTCAAGACCCAAATAAAAATTAGCTGGTTTAGCAGTAATTTTGAATTCTCTCTTCAAATCTTGAAGCAACCTATCTAAAGCCTCTTCAGATGTTGCTGCAAGCAGTCCGTCATCGACATATAGTGCTAGGAACATTTTCTCTTTATTTTTCTCTCTAATGTAAAGACATGGATCAGCTTCACTGACTTTAAACTCTAGTTTTAACAAATAGTCGTTGAATCTCTTATTCCAACATCTTGGAGCTTGTTTAAGTCCATATAAACTACGATTTAATCTACAAACTCTGTCTGTTCCATCAGTGTAGCCTTCTGGTTGATTCATAAAGATAATCTCTTCTAATTCTCCGTATAAAAATGCCGTCACAACGTCAAATTGTTTTAGATGCATATTTTCACTGGCTGCAACACTTAAAACAGATCTAATCGTGGAAAGTTTGGCCACTGGACTAAACGTCTCATTATAATCAACTCCTTGACGCTGAGCAAAGCCTTTTATAACTAACCTTGCTTTAAATTTGTCTACTGTACCATCTGGGTTGGATTTCACTCGATAAACCCACTTACAGGGTAGCGCTTTGGTATCATTAGGCAATTTTTCTAACGTCCAAGTTTGATTTTCTTTTAACGAATTGATTTCCCTTTCCATAGCTCTTTTCCATTCATAGCTTTCCCTAGTTTCAAGCGCTTCTTTGTAAGTTTGAGGAGTGTCAATATTACAAATAATATCTTCAGCTATGCTGATACATTCATCTTGAAATCTTTTAGGTTTTTGTAAAGTTTGACGATTTCTGAGATTGTATGAAGTACTTGGTTCTTCTTCATCTGTTTCTTCACTTTCGCTTATGTCAGTAACATGTCTTTCTTGATCTTCATCTTGTTGTTCATCTTCTTCGTCATTTTCTTCTTCTTCCACTTGACTTTCTGAAAAATCTTGTCTTGAATCTTGAATGCAAGTATTTGGAGGAATAATTGGGATTCTGGTGTTACTCTCGGTGCTTATACTGGAATGATCAGAAATACTGGATTTTTGAGCACAAACTTTAAGATACTCTTGAAATTTTACATCTCTTGAAACATAGACTTTGTTTTGCTGTTTAACCCAAATTCTATATCTTTCATCACCATCGTAACCTACCAAATAGCCTTTGATCTTCCGTTGCACCCTCAGGGATCAGGCTTTTTTAGCTTACCATCAATGACGTCTAAGGCACCTTCATGATAATCAAGCATGTCACGCATTTTATTTTTCCAAATAGGCCAATCTGTATCACTAGTTAGTGGTTTAATATGTTTTGCTAGATCCATATTTTTATTTTATTTAATTACCTTCCTCTTCAAAAAACTACTTTTACTGACCTCTGCTTACTATTTCAGCATGATAGGCCCTGATGAAAAATCTAGTTTTTTGTAGGTAAAATAGTTTATTTCGATCTGACATTCAAAATCTTTTTAGTTGACTAACTTGACAATAAATTAATTCAATAATATACACTTGTATAATAGAACATACAGTGAGAACACTTGTAACGTTATTAACACACCTGGAATAATCCGGGAGGTGGGATATTACTTCAATATATACAACCTTTGGATATGTGCTATGTCCTGCCACCTCAGGCACTGTTGCCGGTTTTATTGGGGTGATAACGTATGGCGTATATCTACCCTAACCTATAAGCAACGTATTAGCTTTATCTGACTAAATTTATATATTACATACAAGGTAACAACGTTTTACTTTTATTTAGGGACACTTTAGGAAATATTACAACTTTAAAACATTGCAAAAGTTTGTAAGACAAGATTAATTGTGGCAACGTATTGTCTTTATATAAAAAACCGTACCTTTATACTTTCATTATAGTGATGATATGTGATCTCAGAAATGTTGCATAGCTTGAAAGTCCTAAATACAATTTTTGTTGGGAAATGGTTTACTTACTGTCAAAAATTCTATACATAGATTCGATAAACAAATAAAAGGGAAGTGTTAAAAATACAGTTTTTGGAATGCTAATAAATTTAATGGTTTATATTAATTTGTATATTTTTTTGGTTTGCAATGTTTATGACATGATGGATATGACAGAATTTTGAATATTTTTTAATTTATCCGTGAAAGTAAACTGAATAAAAAAGGAGTTGTAATAGATAGTTAAGCCGTTTAAAACAGAAAAAAACATATGCAGGATATTGTGTTTGCCCACGCCACAGCCCAACGCGCATATTATAAATCTAGTAATAACCACCAGCAACCAAAAGGCTCAAATGTCACGTGATGTCAGAATTTGTAAATTACATTCTTTATCATTTAATTTCCAAGAAAGTCATAATAAAATTATAATTTTTATTTGATATATTGCAAATGCATCACCCTGTATATACAGCTTATTATTAATATTTTCCTGCACCTTGTGAGAGGTTAATGTAATGAAAAATTGGCATAGTTTCCTATTATCCTGCTTTGCAAAATTGCCAAATATTGACAGCAACTTTCTTCAGTTTATAGTATTTGTAGTTACATATTTTTTCAAAACGAATTTCTCTGAGTTCGTTTTAGGTTATTTAAATTTGTACCAAAGTATTAAATTCCTATTTAAGTATACTAATAATTTCCGAGTTGGCCCAGGATTACTTATACGTAATCCTGGTTCAACTCGTATTATTAGTGCACTCCAACAGGAATTTAAAACCAATATAACTCAAAAACGACCTATAGTTCAAAATATAATATGAAAAATATTATGCAACTTTACATTATCCCCTGAAAAATGCCACGGAAACATAAAAATTGGCTGTATTTAAATGCAATTTTCTGAAATAAAATAAACGGATCCATGACGGATCTGATACCTTTCTAGCTAGCCTATTAGAACACTTCCCGTTTTCAGTTTTTTTGTACATATCTCAGAAACGAAGGCTTTTATGAAGTTTCAAGGTATTACACAAATTATTAAGATAAAAGTGCTCCATTATATTTCCAAAGCCGCATATTGTTAAGATGCTCCGTTAAAAACAGAAAAAAACATATGCAGGATATTGTGTTTGCCCACGCCACAGCCCAATGCGCATATTATAAATCTAGTAATAACCACCAGCAACCAAAAGGCTCAAATGTCACGTGATGTCAGAATTCTTTATCATTTAATTTCCAAGAAAGTCATAATAAAATTATAATTTTTATTTGATATATTGCAAATGCATCACCCTGTATATACAGCTTATTATTAATATTTTCCTGCACCTTGTGAGAGGTTAATGTAATGAAAAATTGGCATAGTTTCCTATTATCCTGCTTTGCAAAATTGCCAAATATTGACAGCAACTTTCTTCAGTTTATAGTATTAGTAGTTACATATTTTTTCAAAACGAATTTCTCTGAGTTCGTTTTAGGTTATTTAAATTTGTACCAAAGTATTAAATTCCTATTTAAGTATACTAATAATTTCCGAGTTGGCCCAGGATTACTTATACGTAATCCTGGTTCAACTCGTATTATTAGTGCACTCCAACAGGAATTTAAAACCAATATAACTCAAAAACGACCTATAGTTCAAAATATAATATGAAAAATATTATGCAACTTTACATTATCCCCTGAAAAATGCCACGGAAACATAAAAATTGGCTGTATTTAAATGCAATTTTCTGAAATAAAATAAACGGATCCATGACGGATCTGATACCTTTCTAGCTAGCCTATTAGAACACTTCCCGTTTTCAGTTTTTTTGTACATATCTCAGAAACGAAGGCTTTTATGAAGTTTCAAGGTATTACACAAATTATTAAGATAAAAGTGCTCCATTATATTTCCAAAGCCGCATATTGTTAAGATGCTCCGTTAAAAAGTTCGCATTTAAAAAAAAATTAATTGTCAAAAAACTATCAAGCATTAGTGGATTTGGACCAAAATCTATTCAGCTCGTTACAATGTCAAACACTATTTCACCTAAACATTTCATGAAAATGGGTTCAGCGGTTTGGGAGCTATCGTGTTACAGACAGAGATACACGCAGACAGACGTCACAACGATATTGCTCAGATGGCTTCAAACACACCCAAATAACGCAGTTTCGGCGTTATCTCAATTTTTTTTTCTAAAAAAAAATCTATTTTCAAAACAACTTGCTTTGCTGCGATTTTCACTATTGTTTTGTCGCTTAAAAAGCAAAGCTTATTAGGAGTAAGTTTTTTTCTTCTCTTGAAATAGCTGAATTCCTCCAAAGACATTGAATATAAATTACGGCCAGGGACGTAGCTGCTATAGTGGTTCTTCTTATTGAAGGAAAAAGCTAAATAGCGCGTGACAAAACATCGCAAATTAAATCAAAGTGATTTTTTTGTTTATGCTAGCCTGACCAGGTTAAAAACACTAAAAACGCGCATTTTGGTCCGATTAATTTAACGTTAATTCTTCTTCCTGGCATTATCAATATTTTAAATTAGTCAAGTGTTTTAAGAATTGGCTATGTTGGCGCAAATTAAGTAAAAAAGTCGCATCCTTATTCTTTCAAATTCGAATAAAACCCTAGTAATATGACATTTGTTTTTTTTGCTAAATCCGTTTTGGTTCAAACTTACGGAGGTATTTTTAAGTAAAAAACTGGAAATAGTAAAGTATCTTTTTAACATGTTTGTTGACTCATTTTTTTAATTTAAAATTGGCTAAGTAAGTTAGTCAAAGATTTATCATTATTAAAAACCGGATTTTCTTAATAATTTTTTTTTTAAATCCGAGGCGTTTTTAAAAGTTTTTAAATTGACACACATATCTATAAAAAGTTCTTTGCCACCACAAAAAGAATTACTTATAAATTGCTGCCCTTCATACCTACACAACGGTAAATGTTGCCTTCAATTTTCTTTTATTTATAACACTTTCTTTGGACATCGTATTTTATAGTCGAAGCAAATTAGGCGTAAAAATGACGACTAGATGAACAAATTTATAAGGATTTTACATTTTGGTTGTGAACTCCTAGTAGGAAACCTAAGGTGCAAAACCGAGGAAAAAATGTCAAAAATTATAACCAAAAAATAGAAAATCAATGTCAGGCTTTGCTTCCTATAAAGCTTGCATTTACGATAGGTGTCCTTAAGGAAACCGCCTCTACCCTAGAATTAACCTCCTCACCAAACTGAACCTCACGACAATTTTCTGCGTTTATCTCACAAACCGTAACTTTTTATATTCTTCATCAAATTTCTTATATATGATTCAAGTTTCAAGATTTATTCCACACATTTTAAATGTATATACAGAAATTCTAACATTTTTATAATACATTTTTTAATTCTTTTATTAGTGCTGAAAGGGAAAAATTTAATCCTGTAGTGCTTTTACCTACAAACAAAAGATAGAATACAAGAAAAGTAAAGTAAAGTAACTAAAAATAGCTTATTAAAATTTTTAAAACTTTAAGAACATTGACTAAGTAACTACTGTTTATTACTTAATTTTTAAACTAATAATTTTAATTATAATCCTAAACTTTTCCTGTCAAAAACAAACTCTTTACATATACTATAAATAAAGAAATAAATCTTTATTATTTTTTACAGACACATACACACACACATGCATTCACATAAACCCATATGCTATAGGTACCTATACCTAGCTACCTATTGGTCAAATTACTTTGATATTGTTTCAATTTATTTTGCTTATAATATAGAAAGAAATATATGGAGGGGATATCTTTAACACTTTGTGGTTTGTATCCTAGCAAGAATATTACACACGCAACTAATTGATACTTTTTGTAGAATATCTATCAATCTTTGTTTAATGTCATTACAATCATTCTCAAAAATGAGTCGTTTTTAAGTTAAAGGCCACCAAAAAAAGGAAATTTTGCAAATTCAAAAATGACGACAAAATGGTTGATATCATACCTCGAAAACTATTAATCTAACAAAAACACATTTTAGCATTTTCGTATAAAATTTAGTTTCAAACTCTTTTACAAACACCAAGGGATTTTAGAAAAACAGAATTTGTGCGCCATTTAAAAAAAAAATGTTGGTGCAAGCAATGAATTTCCTATTTTCATTTTCTTTTCCTTTTTTGCGCGTTTAAAATAATTTAAATTTTCGCGCTCTTACATATGCATATGGGTTTTCACGGCACCGCACTCGTGGGAGGACAAGCAGCGCCGCGATGAGTGCGCAAACAACCACCGTCACAACAAGACACTAGAAAAATCACGTTCCCAAAAAAGTGAATTTTGAGGTGAAAAACTGGACGTTGAAAGGTTGACTGCAGCTGCAAGAGAGTCCAAGGTAGGTGCCTTTTCATATAAAATTCCATATGTATCGTAACTTTCCATTTCCAATCGTCAATACCGACAATTATTTTTAAATGTGCTTGTAAAGCCAAACCGGCGACCTGTCGAAGGAAATTCCATTATTTTTCAGTCTTGCACGCACATTTAATGGTCCTTCGAGCCGGATTAATAGTTTTCCAAACTACCTAGACTCCTGTGGTTCAGCAATTTCCTACAAAAATTCCAAATTTCTATATATTTTCAAAATTTATTTCCAATTTCAATTATTTCTACAATCAGTAATAAATCAAATAGACCATATTGATTTACGACCGGTTGGTGATATGTTCCTTCAAAGTTGATCGAAGTGTTTATTACCGTTCAAAAATAGCTATATCCAATGCACATATTTCGTATAGTTTACTAGTTCATCAAAGTTGATCGCTTTGTTCATTACATTTTCAGTAAAAGTGGCGTCAATACGCCGAAAGTGAAATTTTAAGGCGGTTCTTCCATCTACATTCCTTTAATTATCGATTTTACAGGTGTCGCGTTAACGCGCAGGTGCAAGTGTCGCCGTCACCAGGGTCATCCCGCGCGTTGTTTCTTCGAATACCGACGTTTCTTAGAAACTTTCAGACGGGACCGCTAGTCGTATGCACAGAGTGTGCGATTTGGAATCGAGAGGTGCGGGGTTCAATCCTTGGTGAGACATAAAAGTTTTTTTTAAAGGATATGTTCAAATAATAACATACAGACAAACTTACAAACATTTCATTTCAAAATTTTCGAAAAAAGTTAATAAAATTAAAATAATAAAATTGTTTAATTTTTGCTAAAATTCGGGTTATATTTTAAGCTATATTTTAAGCATTTTTTTGGGTAATTTTAAAAACAAATTAACTTTCAAAAACAAAAATGTCTACGCAAAAACAGAAAAAACTTTGCGACAAAAGGCTTTTGAGCTTCAACCAAATGGCGGAAGCTCACGAGGTAGCTTTGAAAGCGAACTCGGATACAGCGTTTCACTTTTTGTTTAAATCCAGATATGAAGACGTCGAAGAGTGTGATGCTCAATTCTATAATTTTCATAACCAAATTATTGGCTCTCTCGAAGAGTTTAAACTTTCATTTGACGAGCAGGATAAAACTAGAAAAGACTTTGACAACCTTTATTATGAATGTAAGGGTATTTACTACGACCTTTTTAGGGCCAACCCTGTCAATTACGTAGGCAACCCTAACCAACAAAATATTGTTCAGAGGTCAAATACAAGATCATTTCCACAACCAAGGTTGCCAATTTTCGATGGTAATTATAACAACTGGCAACATTGGTTTGACCTATTTAAAGTCCATGGTACATCAAAATTCTGATTTAAGTGATATAGAGAAATTTCAACAATTGCGGAGTTCTGTTCTGAATGAAGCCCTTTCTCTAGTAAAAACCTTTCCCCTCGCAGATAGCAATTATCACATTGCGTATGAAACCTTAGTAAAGAGGTATCAAAATAAACGAATTATTGCTACTACCGCTTTGAATGCTATTAACTTTCTTTCAACAAAATCCAGTTCTGGAAAAGAATTACGTTCCATGTTGGATACATTTTCTGAGAATCTACCCATCTTAAATGAGCTTGGTTTTCCTACAAAAGAATGGGACTTTCTTACTTTTAACATGATGCTCTCAAAACTTGAAGTCAAGATGAGGACTGATTTCGAACTTTACTATAGTAGAGAGAAAAACAATTCAGAAATTCCGTCCTACACTGATCTTTACACGTTTATAGAAAATCATTGCGTTGCGCTCGAATCTGTAGTGCAAATGCCCAGTTTTAGTAGGCAAAATCAAACCCCTAGACAACCTCAAACTACGCGTAATTCTCAACAGAACAGTTTTCAGAGAAACAGTTTTAATAATTTTAATTCACCTTCTGCTTTCAATACAACTATTTCAAATCAAAGTTCAAATTCAAGAAATCAACAAAATACTTTACAAAATAGCAATCAACGCAGCAACCCTCAAATACAAAATAATCAGAACAGAACTTTTAATCCAAAAATAAAATGTTACCTATGTTCTTCGAATCACGCATTATCGAAATGTATCGAATTTCAAAACAAAAGTCCACAGGAAAGGATGGGTTATGTTCGGCAGGTGAATCTATGTCAAAATTGCTTACATTTTGCTCACCAGACCGTGAATTGCCCCTCCTCCTACAACTGCATCAGGTGTGGAGCCAGACATCATAGTCTTCTCCATGTTCCACAACCAGTAGCGCCCTCTGTGAGTGTTAATTCTTATCCTCCAGAGAACGCTAATATTCCACTTTCCAATTCCAATAGCACCCCTATGTCAGGAAGCCAATCCACAAACTGTCATGAGACAATGATTTCCAAAAATTCCACTTTTCTACTTTCTACCGTTGTAGCTGACATGTTAGACTCAAGGGGACATTACCAACCAGTACTCGATTCTGCCTCAGAGGCAAACTTTATTTCAGAAAAATGTCTAAATCGTTTAGGTCTTTCGAAAAGCTTCTTTTCTACTTCTATTCAAGGCTTAAATCAAATGACATCTTCCAATACCAAAGGTAAGACGAAATGTCTTATCAAACCTCAAGGTCAAGCGGGACCTACCTTTGATTTTGAGGCTTTAGTACTTCCAAAACTTTGTACAGAGATTCCTTCTTGCACTGTCGACTCGAGCAAGTGGAATCACATTCGCAATATCAAACTTTCTGATCAAAACTTCCATATACCAAGTTCCATTGATGTCCTAGTAGGTTGTGAACTTTTTCCGCATCTCTTACAAGAGGGAGTTATCCACGGAGAGCGTGGACAACCTAGTGCTTTTAATAGCATCTTTAGCTATGTGCTGATTGGTAAAGTTGAAACAACAATCACTCATAAGCTGTTACACTTCCATCGAACCATCTCTGGATATCTGCCTAGAGCGCTTCTGGGAGATAGAGCAGGTTCCACATAAGGTTCATCACAGTCCTGAGGATATTATGTGCGAAAAATTATTTTCACAATCAGTTTCACGCAACGAATCAGGTAGATTCGTCGTTCCATTACCTTTCATAAACTTAGAACCCCAGTTGGGTGACACCTATCCAATCGCTTTAAAACGTTTCAAGCTTCAGGAAGCTAGACTTCTCAAAGACTCAGCTAATTATCAAGCTTACAAAGATTTTATGCAAGATTATTGAGACACTGGTCACATGATACCTATTCCTACGCCTATATCTAAAGATGTCTTGGATAATTCCTACTTTATCCCTCATCACAGTGTCTGGAACACTGGGAAGATAAGAGTGGTCTTTGATGGGTCTCAACGTAGTCCCAGAGGTGTCTCACTCAACGAGATGTTGTGCGCAAGTCCTAAACTGCAAAATGATGTCCGTGAAATTCTACTTAATTTTCGAATTCATGCTGTAGTCTTTGTTACTGACATAGTAAAAATGTTCCGACAGATTTTAATTATTCCTGAGCACACGCGTTATCAAAATATTCTATGGAGATTTTCTGAGGATGATCCTGTCCAAACCTACTCCTTAAGAACAGTTGTTTATGGACTTAAGTCATCACCTTACTTAGCTATTCGTACTGTACAAGAACTAGCTAAACTTGAGTCTGAAAGGTATCCTAATGCTTCCAAGGTGCTTCTTAAAGACATTTACGTCGACGACGTGCTCACTGGGCAGGATTCTGTGGCCTCTGCCAAAGAACTTCAGTCGGAGTTAATCTCCCTGTTGCGCCTAGGAGGGTTTGAACTTAAAAAATGGGCGAGCAACAGTCCGGAACTTCTCTCCTCATTCTCAGAATCAGAAACACAAATGTCCATTCGTTTCGACAAATCCGAACCTAATTTTGTAAAAATATTAGGTCTCCAATGGAATCCTATCTCAGATTCGTTTACCTACTTGGTCGTACCAGAAGATAAACCATGCACCAAGCGAGGTATCTTATCTCAAATCATGAAAATTTTTGATCCCTTAGGTTTCTGTTCTCCCGTTTCTTTACTTGCTAAGCATCTCATGCAAGATCTGTGGAAGGAGAAGCTGGACTGGGATTCTCAGCCTCCTCCGCATCTCGTAAATGTTTGGAATCAATTTCGAACCGAACTACCAAATCTTTCAAATATTCATTTACCTAGACGCCTTTCCATTGATTAACCACGTAGCATTGAACTTCACGGCTTTTCAGACGCCTCTATGATAGGTTACGCGGCTACGGTTTATTTCAGAATGGAGTCAGTTTCCGGAGAAATCCATACCTTTCTTGTAATGGCCAAATCTAAGGTCGCACCAGTGAAAACAGTCAGTCTTCCGCGACTGGAGCTTCTTGGTGCCACTTTACTTTGCGACCTAATTTCCTTTATTCAAAACACTTATTCAGATATTCTTAACTTCAACCAAATCTGTGCATGGTGTGATTCCCAAGTGGTTCTATGCTGGTTGGCGGCTTCACCTCACAGGTTTAAAACGTTTGTGGTAAACCGTATCTGTCACATTCAAGAGACCATTTCTCCTACGGCCTGGAAATATATTCCATCAGCGCTAAATCCAGCCGACTGTGCTTCGCGCGGTCTTATGCCTAATCAACTTGTCAAACATGACTTGTATTGGGAAGGTCCTTGTTTTCTTAGGCTACCAAAAGAGAGCTGGCCTGATGATTTTCGCTGTCCAGACCCTCCGGAAAACGAGGTTATTCTGGAAGAACGCAAATCAGTATTTCAAACATGCACAGTTGAACCACACATGCTTGATACTTTTCTTTCTCGTTACTCTTCCCTAGAGAAAATTCAACGCATAATTTCCTATATTTTTCGCCTTACCGAAAAGAAATCTAAATATCCTAACGAAAATATTACCGAAGTAGAACTTTAACATTCTCTTATTGTTCTCGTTCGGCATGTTCAACGTTCCATCTTTGCTGATCTCATTTCACGTTTGAATGACGCAAAGCTACTTCCTAAACAATTTCGTAAACTTTCACTTTTTCGAGATACACAAGGCTGCTTAAGAGTGGGGGGTCGATTACCACATTCTTCCGAACTCTCTTATTCAGCAAAACACCCTTTACTTTTACCACGTTCTCACCGTCTTACTCAACTTGTCATTGAGTACACTCACAAAAGGTACTGTCATCCCGGTCAAAAAACGTTGCATTACCTCTTGAGACAACAATTTTGGATCCTTTCCCCTCGCTATGCAATCGAGAGTATAACTTCTCATTGCATTTTATGCTATCGATTAAATCCTAAACCTTCCGTACAAATCATGGGCAACTTGCCTGCTCAACGCATCTCTCAAGTAAAGGCATTTTTACATGTTGCCATAGATTATTGTGGTCCCTTTCCAATTACAATGGGAAAGTACCGAGGTGCAAAGGTATCCAAAGGTTATATTCTTGTCTTAGTCTGCTCCGCAACAAAGGCAGTTCACCTATTACTTACCTCCGATATTTCCACCCCTACCTTTCTTGCGGCTTTTAAGAGATTTGTGGCAAGAAGAGGAAGAATTTCTGACATTTGCTCATATTGTGGTAGCGCGTTCTTGGGAGCTGATCGTTTACTCAAACAGCACTCCCAGGAAGCATGTCACAGTCTAAAAATTACCTGGCATTTTTCAAGTCCTGGTAGTCCGCACCTAAACGGACTAGCCGAGGCAGGAGTTAAATCCACCAAGGCAAATTTAAAACGTGTAATAGGTGAGCAACGGTTAACCTATGAAGAGTTTTTTACTTTTTTGTGTCAGGTCGAATTCATACTAAACAGCCGGCCTCTGTATGCCCAAAGTATGGATCCGAATTACTTTCTTCCACTGACCCCTGGTCATTTTCTTACCCTGGAACCGTTGAATTCCGTACCAGAACCCGATTTTTCTGATTCCAAGTTGAACACCCTGTCCCGCTGGCAGCTGGTGCAAAGGCTCCAGTCCGATTTTTGGAAACGCTGGAACTTGGAGTACCTAAACACCTTGCAACAGCGTTCTAAATGGACAGAGGCTTCTAACAATATTAAACTAAATACTTTAGTCGTGGTAAAGAATGAACAAAAACCGCCATTGCAATGGGCTGTTGGGCGAATTGTCGACGTGCACCCTGGCTCAGACGGTCATATTCGTGTTGTGACCGTTAAAACAGCTACAGGAACATATCGTCGACCAGTAGTGAAACTATGTCCTTTGGCTATGCCCGACGCATAAGGCAAAAATTTTCTTTTTCTTTCTTAATTTTTCTCTAAGTATTTTTTTCTTTTCTTTTAATTTTAATTTACATGCATAATTTAATGCATATTTGGGCTAATGTTAAATTGTATCGTTTAATCGCTAATAGGCGAATATTATTTAATATTTTTTCCTTTCCTTTTCTTAACAAAGTAAAAACACACGTGTTTTGGCGGCCGGAAAATGTTGGTGCAAGCAATGAATTTCCTATTTTCATTTTCTTTTCCTTTTTTGCGCGTTTAAAATAATTTAAATTTTCGCGCTCTTACATATGCATATGGGTTTTCACGGCACCGTACACGTGGGAGGACAAGCAGCGCCGCGATGAGTGCGCAAACAACCACCGTCACAACAAGACACTAGAAAAATCACGTTCCCAAAAAAGTGAATTTTGAGGTGAAAAACTGGACGTTTAAACGTTGACTGGAGCCGCAAGAGAGTCCGAGGTAGGTGCCTTTTCATATAAAATTCCATATGTATCGTAACTTTCCATTTCCAATCGTCAATACCGACAATTATTTTTAAATGTGCTTGTAAAGCCAAACCGGCGACCTGTCGAAGGAAATTCCATTATTTTTCAGTCTTGCACGCACAAAAACTTCCTTGAATATTATGGACAGTCAACCTTATAATTGTGCCAAGTTTCGGACCTTTTGCACCAAAACCGCATTTTATGTCTCTAATGATTAAACTACTTAACTAATTTTAAGTCTAAAACCCATAGCACAGGGTTGAATAGCTGTCGCAAATATTTAATATATTACAAAAGCAATCAATCAACCGTCGAAAACTACCAGAATAATTAAAGAAATGTAAGAAGACTAACAAAATTAGTTCAATTATTTCAATAAGATAAAAAATACAATAATAATCGTCTACAAAGCCCCTTCTAAAATATCAGACCCGAGACGTTTCCGAGAATTCGATGAAACATTCCAAGGGTAAATAGCAGGTAATATCTGAAATTACATACAACAAAGAAACGCGTCTTTAAAATCTAAACCACAAGGTTGCCAAATTTCTGAGGTCGCTGCGACGCGGTCTTAACACGCAAAATACCTTATATACCACCGAGGTGACTTAGTAGACCGTTTAGTTTCAGTAAAAGCGCCGCTAGCGCCACCGGTAGATACGTGAACTACACGGCCAAAAAGTAGCTATATATACCATTTTGTGACCTCAGAACAAAATTTTGCACACAGCTTGCTGAGTGTGTCAGGAGTCATCCCTGAAATTTTTATTGAAAAACGTTGACACCTCAAAAAAGTAAGGTGACAACGTTATATATGAGGTGACAGCGTAGTTTATATATTTTGAGGTGGCTACGTACCCTTTATCTATATATATATATATATATATATATATATATATATATTTATATATATGTACCCCCATTCTTTAATTGGATGTAATCTGTTGAATGGTGTAAAATAAAATAAAAAATAAAAAAATAATAATATAATGAATGAACATCTGGTGTAATTAGTGCCAAGAGAATGCAATCTTTACTTACACTTGTCTTGACTTGTTTGGTAATAAATTTGGACTCAAGGGTTGATTTTACCAATTTAGACACATTCCAAAATAACTTAGTTGGTTTCGGTAAAAGTGCAAAACAGGTTGATTCTGTTTAAAGATCTTAAAAATAGGCTCTTATTGGAATGAGGCCATGCAATTACATTATTGTTGCAGTATTTTGACAGATTTACCTTGCAGGTTGACAGTTGTTCTTTCAATACCAAAGTCGAATTTAAAACCAAGACGTTTATTTATCTATAATTAAAGTCGACAGTATTTATTTCGGTTCGTATAGTAAAACCTTATGTTGAAAGATTAGCTCTCATATTCCAATGCAAAACTGCCAAATACGGCCTGACACTACTATTGCATGACTTTATACCAATAAGACCCTAATAACGTACTGCGATATTTTTAGTGCATATATTTTTAAGCAGACCTTTAAATTATTGTTATTTTTTAATGTTCTTGGTATCAAGAAGAGCATAAATAATAATAAGAAGCAATATTTTGTTAAATGGCTGTGATTCTCCGAAAAATTTAATTCTTAGATTGCCAAGACTGAAATTGTTGTTGATATTATCTCACACTACTACTATACTATATATCTTTGTGTTTCAGATGATTTTGATTTTTTTTGTGTGTGTGTTTTTATGTCTATCTGTCTGTAACGACCAACGTGCATAACCCAAAAACAGCTTGCTTGATTTGAGTGAAATTTGGTACCTGTGCGGGGTTTTGTGTCGAGTTTAAGTTAAAAGATGGCTTGTGTGGTATACGATCTTTACTTAAACTTCGGTTCGGTTCGGTTCGGTCTTGATTTGTTGGGTAGTAAATATAATATACTATATATCTTTGTATTTCAGATGATTTTGAAACTTTCTTTTGTCGCATCGTCTGTCTGTGTGTGTTTGTATGTCTGTCTGTCTGACTGTAACGACCAACGTGCATAACCCAAAAACAGCTTGCTTGATTTGAGTGAAATTTGGTACCAGGGCTGGGTTTTGTGTCGAGTTTAAGTTAAAACATGGCTTGTGTGGTATCAAACGAAATGTAATTGAGTCTGGAGTTGAGTAAAATATCTTTCAGTTTTTAGTTATATTAGCTCACACGTATACTATAACTGTAGTAAGTGTTAGCTTGGGTGCCCATATACTTATACAAATCACAAGCTGTAGCAGTTCTTTGATGCATTCCAAATTTTGAAAAAGCATAATGAATGAACACCTAGTGTAATTAGTACCAAGAGAATACGATCTTTACTTAAACTTGTCTTGATTTGTTGGTTTAAAAATATTATACCTCTCAGACTATAAGCCTCTGCATATAAAAATAAAACACCTGGTATGAATCACACACCACCCACTCTTTTGCAATATATGCGATCTTGAATCAAACTTGTCTTGACTTGTCGGTTGATATCAAACGTGTCTTGGCTTGTCGGTTAATAAATTTTGGACTCAAGGCCATCGAGGTCAATATAACACCCTTTGTTGTGAAATATATACAACCTTGACTCATTGTTGTTTAATGAATGGCCGGCTTTGAAGTATTGATTTTAGCTTAAGGCCATTCTCAGGGTAAAAAAAAAGACCACCTGCCTTGCTCGCCTCCACATACAAAAGACAAAGACCCACTCACATCTACACACCTACACACAAAAGACAAAGACACACATAAATTTACATTGCCATATCAAGGTAAAAAGTCCACCCACAGTGCTTGCCCATTCAATTGCCATATCAAGGCCAAAAAGACCACCCACGCTATTCGGCTATGGTAAAAAAGATAAAGGTTCACTCGGGCCTGCGCACAAAAGACAAAAGTTCACATAACTAGTAATAAATTTAGGCTCAAGGCCATTCATTGTCGAAATCAATAATACCATTTGCAGCTGCATACCAAGCATAATGAATTAACGCCTGGTGTAATTAGTACCAAGAGAATGCGATATTAACTTAAACTTGTCTTGACTTGTTGAGTAATAAATTTAGGCTCGAGGCCATTCATTGTCGAAGTCAATAATACCTTTTGCAGTTGCATACAAAGCATAATGAAAGAACGCCTAGTGTAATTAGTAACAAGAGAATGCAATCTTTACTTAGACTTGTCCTTACTTGTTGGGTAATAAATTTGGGTTTAAGGCCATTTATTGTCGATGTCAATAAAACACCCTTTGTTGTTTGCCTCCACATACAAAAGAGAAAGACTCAGTCACACCTGCACACAAAAGACAAAGACACACATAAATTTACATTATCATATCAAGGTTAAAAGACCACCCACAGTATCATATCAAAGCCAAAAAGACCGCCCACGCTATTCGGCTGTTGTCAAAAAGAAAAAGATCCATTCGCACTTGCATATAAAAAACAAAAGCTTACATAACTGCAAATTGTAATATCAAAGTCAAGAAAGCACTTACACTATTGGCCCATGCTCTAAAAACCCCGTCCAAACTCCTCCTCATACAAAATTACCTTCATCCTATGGGCCTATGCCCAAAAAACTAGTCGCGCTATTCGGCTATTGTCAAAAAAACAAAAGCTGCCATAACTGCAAATTATAATTGTATATTGGCCTAGTTTGCTGCGATATACAATGAATCAGTCGAACCAATAAGCACACTTGTCGCTGGTAAAATAAACTGTATGTATGGACTGTATAAATTTGCCTTTTTGTTGTCACGGCACTTTTCTACTGTGTAGTAAAATAAACAAGACGTTAGTTTTTAATTCTAAATCTACAACACTGTAGGTATAATCAACACACACGTTGACTAAAATCACTAAATCTTAATTCTGTAAAACTGCGAAACCTTAAACTATTATTTTACATGTAGGTACAGTTATTATGAACTCCAAAAAATGGATTTTATCAAAGCCTAGTAAAATTAGTCGTTCAAAGCGCGTGACCTTCTACATGGCAGAGTTTTGGTAGAACTGATCTGCATTTCTCGAGTGAGACGCGATCAAGACGAGCGGAACAAGTTTTCAAAGCAAGCCGCGCCGATTCGTTGTATGTAGGTTCTGTGAAATCGTCAGATAAATACTAGAGAGTTATTGCGCACCAAATTTATTGAGCTTTCCCAACATCCTCCCCCGCGTAAAATGGCAAAGGACATAATTTTATGATTGGTCTTGTATATAACCCTTTTTTAGTGCGAATTTTTACAACTCTCACTTTGTTGTATTTACCATGCATTAAATCTACTATACGTCCCAAACACCAATCTAAAGGATTTAACACATCTTCCTTTACTAATACCATGTCATTTGTTTCTAAATTTTTGCAAGGCATTACCCATTTCGGACGGTTCTGTAATCTATTCAAATCATCAAAATCCTTAAAAATACTCTGAGGGTACAAAACATCAAAATCGTATAAAAATTGTGGTCCATTCCACCAGTCATCACAATTCATTAATGCAACTGTATCTAAATCTCTTGAAATGTGATCAGCCGAATTGCTGCTTGATGAAACATCATACCATTCAAAGTTACTTGCTAACTCTTGAATTTCTGATACACGATTTGCAACGAAAGTAACCCATTTTTCCGGATCACGATTTAACCAGCCTAACACAATTTGTGAGTCAGTCCAAAGGAATACTTTTGAAAATTTTATGTCAAGTAAAGACACTAATTTATGACATAACCTTGACATTAATAAGAAACCACATAATTCCAATCTGGGAAATGTAATATGCAATTTTTGATTTTGAACAAATTAATCTACATGTGTCACTCTGATCCGAATAAATTGTACGCAAATATACGCATGTGCCGTATGCTTTAACTGAAGAATCAGAAAAACAATGAAGTTCAATATCAAAAATGTCTTTATTTGGAGCATATAATAATCTTGGAACTTGTAAATCTTGAAAGTGGACAACATTAATTGCAAATTTTTTCCATTCATTTAACAACTCCTCTGGTAACTCTGAATCCCAGTCAATCTTGGCAGCCCATATTTTTTGCATCAAAATTTTACCCAAAATAATTATTGGACTAATAAATCCTAAAGGATCAAACAATTTTGCAATATTTGCAAATACAATACGCTTTGTTGGAATCTGTACTAAATTTGTTTCAAATCCACAAATTGAAAATTTATCAGACTCATTTTTCCAAGATATTCCTAAAACTTTACTTAAATTTTGATCAACATGAGAGGATGTTATAATTAAACAAGACTAATTATAAACATTACTCAAGGCTTTATTATAAGTTTCAAAAGCAAGACTTGAAACAATAACAATGAATACAACAGCCCTCTCTATCATGGCGGTCCGCGCACTGTCACTAGAATATCGATTTTACTTGGCGCATGGCACACAGAGGTCACAGGCAACCATAGTATGTACTGTTAGTATAATAGCACACTATACTTTCATGATAAGTCAATGAACACTGCGCCAATGTATAAACCTAATATAATACTATATTATACATCCTCCCTCACAAGTTAAGCCTATCAGGTTGTTTTATAACTCTACCAGAGCGAGATGTTTTAGCATTACCTTTAATATTAGGTGATTGGAAATAATCAGATTTAGGACTCTTAACTTGTTCGTTCCTAGAGTCTGATTTTTCAGATATCTTACTGAAATTTGTCGGGGTAGGGAATACAGTACCATCAGTAGGAATATGAACATGTTCTTGTTCACCTTCTGGATGTTCAATAATTTTAAAAGGATTTTCAGAAAGCTTTAGATCAATTCTGTTTCTCCTGATGGTGTTGCCTTTACTGTCTTGTAAAATATATGACCTTGGTGATTTATGAAATTGCTGAATTTTGCCAGGTTCCCACGTATTAGTTCTATGATTCAAAATAGTAACGTCACAACCCTCCTTAAGTGGTTTTAAGTTCTCTGCTGTTTTATTAATGTTGTTTTCATTAAGTTGACGTTTAGCAAGCATTTTTTCTTTAACATTTTTACACAAAGTAGGTTGTAAAAGCACAGTAGAAATTGGAACTTTGGTTCTACAAACCCTACTATTTAAAAGTTGAGAAGGTGAATAACCCATGCTTTTTAAAGGTGAATTCCTGTAATTTAATAAGGCAGAGCTTAAATCCCGTTTTCCTTCCTCCAATGTTTTTTTAAGCAAGTTCTTGGCAATTGAAACGCCTTTTTCAGCTAACCCATTTGAACGAGGATACCCTGGGCTACGAGTTGTAAGTGTGAAATTCCAAGTCTTTGAAAATTCCAAAAACAATTCACTATTGTATGGATTATTGTCAGTAATTAAAATTTCAGGGGACCCAAATCTGGCAAAAACAGGTTTCATTTGTGATATTACAGCGCTAGCACTCTTATTTTTGATAGGCAAAATCTCAAGCCAATTTGAATATGCATCAAAAAGAATGCAATAACTTTGATCAGCATAGGTAAAAATATCTGAACCAACGCGTTCCCAAGGCCTTTCTGGTAAGGGATAAGATAAAATTTTTTGCTTTGGATTTTTTCTTGAAAATTTTTCACAAATTTTACAACTTTTTACATATGACTCAATATCAGTTGTTATTCCTGGCCAGTAAAAAATTTTTCTGGCTTGTGATTTTGTCTTTTCAATTCCTAGATGGCCTTCATGTAAAAGTTTGATCATTTGTGCTCGAAGTTTGAAAGGAACAACTAATTTATTTTCCAAAAATAACAAATTTTCTGAAACGAACAACTTTTCACGTAATTTGTAATAAATTTTAACATTTTCAGGAATTTTATATTTTTGACTTGGCCAACTATTGTTAACAAAGTCTATAACAGTGTTAAGCTGTAAATCATTTAAGGTCTCTTGCTTAAATTGATTTAAACGATCTTGAGACATAGGTAATGATTTTACGATTGAATGAACAGCAAAATCAATATCATTCTCAGATTTTTCAGTTTTTTGGCTCAAAAATGCTCTTGAGAGTGTATCAGATATATACATGTATTTACCAGGTTTATAGGAAACATGTAAATCATATTTTAATAATTTTAATCTCATTCTCAAGATTCTTGGAGAAATACACTGAAGGTCTTTTTTGAAAATTGTCTCCAAGGGTTTATGGTCACTGTATACTTTTGTTGACATCCCATATATAAAATAATGAAATTTCTGAGCGGCAAAAAGTATGGCTAACGTTTCTTTTTCAATTTGAGCATAAGCTTGCTCCGTTTTAGTCAAGCTACGCGATGCAAAAGCTACAGGTTTACCTTCTTGTAAGAGGCATGCTCCTAATCCATCTTTTGAGGCATCGGTCTCAATCTCAATAGGCTTTTTTGAGTCAAAATATGTCAAAATTGGTGAATGTGTGAGCAAATGCAATAAACTATCAAAAGAGTTTTGATGTTCACTACTCCAAATAAATTCAGTATCATTTCTTGTCAAATTTCGTAAGGGTGCAGTTATTTTTGACAAATTTGGTATGAATTTACCAATAAACTTAACCATTCCTAAAAATCTTAAAACATCTGATTTTGATTGTGGAACAGGCATTTTTAAAATCGCATTTATGTAATTTTTGTTAGTTTCTGCTCCTTTATAAGAAAAAATCTGACCCATAAATTTTACACTATCTTTTTTATACTGAATCTTATTTTTATTGAATTTTAGATTGTATTTTGTCGCACGCTCAAGCACAATTTTAAGGTTATGGGCATGTTCGGTTTCTGTGGCTCCTGTTACTATTAAATCATCAAAATATAGGCCTACACCTGGTATGTCACCAAAAATCTCAACATTTTTCTTTTGAAATACCTCAGGTGCCGAACATATACCAAAAGCTAACCTCAAAAATTTATAACGACCAAATGGAGTTCCAAAAGTCATTAAATCAGCACTTTCTTTATCTAATTCAATTTGCCAGTATCCGTCTTTCATATCAAGAACGGTAAAATATTTTTTATTAGTAAGTTTGGCAGCAATGTCATCACAAGATGGTATTAAAAAATGTTCTCTTTGAATAGCTGAATTAAGGTCTTTTGGATCTAAACACAAACGAAGGTCTTTGTTAGGCTTTTCAACTATCACGAGTGGGTGTACCCATTCAGAAGGTTCATCAACTTTTTGTATAATTCCCTTGTCAACTAGGTCACACAACTTTTGTTTTAAAGGTTCCAACAAAATATGTGGAACTCGCCTAATAGCATTAATTTTTGGTTTGATATTTTCTTTTAGTGTGATATGATGTTGACCAGGAAATTTACCTAGGCCTTGAAAAACATGTGAATATTTATTGACAACTTCATCCAAAGATTTAAATATAGGATTATCAAGAGAATCTACCCTTCTTAATAAATTTAGATTAAGACACTCTTGTAATTCTAGCAAAGGAATTTGATTTTTCGTATTAACAATAACAAATTTCACTTTTTTGTTAACTTCTTTAACTGAACACTCAAGTTCAACTTCACCTAAACTTTTAAGTCTGAAGCTAGGATCTCCATATAACATCAAAGTTATATTAGATTTTTTAATTTTGCAATTTGGTGCTACTTCTTTTAAAATGTCAAGCGGTAATGTGGAAATTTCAGCACCTGTATCAAGCTTAAATGAAACGATCTTACCATTAATGGCTATTTCTTTGGTCCACATGGTTTCATTTTTTGTCACACCATCTGACTTTTGTATCTTGTTCACTGAACTCAAGTAAAACTCATACTCACTATCAGTAGATTCACTACTACTAGACTGTTCACTTTGATTTACTTTTTTGCGGTGTTTTGAAACTTCATTTACTTTCTTCTTTTTCTTCTTATCACTACTTTCACTTCGACTTTCACTAAACTTTTCAGGACATCTTTGAGCAAAATGATTTTTGCCTTTGCAAACTGCGCATGTTTTACCCATTGCAGGGCATTTGTTATGGTATCTATGTTTGTAACCACAATTTTTACATCTGGATTCACTATCATTTTTGGACTGACCTGATATACTAGCCCCTTCTTGTACTGCATGTACTGTATTTGATCCTAAATCTCCTAGTGTCTTCACTTTATCTTTGCTTGATTCTATGGCTCGACAATAATTTATCGCTGAATTTAATGTTAACTTGGGATCTCTCATTAATCTCTCCTTTGTACTTTCCTCATAAATTCCCCATACTATTCTGTCTCTCACCATGTCATCTTGGTCCTTATATCCAGTAGTCTTTACAGCCTTTCTTAGTTCTGTCACAAAGCTATCAAATGACTGTCCTTGTTTTTGCTTAATGCTGTTAAACATAGCTCTCTCAAAAACTTCATTTTTCTGTGGGGCAAGGTGGCTCTCGAATTTTGCAATTACCTCCTTCAGCACTTTTTCTTTACCATCCTCGAAGGTAAAACTGTTGAACAAGTCTAAGCCGTCATCTCCTACAAGCGAAAGAAAAACAGCTATTTTCTTCTCCTCTGGCTTACTATCTAGCTCAGTGGCTTTCAAAAACAACTCAAACTTTTGTGCAAATCTCTTCCAATTCTCTGCTATATTTTCTGTAAGGTTCAAGGGTTCTGGTGGCTTGAACAAGTTCTCCATGTTGCACCTCTAGCGGCAACTTTTCACACAGATTTTAATCGAGAAAAAACCCGACGAAACTCGCGAAAAACTTGTACTTTTGGCCCGCTAACCTGACACCATGTATAATTCTTAAGGCGTGAGGATGTTATAATTAAACAAGACTAATTATAAACATTACTCAAGGCTTTATTATAAGTTTCAAAAGCAAGACTTGAAACAATAACAATGAATACAACAGCCCTCTCTATCATGGCGGTCCGCGCACTGTCACTAGAATATCGATTTTAATTGGCGCATGGCACACAGAGGTCACAGGCAACCATAGTATGTACTGTTAGTATAATAGCACACTATACTTTCATGATAAGGCAATGAACACTGCGCCAATGTATAAACCTAATATAATACTATATTATACAGGAATCAGATCTCATATTTTCCAAATCGATATTATAAACACATTTATGCAGATTAAACCCAGCATAACCCAAAATTTCTGTTAAATCTTTTCTTAATTCACAGAAGTCGGAAATTGAATTTGAACCACCAAGTATGTCATCAACATAAGTTTGCTGAAGCAACATTTTAGCAGCTAGTGGATGAGAAACTTCATGTTCTCTTGCCAACTGCACAAGACACCTTGTGGACAAAAATGGTGTACAATTTGTACTGAATGTGTAATTGTAACTGTGTTTAACTGAATACACTTTAATTCTTCATCGGGATTGTCTCTCCATAAAATATTTTGAAGATGTCGCTGATCGGGCTTAATCATTACTTGTCTGTACATTTCCACTAAATCTGTTGTAAAAACAAATTTAAATGTTCGAAATCTACAAACTATATCGAATAAATCGAACTGAACTGTTGGACCTCTGTACATCACATCATTCAAAGAATTACCATTAGAAGTCTTCATACTTGCATCAAAAACAACACGCAATTTCGTGCTTACAGGTTCTTCTTTGATGACACAATGATGCGGTAA
Organism: Aspidapion aeneum; assembly: GCA_963576565.1. Classification (NCBI taxonomy): domain Eukaryota; kingdom Metazoa; phylum Arthropoda; class Insecta; order Coleoptera; family Brentidae; genus Aspidapion; species Aspidapion aeneum. Next base: position 58,307,481 of record OY755041.1, on the reverse strand, counting down.
AAAGTAACGTTTTAAAGAATCTTAAGTTTCCTTTGATAATTCGACAAAAGATGCATGTCCCAACTTAATATACTCATCAATGAACGACTTATAATCTGAAAACAGCTTTTCGTCTTTATAAAGCCTTTTTTCTAATGATATAAATCTGGTTTTTGCATAAAAAAATGACTCTCCTAATTTAATATCACCAAAACTACCTTTCAGAGGTAAACTTACAACAAATCTACCATTTGTACCTCGACATGTTGTGGAAGTAAAAATTTATTCTGCTTTCTTATCCTCAATAGTAGGAATTCTCTTTTCAGAAATTTCTTCCAACTGCCAAAATCTAGCTATCAACTCATTTAAATCACGAAAATTTTGACTTAATAAACATACACTCAAGTTTGAAACGCTGCTCTTTTGACTACTAGGAACTGTACCACCTACAATCCAACCTAACTTTGTGTTTAATAAAACTGGTAAATTGTCACCTAATTTAATGATCCCCGTTTCCAACAAATCAAAGTACAAATCAGCTCCAATGAGTCTATGCTTCCAGTTACATCAAACTCAGAATCAGCTACATCGATATTCTTAGGAATTACAAATTTAGATTTATCAATAGTTTGTTGTGGAAGATCACATGTAATCCTATCTAAAATAGCACAAGTTAATTGAAATTTTTCTTTTTTGTCTCGTTTAGACTCAATTTGTAAATTAACCATTTTTGAAATCTTACTTTTTGACTGACCAATACCTGTAATTTGTAAACTAGTATTGAATTCTCTAGCCTTTAATTTTTTAACTACTAAACACTTTACAAAAGAAGTTTGAGATGCTGAATCCAAAAGCCCTCTGATTTCTACTCTTTTTCCATTTTCAGAGATTATGTCAAATTTTGCAGTTGATAACAACACAGATTTATTTCAACAAGAATTTAAAACACTTTTCTCAATACCAGTACAGGTTGATGTGGAATAAGAATCATCATTATTGCTATCATTTGTCACAGTATTTGAGATGTTTTCTGACTTACATTTTGGTTTTGATTCGACCTCTTTTGGCTTTGAATCATTAATCTTTGACCTTGAGTTGTCGTCTTTTGACTTTGAGTTCTCATTTAATCTTGAATTGTCATGCAATAATACGTGGTGTTTCCCTGAACATTGCCTGCATTTTTCTCTTGTACAATACGTAACTCTATGACCTGTACCTAAACAATTAAAACACAGTCTATTTTGTTTTGTAAAATCCTTTCTTTTTTGAATTTTTAAAGAATTAAATTTTGAACATCTAAAAATGTTATGCCCCTTTATTTTACAAAATATGCATTCATATGTGTTAAGTGTGCCCGCAAAACTTCCAAATCTTTTATGACCTTCACCATGACTTTTGTTTTCACCTTTAAAACCTACAGTCTGAGAAGATTCCCAAACAGTTATGCGTTTATCCAAAAAATCAAAAAATTCTTTTAAAGTAGGCAAATCTGATTGATTTCTATCTAATTCAAAATCACTTCTTAGCCGTGAATCAATTTTTCCCGAAAAAATATTAATTAACAGCAAATCCCACTTTCCATGCACTTCAATATCTATTACCTCTAAAGCATTAATGTGCTGTTTAACTTCACTTAAGAACCCTTTTAAGCCTTGTGTACCTTTACTTGCAGATGCTTGTAAAATCATATTAATGTGATAATTTATTACTGGCATTTTCTTATCATATTTAGCAACTAAAATATCCAAAGCCCTTTTATAATTTGCGTCAGTTGGTTTTAATTCACTTATTAAAGAGAGCGGTTCTTTTATTAATAAAGTTTTGAGATATAAAAGTTTTTGCGAATCAGCCGCGAATGGATCCTTATCAATTGTCGCCATAAACAAATCGTAAAAAGTATGAAAATCCCCATAGTTTCCCGAAAATGTTGGAATTTTCATCCCGAATGCTTTGCTAAAATGAGCGGTGGGAAGTTGTTCAGAAGTACTCGGAGGATTCACAACTTGTACGATAGGTGGTGGCATCTGCACTTGTTTTTTACTCTCATGATAATCAATTAACGATTTTATAGGAGTGACCAAAAATATACCGTTCTTCAACCGTCTCTTTTTTCCTTGCTTCCGCTTCTTGCTGTTCTAAGTCTTTTTCAACCAACTCTTCGATTTTATCCTGAATATCACAAAATTCATCGAAAGCTTTCATTAACATTGATTCCTTTACTTTTAGTTGGCTTATATCGATTGCATCTCGATTGATGCCATCTAAAAAGTTTTCAACCCGTTTAATATTGCTTTCTACGCGTTTTCTTTTATTTTCAAGTTTATCCATTTTTTGTAATTCTTTTTTTAGTCAATTTACTCATTAAAATCTACAAAAAATAAAATGCTAACCTTAAAATACAAAAATAAACCCTTTTATCAATACAGTTTCTCAGTCACCTTTTTAGTTTTTAGTCACTTCTTTGGTTTTTAGTCACTTCTTTGGTTTTTAGTCACTTCTTTGTTTTTTCACAAACACCTTTTTTTTTAACACTACAATCTTTTTCATTTTAAGTTGTTAATTAATTTAAAACCAAACCTTTTTATGCTATATTTAAAATAGCGCTTTTTTAATGTCTAAACTAAAATTCCTAAAAATTCCTAAAAACTCCTTTCTTTAAATTTTTTATTTTAAAGTAAAACTTCTTATTTTTATTAAAACTCCTTTTTGTATAAAATACCCTTAACTTTGTCTGTTCAGTGTAAGTCTAAAAATACCCTTAACTTTTTCCGAAAAGAAACGTTATTTTTATCTAAAAGACCCTTTTTTTGTCTAAAAAGACCCTTTATTTTTTGTCTAAAAAGACCTTTAATTTTTATCTAGAAAGACCCTTCATTTTTGTCTAAAAAGACCCTTTATTTTTGTCTTAATAAACCCTTAATTTTTGTCTAAAAAGACCCTTAATTTTTGTCTAGAAAGACCCTTAATTTTTTGTCTAAAAAGACCCTTTATTTTTTGTCCAAAAAGACCCTTAATTTTTTGTCTAGAAAGACCCTTAATTTTTTGTCTAAAAAGACCCTTTATTTTTTGTCTTAAAAGACCCTTAATTTTTGTCTAGAAAAACCCTTAAGTTTTTGTCTAAAAAGACCTTTTATTTTAATACAGCTTTAAACCTTACGTTCTAACCTTGCTATAGAACATGCTTTTATTTTTTAATCTTAATGTGTGTACAACACCCTTAAAATTCCTTAACAAAAACACTGTTATGTCTTTAATGTTTGTACATAATGTACCCTTAAAATTTTGAGTTAAAAAACTCGCTTAAAAAACCTTTATTGAGTATAAAACTCCCTTTCACCTTTGAGTATAAAACTCCCTTTAAAATACTTGTTGATTGTAAGACTCCCTTTAACCTTTGTTGAGTGTAAAACTCCCTTTAAAATATTTGTTGAGTGTAAAAGTCCCTTTAACCTTTAAGAACTACCAAAAACTGCACTAAAACTAATGTCAAGAAACATATTCTTCAATCCTTTTAAAAATTTGAACGATTTTTCTCCTTTAGTATTTTATTACAAAATTTAAACTGTTCCATGCAAAAACATAAAAGATCTGACCTTAAATATCCTTGTTTTTCTTGTGATTCTGACTCTGTCTCCTTTGGAATCGAATCCGGCTTGAATGCGACCAAATGTATATTGGCCTAGTTTGCTGGGACCATTGGATATACCATGACTGGATTGTATAAATTTGCCTCTTTGTTGTCACGGCACTTTTCTACTGTGTAGTAAAATAAACAAGACGTTAGTTTTTAATTCTACAACACTGTAGGTATAATGAATCAAAATTCGAGAATCACAAAACGAATTATAAGCGTTGACTAAAATCACTAAATCTTAATTCTGTAAAACTGCGAAACCTTAAACTATTATTTTACATGTAGGTACAGTTATTATGAACTCCAAAAAATGGATTTTATCAAAGCCGAGTAAAATTAATCGTTCAAAGCGCGTGACCTTCTACGTGGCAGAGTTTTGGTAGAAACAGAGACAAAATAAAAAGAGACTGCTGAAAAGATAGGTCCGCGCAGCCAACAAGTTCCAGTAGCGCACAGCGCTGCAATCGCGGACTATGTTTCTATTTGTATTTAAAACTGATTTTATTCTGTTCGATTGGGCCGTTTATAAATTACGTAAAACTTTGAGAAAATTGTCTATAACATAACACTTAGTATTTTCATAATGCCATTTTTTTGTTAGAAATGGTTCACTATGTTGAATTGAATAAATCTTTATTAGCAAATCATGCTATTTCAAATTACAAACATAAATATAAAAAATACATTTAAACGGTAATACATACACCAGTATTTCTATAACATAACAAATCCAAACTTATAAATCTAATAACTATTTAATAATTACATAATGGATAATTATTGAAATAAAGCCAGGTTTAATAACAGCAATTTTTATTTAAATAGTATAAACACTGAATTTGGATATAAGTCATTGTTTTATAAAGGAATCAGATTGTATAACAAATTACCATTAGACATCAAAAATTGCAAATCAAATAATATGTTTCAGAGAAAACTTAAGAAGTACTTGTTGCCTAGTAAGCCTGTAAGCCTGATTGTTTATGTAAACCCTTGGTACCTTATTATATTATATTATTTTGTTATTTTAGTCTCCATATAATTTTTTTGGTGTGTTTTAGTATAGTAACCTTTTCTCATAAAGAAATATGGTATCAATGTTTTTTTTTGGATAGGATGTAAAACATTCTACATTACAGTGTAAGTACTTGATAAAGCTGTGTGTTACTAGATTATTCTTTTAGTAGGTAGGTATAGTTAGTTCTGTTGGGAATGATACAGGAATGCTTGTATCGGTATTATTAGAGAATTATTTGAACAATTATAGCCACGCTATAATTGTGCCAGACAAAATTTTGACACCTTCACATTGTAATATCAGCTGTGATCTTTCAACACATGGCCTTTGTTTACTATATGAACCGGAATAAATAGTGCCTTCTTTTATTAATTGGAAATAAACGACGATAGTTTTAAATTCAACTTTGGTGTGAATTTTGAAGGATGAACTGTCAGTTTTCAATGTGAATGTGTCAAAATAGTGCCTGGCACAATTATAGCCTGGCTATATTTCTCTAATAATACCGGAAAACCATTATAAGCATTCCTGTATCATTCCAAACAGAACTAACTATACCTACCTACTAAAAGAATAATCTAGTAACACACAGCTTTATTAAGTACTTACACTGTACTGTAAAATGTTTTTAATCCTATTCTAAAAAAAAACATTGCCACCATATTTCTTTATGAGAAAAGGTTACTATACTAAAACACACCAAGAAAATTATATGGAGACTAAAATAACAAAATATAATATAATATGATATAATATGTTACCAAGGGTTTACTTAAACAATCAGGCTGACTAGGCAACAAGTACTTCTTAAGTTTTCTCTTAAACATATTATTTGATTTGCAGTTTTTAATGTCTAATGGTAATTTGTTATATAATCTGGTTCCTTTATAAAACAATGACTTATATCCTAATTCAGTATTTATACTATTTAAATAAAGATTGCTGTTATTACTTGTTGCATAGGTATGAACATCTGTAACATTCATCAATCAATTTAAATAGAAGTTGCAACCAAAAAAATAAATAAACAATACAAGTGTATTCTACCCATATTACAAATTGCAAGTCATTTTTAAAAGGAAGTTAAAAGTATATTGTAAACGCAGTCGAGTCATACCTAACCTCAAATTCTTGGTTTGTTTTTCTGGAATTTTCGGATGCAAAAATTTTGCTACGAAATAACTTTTTCACTACAAAGGAGATCTGTTTTGTATTAAAGCGTGTGTTATTAGACAAAACGATCCTTGTTTTGTGACTAAGACAAGGTAAGAAAGATAATTGATGTTATTGAAGTTAGGGTCGATTTATATACTTGTTATTCTAAAAGTTTATTCATGTTTTTCAAAAAGATTTTCGGGTATTCCCTTCAATCATTTTGTTTCTCATTTTTAAGGCTGATTTCTTTGCCATTGATAGTCATAAGTTCTGCTTTAATGCTTCTTAATAAAAAAACATGTTTTTAAGGCTTTTTAATTCTTTTATCCTTTGGGGCCAGGCAAATATATACAGACTGACACTGAACATATACATTGGTTTGAGATAAAATGTGTCAACTTAGTATTGGTGCATTGTAAGCGTTTTTCCTCCAAGTAACCAGGTAACCTGGTTACTCATTTTAGGTTTTTCCTCGCTGAGTAACACTAAACATGACATCACAAGTAACCACACAGGCTCACTAGCCTAGCAGAAGTGGTTGCTTCAAAATTTTAAGGTTAAGTGCGTTCGTTTATACTTCAAACTTGGTAATTCCAAAATCTTTAAAATTGAAGTGTATTTTACAATGAATTCAGAGAAAAATCATGTCACTGACCGGTGATGTCATACAACTGGTCACTCCAAGTAACTGTGATGTCATTTCGAGTTACTTATAGGAGTGACTAGTAACCTCGAGGTGTTAGGGAGGGGTGATCATCTGTCCACAGTAGGTATACACATTTTTTTAACAGGACTGAATAGGACTCCACAGGACACTAAAATACACTACAGGGCCAAGAATTTATTTGAGTCCTGTAGGATGGTGTACAAATTTTGTTCAGCTGTTCACCCCTCAGTTATGGCAGGAGTCGATCTAGGAACTTTATTTATGAATATTGCATAAAACTGTTTTGCATTGTGACCAGGATGTGTATACTGTATGTAAAAACTTAATATAGTTTAAGATTTGGGGGGGAGGAATTTCCCCTCCCGTAGATCCGCACCTTCTTATGGGTCATTGTCCATATAATTTTTTTATTATTGATGTATTGCCTTTTCAGCATTTTCCATTTTTAGTTTTAGTAGATATTTTAGTCAGTAATGCACCCAAGAATAGGTCTTGGGGGGACCCGAGACTCAGTTATGTCATATCTTCCCTATTTAATTTTTTTATTCATGAAATATATGGAAAATGTCTAAAAATCCTTAGGCTTCTGTCTTTTAGTTTAGTCTTTGAACATAATTCTAGCTATTGCTTTTACATTTTAGGTACACAAACATTATGGATTTGTATGGATCATTACATCACATTGAGTAAACACTGCTTGGTTGCAAATGTTTTTTCATTTAGGTAAGTAATAGAGAAATATTGGTTAAAAAGTTTTGTCTCTTTCCACACCCATACTAGGGTCTATTCTTAAAATACATAATGCCATTTAACATATAATTATATGTTCAAAAGTAATGCTCAAAGGGGGAGCAGGGTTTGGCCTTGTATTACACATAACTTTTTTTTAATGTATTTTGTTTCTTGAAAATTCTGTACAGAGGGGGGAGGTGGGTCAACTACATAATTTAAGAATAGGCCCAAAGTGTACTTAGGGCAGAGCTTCAAGAGCTAAGCTCCTCCTTAAAAATTTGGTTAGCCCCAGAAATTATATTACATATAAACACATATTTCAGACAGAGTCGACACGAAGGCGGGGTGGGGGAGGCAACAGCCACCTTTCCTAACTAATAATTTTTTTTTAAACTATCCAAAAAATTTTAGATTACCAAAAAGAAATGTTACCACCAAATTTTTTTTTAGTTTTTGTCCAAAAACTGTTTACTCATTTTTTTTGGTTTTACATAGAAAAAGTTAATAACAGAAAAAAGGGTCCTCACTGAATTTTTTATTTATTTTGCCTCTAAAAATTTTTCTACCTAAAATTTTATTTGTGATTTTCTACTTTTGCTCAAATTTAATATTTTGGGGTGAGACTACCTCCCATCCCCTCTTAGCGACGCCCCTGTTCAGAAAAGAAATTAGAAAGCAAAATTAATTTTTTTAGGGATTTTCAGAAAAAAACTAAATAAACATGGTTCTGCAAATGCTTTTGCGATATTTTGCTCAAGTTTGGAACGTGTGTTTAGCTGCAAGGCATACATCATTAAGCTTGCCAAATATCAGGAAAAAACTACAGGGTGATATTTTTTCAGGAGTCATGCCCCCTTTTCCCCCAGAACTTTTTTGCAGTAAGCCAATGGTAGATTCAAATAGATTCTTTGTTTTACTCAGAAACTTTTTGATCTTCTGCAATTTTTTATAACTCTAACTGTTTCCAAGAAAAGACAAAAAAGGAAAATTTGTACCCTGCATTATTTTAGTTTTATGCGAGTTTTATGTAATTTCTAAATAGCAATTGAAGATACAAGTTATTTTATTTTGTTTTTTTTTTTCTGAAAAATGTTTAGAGATAAAAATATTGCAGATCAAAAAATTTCTGAATAAAATAAGGAATTCATTTTACATTTTAGAATCTGCCAGTGACTTACTGCAAAAAAGTTCTGGGGAAAAAAAGGGGGCATAACCGCGGAAAAATTATCACCCTGTAGTTTTTTCCTAATATTTGACATGCTTAATGATGTATGCCTTGTAACAAAATACATGTTCCAGATTTGAGCTAAATATCTCAAAAACTGCACGAGTTATAAATAAAAAGCAAACAAAAAACTAATATTTTAATAACCCATATCTCAAAAACTAAGCATGGTTATACAAAGTTTTTTTTCTTAAAATCACTCAAGATAATCCTCTGAAGTTTGTCTGCATACTTTATTAACACCTGTATAAAATATCTACTATTATGAGTCCCTTGGCAGTTTTTTTTTGGTTTTTAGTCATCCAATGCAACAATCAACAATGGGATAACATCATTATGTGGCCACCTTTATTATTAAAAAACTAAAAAATGGATTTTGTGAAGAATATATGAAAATTACATTACAACATTTGAGCAATTCCACATGAACCTAGAAATTAGAAAATTGTTTTCTGCAGAAAAAACCAAGATTATGTTATTCTCAAAAAGAAGGATAGGCCTTACCAATCCAAAACTTCAACTGTACGGAGTAGACCTTCAATGTGTGGAATCTATAAGGTTTCTAGGTATGATCTTAGACTGCAAACTAAACTGGAGCCAACATATTAAAACACTTCTTCAGAAATGCCAGAAAAATATAAATCTCCTTAAAGTTTTGTCCAACAGATCCTGGGGCGCAGTTGCTAGCACCCTCTTAACTATTTACAGAACACTTATAAGATCAAGACTTGACTATGGCTGTACAGAATATAATTCTGCACCAAAAACTACTTTATACTCTCTAAATATTATCCATAATACATGCTTAAGAATAATTCTAGGAGCTTATCGTACAAGCCCAATAGAAAGCCTTCTTTGTGAAGCAGGTGAACCCTCACTAGAACTTCGAAGAATGTTTTTAAGCTTCTCTTACGCCACGGGCTAATACAAAATCACTCTAATCCAGCTAGACAGAACCTCACAGATAACAGATTTAGAAATATCTATCAATTAAGACCAAATAGCACACCATCATGTTACGAAAGGATTCAGCGATACCAAATACAAATTGGAGAAAGTATTCCAGCATTTTTTGAACATCAAAGGCAAAACCCACCATGGCTTATAAGTTCTCCAGAGGTTATAACGTCTATGACCAGATTTAATAAATCTTGCACGAATCCTCTAATTTTACAGAAAGAGTTTCTTAACACTTTGCAAAATATGCAAAATTATACGAAAATATACACTGACGCATCGAAAACCTTAGAAGGCCTAGGAGCTGCCTTTGTTGTTGAAAATGGAGAAAATCATCTTTTTAAACTGACAAAATTATCCAGTGTATATAGCGCAGAACTCTACGGTATATTTGAAGCCCTATTATATGTATATAGAAAAAAACAAAAGTATACTGCAACAATTACAGATTCACTAAGCGCAATTCAGTCAATTTCAGTAATGTATTCAAAACATCCAATTGAACCCTACATCAAGGATCAACTTTTTAAAATCCAAGAAACATCACTAAATGTAGTATTTATATGGGTTCCTTCTCATGTGAATATAAAGGGCTACGAGTTAGCAGACATACAAGTCAAAAGAGCTATAAGTGACATGAACTCTAAAATCATAAACCAAACTGTGTGTAGTGATTTCAAAATGTGGACTAAAGCAAAAATTAAAATGCTGTGGCAAGAAAAGTGGAATAGTTCAACTTCTAAACTTCGCAAAGTAAAAGAATCGGTAAACCCATGGACACTGATGCCCAAATCGCGCCGGGTACAAAAAATCACGAGCAGGCTTAGAATAGGTCACACTAAACTAACACATGAATATATTTTTAAAAAAACAAATGCACCTACGTGTCCACAGTGCCGCGAAATATTAACAGTAAAACATGTTCCAGTTGAATGCCCGAAATACCAAAACCAAAGACAAAATCACAAAATTGAACACAACTTAGCAAAATTATTAAATAATAGTGAACAAAATACGGATATACTTATCAACTTCTTAAAATACTGTAAATTATTACATTGTATTTAGCTTAAACAATTTATTGTTAAATTTTGTGCGCTAATGACCCTAAGTGGTTGATGCGCCTTGTACTAAAATAATTTTTTTTTTTTTAAAAGACTGTAAAAGTGTGTTCTTATTTTTTTTAAATATTGGTTTTATTAAGGATTATTAGGTGGTACATGTTTAACTATTTTTAAGTTTTCTAAAAATCCACAGTTTTTTGTAATATAAATACTTAGTTTATACATTTAAGAAAAAACATTATATTTGTTAAATATTTTTAGATTTTTCTAAAACAGTTCTCATTTTTAAAAAAATAAATATAACGTTTTTTATAAAACATTGTTTTTTATTTAAGTATTACATTTTCGAGGTCATGCAAATTTTTACGTATGCGGAAATAGTTTGGATATCTTACAGGTTGACATGACTAAAATTAATATATTTTTGATATCCAAGCTTTACTAAGAAAAAAATATATTTAAACAGCCCGCCGAGCCCGCCCGCGCATTCTTAATTCTTCCAGTAGCCAAGGGTGGCGCTAGCGTTAACTTGTTGCCGCTTTTGAACCATAGAATTAAGCACTCTTTTATTATTTTCTCTATGGGTAGAACTGATCTGCATTTCTCGAGTTAGACGCGATCAAGACGAGCGGAACGAGTTTTCAAAGCAAGCCGCGCCGATTCGTTGTAAAGTGCCAACGTAGACTCCATATCATAATTTTTGAGATAACTTTTTGAAAGTTATCAGCTGTTTACCATAACAAATAGCATGGGCCAACAAAAAAAAAATTGTAAAAAGTTGTCTCAAAATTAATGATATGAACTGTAGGTTCTGTGAAATCGTCAGATAAATAGTAGAGAGTTATTGCGCACCAAATTTATTGAGCTTTCCCAACAGTAATATCAAAGTCAAAAAGAGACACGTACTCTTCGTCTATGCTCTAAAAAACTCTCGCACTATTAAGCTATTGTTAAAAAGACACCTGCATACAAAAGAACAATAGAACAATAGGATTTCTTGGAAATGACACTCCTCATTTTGAGCTGGAACATATATATATCTACTACTCATATTGTATATATCATAAAGTAGTGCTTTCTTATAAATTAAAAAAAAAACTAAGATATTTTCGGAAAATAAGAATAAACACGCCACTTTGAAGAATCAAGTTTGATTCTGGCCATAATCCTAAATTTTAAGATGGCGATAAACCAGGATGTTTTTTATTTCATTAAAATCGGTAAAGTAGTAATGAATTTATAAGGAGTTAAATGCAGACATGATACGCAATAGAGGTGGGTTGCGATTTCACGAACTATGACTTTGTCACCGTGACTAGTCTGTCGCAGGCACGGTCTGCTTCGGTCCGAACGAAATAGCAGTGACATGTTGTCACAGTCTGGCACTGAGCTCCCCGACCGAACCCCCGCGTGACGGCATAAAGTCGTGATCGCGAGCAGTAGCGTGTCGTGGATAAAAGAGCTGGGCGGGGCGAAGACCTTAAGGGGCGCAAATATAGGTATGGGAGTCAAATAAATGACAAACCTTTTTTAAAAATAATAACACTATTAATTCTATTTTTTTCTCAAAGGACGCCTCCCCCTGGCCCCCTATACAACACGCCACTGGTCGCAAGTACCCCAAACAGTTACAGTCGACAGCGTCGACGCGGCAGCACAGTGCAGCGTAGTAAAAAATTTTCTAGATTGCAATTTCGCTATAGGTGTAGCATTTATATGTGCTAGTTAAACCGGTCTAGGACAACTGGGCGACGCCAACTAGGCGCCGGGCCAACTCGACGCTGCGAACTTGGCCGGAGGAAAAAAAAAATTGATAAAATGTGCAGATGAAAATCAAAATAGATATATCTTTATACAAAAACATCTTTAAAAAATTATTTACGCAATTTTTTTGAAATTTGCTTTTGTTAAGTAAAGCTAAATCCATTAAGTCGAGTGTTGAAATTTGGTAGGTGAAGTGTTTGGTAACCTGGTAACACTACAATTCACGTTTTTTATTACAACAATGGCGGATCCAAAATGGCGGATTTCTTTATTTTTAAACCGATTTGTCTGAAACTTGAAAGTTTGCAGGGACTGAGAACACTTAATACAGTTTTATCCTCAAACTTAAAAAATTCAAAATGGCGAATCCAAAATGGCGGATTTTCTTATTTACTAACCGATTTGTCTCAAACTTGAAATATTACATTGCTTAAGGTCATTTATCACAATTTTTTACTCAAACTTAAAAAATCAAAATGACCGATCCAAAATGGCGGAATTTCTTATTTACTAACCGATTTGTCTCAAACTTGAAATATTAGATACATTGCTTAAGGTCATTTAACAAAAAAAAATTTCAAACTTAAAAAAATCAAAATAACCGATCCAAAATGGCGGACTTTCTTTATTTTTAAACCGATTTGTCTGAAGCTTAAAAGTTTGCAGTGCCTGAGAACACTTAATATAGTTTTATCCTCAAATCTGAAAAATTCAAAATGGCGAATCCAAAATGGCGGATTTTCTTATTTACTAACCGATTTGTTTTAAACTTCAAATATTACATTGCTTTAGGTCATTTAACACAATTTTCTACTCAAACCTAAAAAAGTCAATATGGCCGAAACAAAATGATGGACACCTCTATTTACGAATCGTTCAAACTTTTAAAAAATTCAAAATGGCGAATTTAAAATAACGCACTTTTTTATTGATTAACCGATTTGTCTCATATTTGAAAGCTTACAGTGTAAGGTTACTTAAAACAATTTTTGACTTAAACTTAGAATAATCAATCAAGAAAAAATAAAACATTTCAACTAAGAATAATTATTACTTAGCAGAGAAAAAATTAGAACTTGGCTAAAAAGACATAGTTTTGGTGAATATTTTTAATTCAACAATCTTTTAAAATGAGTCAAAAATTCTATTCAGCGACGATAAACACCACAAAGTTTTATTTTTTTTTAAATTTTGAGTTAAAAATTCTATTAAGTAACCCTAAGTACTGCAATCTTTTAAGTTTGAAACAAATCGGTTACTAAAGGCCGCTTGACATGGTGCTTGATAATAAAATTTGCAGGCAAATGGCATGAAATTTTGCCCAGGTGCATGCGCAGAACAAATCCAGCTGATTGTTGCAGGCAATCCATTTTTATCGGTCCGGTGCCATTCTTGTGCATGCAAACTGTACTCCTGGGGAATTTTGACCTTGATACTGGTGAATTTTTACCCAGGTTCTAGGGACTTTTTATGTTACCAACCTATGGTATGATTCATCATGGCGTCTTGCGCGTTTTGTTGTTTAGGTGGTTGTTTACATTTTTAGTTTTTGTGGTTAAAATTTAACTGTTGCTGAGTCGTTTTTTGTTTTACTGTAACTTTTTTTTGTGCAGTGAAAATGTATAAACCAAGCTGTGGAGCGTAAGTATAAAATAACATAAGAAATATTCATTTATTATCAAAATGTCCCAAGCCCATATCAAAATGCCCCAAGCCCAAGCTTGTGTGTCAGGAAAGGACTAGGTAGGCGGAATGATCAGCTAAACTAATTTTGTACACCATCACACAGCACTTTAAAATAAATTCTTGATCCTGTAGTATATGGTAGAGTCCTGTAGGAAATTTTAAACATCTATTTTGGGCAGCTAATCATCCCTAACTATGTACAGTGTCCCCATTTGAAAATGCAACTAGACAGCCCACACTTTTACCAAATACCCATATTTTGATCTTCTGGTACGGATTGGGTCTCAAGACAAACCCCATGCATGCAAAACAAATGCTGGGGTGCCAAGGTTTATGGTTAAAATTCGCCTTTGTATTTTAGTATTTATTGAATAAGTTTGTCTAATGTTTAAATTAAACTTTATTGCCATCAAATACATTTTACTGAGGGGTGAACAGCTCTCACAATCGGTGTACACATTTCTCACAATCTGTTCACAATCCTTCACAATCTTTACACAATCCCTCCCAATCACCCACAATCTCTCACAATCCTTCACAATCTTACCACAATCTCTCACAATCTTTACACAATCCCTCACAATCTTAGCAAAAGATTGTGGATTTTCGCAATCGGCGTACACATTTTGGGGTTCCCTCACAATCTTAGCAAAAGATTGTGGATTTTCGCAATCGGCGTACACATTTTGGGGTCAGCTGGTCACCCCTCGGTTATTAAGCAGCAGGGCCGGTAACGGTAAATGAAGAGGGCGGCAAATGAAACTATAGACATAATGACCTTTTGTTTTTTTTGTTTTTTGTTTGCAAGAATTTTTGATGGGACGTTGCCGCCCACCCCGCCCCTTCAGGCGCGCTACGCCGCTGCACAGTCCTCCACCATCCCTCACAATCCCTCCCAATCACCCACAATCTGTCACAATCCTTCACAATCTCTCACAATCCTTCACAATCTTACCACAATCCTTCACAATCTTACCACAATCCCTCACAATCTTTCACAATCCCTCACAATCTTGCCACAATCCCTCACAATCTTTCACAATCTTGCCACAACCCCTCACAATCTTGGCAAAAGATTGTGGATTTTCACAATCGGTGTACACATTTTGGGTTAGCTGTTCACCCCTCGCATTTTACTTTACTTTAGTTTGTAATTTTTTATTTCAGAGGTGGTTTTGACTGGCCAAAATCAGCCACACGAGTACTGATCCAGTTATATGAAACACACCCATGCCTGTACATGCCAACCAATGGGGCATATCATAACCGAAACATAAGACAAAAGGCCCTAGAGTCAATCCGAACTGAATTTAATCGCAGGCATTTGACAACCCTGAGTGTGGATGAGATTAAAAAAAAATACACTCAATCAGAACCCAGTTTTTGGTTGAAATTAATAAAATTAGAAAAAGTGAGACCTCTGGGTCATCCAGCACTAGCATATATGTTCCAAAACTATGGTGTTTTGAGGACCTAGATTTTTTACAACCGGGGGCAACCGTGGTTGGAAAGGGAGTTTCTAACATTGTATCTTCAAAACCAACAAGCTATGCATCATCAAGCACAGTGATAGGAAGTGTAAGTACTTATCATAGAGCTGTCCCTAATAGACCAGTGCCAATACCTTTTGGAAGGGAAAAAATTGGTAACAGAATAAAAACCAATTAAAATTAAAGAAAATCTATTGTCGTAAATGGGAAAATACTCAATCTGAGTTATTGAAGTGAAATGGAGTAAGCTTTTAGAGGTGGATAGTGGTTTTGTGTGGTTTTTAGAGAAACTAGATCTCCTATGGAAAAAGTTAAATAGAACAGTTATAGGTAATTAAAAATTTTATAATTTTCTAAAAAAAAATTGCATAACCTAAAATTTTTCAAGAAAAATAAAAAGAAACAGTTTTTAATTTTTATCTTCTACATTTTTTTTGGTTTCAACAAAATTTGGTAAAAACACACTCAATTGTGTCCCTTACACTGGTGCAAAAAAAACATTTTGATAGAAAAATTTGTCAAAAAAGCGAACTTAAGCAGTTTTTGCTATTTTTGATTTTACCACATCCCTTTTTCACATTTCTTGACAAATTTTTACATTGTATTGTTAACATTTTTCACACTATTTAAAAATAAACCTTTTGCAAAAAAATTAAGCTTTCTGAACTTGAAGAATTTTTGAATGAAAATGGGTTTATAATTTATATATAATGTAAGTCACTATATTTCAATTCAAAAAAATTATGTATTAGGGATACAATTGGATGTGTTTTCACCAAATATTGTCAAAAACAAAAAAAAATTAAACTAGTTTTTTTGATATTTCTTGATAAAATTTAGGTTATGTAATTTTTTTTAATGAAAATTAAGTATAGAGCTTTTTATTACCTACAAGTTTTGTATTTAACTTTTTTCAACAGAAGATTAGTTTTGCCGTGGTGTGATCAGCTGCCTACAGTAGGTGTACAAAATTTGTCTACAGGACTCCCCAAAACACTATCCTGTAGGATGGTCTACAAATTTGGTTCAGCTGATCACCTCAAGTTTTGGTCATGCCTCATTCCACCCCAATAACCCGTAATGGAGTCTAGGTTAGGTTATTTATTTATTTTTGCTGTTTGTTGCAATATATTTTTTATTATTTTCTATAAGCTTCATGCTGTTACTAATTTTTTCCCTTTTTGCCTGTTTAAAAGGTAACACACTGGGCTATAATTTATTTATTATTTTTTATGAAGAACCTTCTTTAAAATAAAAAAATTAAAAACTGGTAAAAAGTACTAACCTAAAGTCCAACTCTTGGCTTAACCTAATATCACTTTGAGTGGTTGTTCCTGTACAGGGTGTCCCAAATTTATTGTTTTTGTGTAGTGTTAGGTATTTCTGAACTGACTCCCATTTGCGACGCTCAAATTTCAAGAGAAGCTTAATGGTGAAAAACCACATCTTGATATAGGAAGCCGTTTTTAAGTTATGGAGTGTTTTTCAAAAATCTGCATTTTGGGAGGGGGCTATAAATTTTTGTTTTTGAAAATTTGGTTTTAGTGTAAAGAGCTTTCTTATAGATCTTTTCTTTAAGAATTGACAGATGTTAATAGGTTTTATTTATCTATTTTGGTTAAAATATATGGTAAAACCAAAAAAAATACAAAAATATAAAGAATATAAAGAAATAAAAGGATATCCCTAAAGAAAAAAAAATTGTGTGATATCTCAAAAACTAAAAGTGACAAAAAAAAATTTAATTTGACAGTTAAATTCCTCTTAAAAGAGTGTCTTTACAGAAATAAAATATTAATAAATAAACATGTTATAGATCCTTTCCCAAAATGCAGACTTTTTAAAAACACCCCCTAGTTTAATTGCGCGCATTTGTCTGCGCGCAATTGGTTGCGCGCATTTTTCCGCGCGCTAAAGGTTGCGCGCATTTGTCCGCGCGCAATTGGTTGCGCGCATTTGTCCGCGCGCAATCGTGCATTTGTCCGCGCGCAATTGGCCTGCGCGCAAATGACCCAACGCCTAAAAATGGCTTGCTATATCAAAATGCATTTTTTAAGCTCTTTAAATTTGAGGGACGCAAAGGGGGATCAGTTTTTTCCTACCCCGTTCCCCCTAGAAATACCCGAAACCCCCCAAAAACATCGAATTTAGGACACCCTGTACATTGAAATTTTTTTTGTGTTTTGACCTCTGTGTGAATCTTTAAAATACAAATTATAAAACTCTTTGCAAAACTTAGTATAGTTTTACCTGAGGGGGAATTCACTTTGAACATAGGTACATGTACAAATATTGGCATTAATATTTAGTACCTACTTGATATTTAGGTATCATTATTTAGGTTTGAAATTTTTATGCAATACCTTATTTTTGACATTCTTTGATGATTATGCTAAATTTAAATTACTTTGAATTAATTTTCGTTGCTTACATTATTACATTTTTTAAAAATAATGTACAATACATGTACAAAAAGGTGCATTCCCCTCGGTTTTACCAAAGAGAATTTAAAAAATTTAACTTTCTTTACAGGTGCTAGAACCAGAGATAATTTTTGAAGGAGATGTGTCTCAGCTGAGTGATTTTGATGCGGATATCTTCTCCCCTTCCTCAAGTAAAGGTATGTCAAGGGAAAGCTCTCAAGGACCCTCGAGAAGTCTATCCCGAGAGGATTTTAGAACCCCATCATGAGAGGGTGTACTTTCATCCCGAGAAGACTCAGCTCCAGGAAGTCAAGATGAAGAGGCACAAGAGACACCAGGAAAAGGAAAGACGCAAAAGCGAAAAAGGAGGAAGGTTGAGAAAGGTGAAAGTTCCAAAGACAAGGCATTGGAGAGCCTCTTTACAACGGCTGTCACGACACTCCAGAATGCTAATACCTCATCACCAACAGAGATCCAGCAGGCTCCTCTTAGACATCACGTCTTTGGCGAGTAAGTTTCCAAAAATTAATAATATTTACACAATACAGTGAAATATACAGGGTGACTATAGCTAATAAACTTTAAATGATAGGTACATTTTTTTATAAAATGTATAAAAACATGTCAACTGAGATTTTTAACAGGCAATATTCTTAACCACCCTTTCAAAAAGTCCATTAAAAAAAATTGTGTTAAAAATATTTCCTGTCAAAAATCTGAGCTAACATGTTTTGGATAGCAAAATGATTCAATTTTATGTTCCCATTGTTTAGTGAAAAAACTTTAGCTTAAAACTTGAATGCTTATTATATATGTAGATAAAAATGTTTTTTTTTTAGATTGGTTGCTGTAGAAATGGAGACGTTAAGTGATGATGAGGAAACAATTGATCAACTTAAAAGAAGCATTTTAAATGCTATATATGATGCCAAGGCTGACCACAGAAAAAAAAAATGGTGAAATTCTATTTGATTTTTTAAATAAATTTGTATATAGTGTACCTTTGTTGTCTATGTACTTTTTAATTTTTATTAATTTTTTTTTCAAAATATCAAATTATGTTTAAATTAGCTCATTAAAAATATATTATAGGGTTCAATTAATTTTTTTTAAATTTTTGGGTGAAATGTTAAACTTTAATTTTTTTTGACACTTAAAGTAGCTCTAACTAAAAACTATTTTATTTATTACTCATATTATATTATTATGGAGTTCTTTAAAAAAAAAACAATTATTGTTTTATTTGCAAACACTTTGTTAGTGCAACAATTTTTTTTTAATCTGTGGTCTTTATATAGAAAAAGATTTTTGTTTAAACAATAAGCTATAGTATGCATCCATAACTTAAAAACATCAGAAAAACTTTGTTATCATTAATTTTAGAAAACAAAAGTTATTCCTTATAAATAGTTTTTAATTTTTTTAAATCTAAATATATATATATATACAGAAATACAGATATTTTTTCTAAAACCTTGTATAGGAAAAAAATGTGATGTTGATTATAAAACATACAGAACTATTTATAAGGAATTACTTTTTTCTAAAATTAATAATAATAACATTTTCTTTATGGTAATAAGTTACACACAAAAAAAAAATATTCAAAAAAAGTTTCATTTGAAAGAAATTATTTAGTGACACATAAATCTAAAATTTTGCGTTTGTTTATGGGTACAACCACAGCCCCTCAAATTAACAAGCCTGATCCTTCTTAGAATTACAACTTCTTTCTAAAAAATTTTTTGTTTGAACAGAAAATTTTTCAAAAACATTTTCTCCAAAAGTCATTTTTATCATAAGGAAATTTATTCAAAAAACATTTTGTTCAAACAGAAATTTGTTTAAAAACATTTTGCTCGAACTGAAATTTGTTAGAAAACATTTTCTATAAAAATATTTTGCGATTGGTTCGAAAACATTTTGTTAAAACAGAAATTTGTTCAAAAACATTTTCTTCTAAAATTTTTTCTTCAAAAATATTTTTGTGAAAAACTTATTTTTTAAAAACATTAAAAAACAATATTTCTTGTCCTTCTTTTGGGAGGTCGAAACCGGTGTTATCTTAACCTATGTCAATTAATTGGAAACATATCCTATGCTGTCCGGACATGTCCCTGACCTTTTTCCTAAAAAAAATCCCCTAATAGAAAGATTAGATAACACCGGTTCGACCTTCCGAAAAAAGGACAAGGAAGTTTTTTTTATGTTTTTCAAAAATAAATTTTTGGCAAAAAATTTTGAAAAAATGTTTTTGAACAAATTTCCGTTAAAACAAAATGTTTTTGAACAAATTTCTGTTTGAAAAAAGAAATGTTTTCAAATTGTCGTTTAAACAAAAATATTTTCAAACTATTGCTTTTGAACAAATGGTTTTTGAACAACGTGTTTTCGAACAAATTTCCGCGACCCAATCACAAGACTGTCGAAGGCTGACAAATTCTTTATTTTCCTGTCACATATATTTTTTAGTTTTTAAAGTATTGTCGCTTTATTCAAAATTTTAGATCTGTTAGCCTTCGAAACTGTTGCAATTCAAAGTAGGATCAGGCTTGTTAATTAAAGGGGGCTGTGGTACCACAAAAAAATTACAAAATACTTTCCTACCTACCTATCTGTATTACTTAAACAAAAGATCCTAGAATAGCTACAAAGCATTTTGCAAAACAAACTAATATGTGTAGGTACCTCAAAAATATAGTAATTTTTTTATATACAAACATTGCTGAAATAACCTAAAACAAAAGAAAAGTACCTAATTAAAACTCAATCAATCTTTTTGAAGTATCCTATGTTAAAATTAAATCAGGATTTTTTTAACTTTAAATAAACTAGTAAACTACACTTAAAATAAAAATAATTCAAGCAATATTTTCTTGCCATGGTACTCGACCACATCCATTAAAATACTCCTTGAATTCTTCCCTGATGTTTAGGGCTTTATTACTAGGTCTCCCATAATTTTGACAGCTGAGTCCATAGATAAATTTGTATTTTGGGTCTATTTCTTCTGGATGTTTTGACAATGACGCATGTCCAGTCTCTTTATTTAAAAAGTTATGTAAAGTGCAGCAGGCTTGCGTTATGATTCGAACTTTCTTGGGCTTTAAAGGTATTACAATTATCAAAACTCTGAATCTATTGGCCAGTATGCCAAAAGCATTTTCAACCACCCTTCGAGCCCTACTTAATCTATAATTGAAAATTCTTTGCTCTTTTGTCATGTTTCTAAATGGGTAGGGCTTTAAAATATGGTTTGACAAAGCAAATGCTGCATCAGCCACTATTACATGGGGCATTGGTTTTGATCTTCCAGGGAGTGGCTTGTTTTCTGGTATGTTAAAAGAATTCATTTCGATTCCTCCAGAAAGATCGCTTTCCCAATACACACGGCCATCTGACAGTCTGCCATTCATTCCAACATTTATATAGGTAAAACTATAACTAGCATCCACCAAAGCCAACAGAACAATACTGTGTTGTTTTTTGTAGTTGAAGTATGCGGAACCTTGATCTGTTGGTGCTATGATCACTATGTGTTTGCCATCTAATGCTCCGATGACATTTGGGGTATTCCATTTTGTCTCAAACTCTCTAGAAATTTCCAGCCACTCAGCTGCGGTTGCAGGAACCTAAAATAATTAAAGTTAGGTTAGGTTAGGTTAGTACCCTGAGATTTTTTATTCTAAACTTATAAACCTCAATAGAAAATAAGTACCTACAGAAAAACATAGGTATGGTTAGATAATAATGTACCTTCAGATAATCTGGCTGTAGTTCCTCATATATTGCCTCACACACAACTGGTATAAACAGAGATATGGCACTTTCTGAAATTCTATAATTAAATTGTAAACTTCTAAAACTTTCACCGGTAGCTAGGTATCTTAATGTTACAATCAGTTTCTGTTCGGGTGTTATTACATCCCTCACTAAAGAGGTTTTTGTTATTCTGTGTCTTATTTTATTCAGAAGCTTATTAAAGGTTTGTTCATCCATCCTTAAAAAGTTTTTATAAGTGTCCTTGTCTAATTCTGCAGCCAGACTTATGTTGCCTTTTGTTCTATCCAGCCAAGGCCTGGACCACCATCGTCTCTTTGCCCTTTCTTGTCCATCATCATCATCGAGAAGTAAACAAGTGGAAGCGATTATTAGGCACAGTGATGCACTAATAACTTTTTTTCTATTAACTTTGTTTCTTTTAATAACTTTCATGTTCAACAGTTAAAATCACAGGTCAAAATCAAAATCTCACAGAACTGAACACCAAAGAAAAAATAAAATATTTGAGGTTAGAAAATTTGTTTTAATTTTGAAAGTTGGGAAACATGTTTGCAATGGCATGGATCCATGCATGGCCATGCACAATGTCAAACGAAAAGAATATTTTTTGCAGGCAACAATTTGACCGAAATTTTTTGCTTGCAAATATTTGCAGCGCGTCATGCACCATGTCAAGCGGCCTTAAATAAGAAGGTCTGCCATTTTGGATCGGCCATTTTGAATTTTTTAAGTTTACGGATAAAACTGTATTAAGTGTTCTCAGGCACTGCAAACTTTTAACGAACCGAACCGCCATTTTGGATTCGCCATTTTGAATTTTTTAAGTTGTAAAAAATTGTGTTAAATGACCTTAAGCAATCTAATATTTCAAGTTTGAGTCAAATCGGTTAGTAAATAAGAAAATCCGCCATTTTGGATTTCCATTTTGAATTTTTTAAGTTTGAGGATAAAACTGTTTTAAGTGTTCTCCGGCAAATCGGTTTAAAGATAAAGAAAGTTCGCCATTTTGGATCGGCCATTTTGATTTTTTTAAGTTTGAGGAAAAAATTTTGCTAAATGACCTTAAGCTATATAATATTTTAAGTCTGAGACAAATGGGTTAATAAATAGGAAAGTCCGCCATTTTGGATCGGCCATTTTGATTTTATTTTTAAGTTTGAGTAAAAAATTGTGTTAAATAAGACAAATCGGTTACTAAAGAAGAAAATCCGCCATTTCGAATTTTTTAATTTTGAGGATAAAACTGTATTAAGTGATATCAGGCACAAAAAACGTAAATTGTAGTGTTACCAGGTTACCAAACACTACATCTACCAAATTTCAACACTCGACTTAATGGATTTACTTTTACTTAACAAAACCAAATTTCAAAAGAATTGCGTAAAGGATTTTTTAGAGATGTTTTTGTATAAATAATATATTTTGTTTTTCATCTGCACATTTTATCCAAAAAAACATTTTTTAATCCGGCGCCGAGTTGGCCCGGCGCCCAGTTGGCGGAGCCGAGTTGACAAGGCAATCGTATAATATGCAAAACAATGGTTGAAACAAAAATATATTTTTTTAGAACCCTTGAATCTATTTTGCTGATTTATACCTTGTTGTGCGTGGCAAGAATGAAGCTTTATTATTAATAAAAAAAATAAATAAAAACAAAAAAATACATACATTGTCAAAGCTCTGATTAATTATCTGCTAAGTGGTCCCATTTTAAACAATTGTATAGCCCAAATGTTATAATGCAAAAAAAAATGTCCGGTTTTTGTTGGCCCACACGGTATCTTGCGATTTTAGTGAATATGTTCAGTGGTTATTTTCTATTTTTTTAGTAATTTCTTGATTTTTAAAGATAGATTATTTTGTGCAGTCCGAAAATGGAGTTAATTGATTATTACATGCAATCTGGCTTAAAATGCATTTTGTTTCGAAGAATTACATTTCCTAACATTATAGGCTGCTACAACTTTGTTATTTGTAATTTAGGATTTCTTTACGTTTTGTTAATTTGTTTGCCGACACCTTTTGCCAGACACGGTGTCGCTCAACCAGTTTTAAGTTTGAGTTCAAATTCATTCATTTTTAGTTTTTTGGAGTGTTTCTACCCCAAAAAACTAAAAATGTGGTTTTGTAGGGAAGCTTCCCTAGAACACAAAAACATAATTTTTAAAATCGCAGTTGATCCTTTTTTCGAGTTTCTTAGATTTTTTAAAAAATTTATATATATCATTTTATGATTTTACATTACATAATATGTTATATTATTTCCATCGTAAACAAATAAAAGTGGATTGAAACTATTTAAAATAAATGTAGTGATAATTCTCAGACCCGACAACCCCTCTTCCCCCTTTTTACTCATTTCTACTCTTTTTTAAACCAATTTTTTTTTTGTTTCCTTATCTTAAAAATGATCACAAACTATACAGATAAGAAATCAGAATAATAAATCAGCCGAAACTCCATCAAGCTTTTAGATCAAACGCTACAACAGTTCGGGTGACAATAATTAATATGTCTCATCTTACATGATAAAAACAGACAATAATTAGTGTGCACCATCTTACAAATTTTAAAAACAAATAGTTTTATTAAATAGCATCTTTTAAATGAAGAAAAATAGGATAAAATACACACCAGCAACCGTCCGAAACACCTAAAATGAATGTTTCGGAAGGTTATATTTTGTTTTGGTCAACTTTTTAGGATGCTGCCCGTTTGCCAATTGTAATTTAAAGAAATTTTTGAGGTTTTATTAATTTGTTTGCCGAGGTCTTTTGCCAGAATAGCGTTTTTTTTTCGCCAACTATCGAAGAAATTTGACGTGACATTACACATTTTTACACTTTTTTGTGATTTTTAAAACTAACTAATAATAATATAAAAAAGAGTCCGTCGTATAGCACCCTCAAGCTTAAATGATGTTAGATAGGCCACCAGTAATTCGCGCCGTTTTAAAACCAGGGCACATATTCCATGTACTGTCGAATTCCATAGACATGTCGTCCTTTCTTTCTATTTTTCGTAATTAGTAGGCGACATTATATACCGCTATTAATCTATACCGTACACAGAATGTGGATCCAGACGCGCGTTTCTTATGACGCCTTGCCGGTCAGAGGCGACCGATCGAAGCACATTGCGGATTATGATTATCCGTCTCTGTCTATAAATCATTCGGAAATCAAACACGTAAAAGAACGGCAACGTTGGAGAAATTTTCAATTTTTTATGTTCTAGGGAAGCTTCTCTACAAAACCACCTTTTTAGATTTTTGAGGTGGTTCTACCCATACTTAAAACTTGTTGAGCAACACCGTGCAGAAAGCAATTTTTTTGTATATTTCGGAAACTATCGAAGAAATTTTACGTTTTGGACATTACAGAATTTTTTGTGTCACTTGCCTTTTTTATTATTTTATAAAAAAAAGTATTAATAACACAAAAAAACAGCCACTTACCGGCGAAATTCACGATACGCCTATCCACCTGAAAAACGTCAAGGTAACCTAAAGTCACCGATCCCACAAGAGTTTTAATTATGAGCATGAAGTTAGCGAAGCACCCATCGCAAATCGAATCGCGACTAGGTAGATAATTTGCCGTTAATTAGTCGTGAATTAGTTGTGGTTGAGTGCCTCACTAACTCTTAATTTTTCCTCAATTAATTAACGACTAATTAGCGGCAAATTATCCACTACATTCGATTTCGATACGTCATGTCTAAAGCCATTTTTACGAGGGTGCTTCGCTAACTTCATATGAAGTTAGCGAAGCACCCAAAAAAACGGTCAAAAATAAGAGCGACAAAATTAATTTTTCACCTAGTCGCGATTCGATTTGCGATGGGTGCCAACATATGAAGTTAGCGAATCACCCAAAAAAACGGTCAAAAATAAGAGCGACAAAATTAATTTTTCCACAACTAATTCACGACTAAGTAACGGCAAATTATCCACCTGGTCGCGATTCGATTTGCGATGGGTGCTTTGCTAACTTCATGCTCATGTTTTAATTTCATTAGAGAAACACGTGTGACTTTGCATATTAAAGAACCTGATTGACAAAATATTTATTATAATATTGAAATTAGTTTTGGAATTTCATATGAGCAATTCCACGCCAAGTCATCCAATTTACAAAAAAAGTGTTGCCGTGACATTTTATTTTTTTCTTTAATCATGCTTATTAAATGAAACAGCATATGCTTAACCACTTTTGCACAATTTTAGATTTTTAAATTTAATTAGTATGTTGTACACACATTTGAAAAGTCTAAAAACAGTCAAAATGGGACTATTAACAGTCAAAATGGGAAAAATTATGCTCATAGTAAACAGCACCTAAAAAAAATTAACCTATAATTTTGAAAACATGCATAAAAGTAGTTTTCAAAAAAATGTGATGTTTAGCAAAATCTTTTATACTGGCTTAATTAGAGCAATTTAGAGAATATCCAAAAAACGCAGAAATTTTCGAAGTTTTCATATTTTTTTGGGGTATAAATGTAATGTTTTCTTAAATTTTTGATACAGTGTTGGAAAGCTATACTCAAGGACTATATCTTCCTAGTATAAAGCATATTTAAGAAGTAGACGTTACCTTGGAATTCCACGAAGAAGTTAAGAATATCTGGAAAATCCCTCAACTTCAGCATCAAAAATGACCCTGTCTATCGGGGTGCTGGTAATAATCAAGTAGGGTAAATTTTTCACTGTATCATATACTTTTAAAAACAAGAATAAAAAATCTGGGTCTGTAATCCTTAAGGTCACTACACATTTTTTTGTTATTTTAATATTTTCAGTGATGTTAAATTGCATCACAAATTACAGGCGTGGATCTACGGGGAGGGATGCCCCCCCAAATCTGAAACCTTACTCAGTTTTGACACATAGAATGCACCTCCTGGTCACTATGCAAAATAGTTTTGTGAAATATTTATTATGATATTTTCCCCCAAAATAAAGTTTCTAGATCCGCCCCTGCAAATTAAGGTTTACCAAAAGGTAAAGTTTATTTATATGAGCACTGTTCAATAATTTATGATCTAAACTCTCTTCATAAGGTCACTACACAAATTTTTTAAAAGTATATTTACTTTTTTAGTAGTTAGCTACTGTCATATTTAAAAAATCGGAAAAGAAGTTGAGTTCTATAATTTCAGAAACAGAACAAATTTTTTTTCTGAGCTTGAAGTAAATTTAGCATCTATAGTTAAATCATCCAGAGGAGTGAAAGAATGGTGTCCAGTTGTTGTTTGTTTGAGATTTTAATGTAAAACAAATCGTTCACAGTACCTCCAAACGCATCACATGGGCTTTTACCATGCGTTAGTTTTGTACTTAGTTTTTTTAATGCCCAGTGGCGTATGCAGAAATTTTCCAAGGGGGTTGGGAGAGGGGGCTTGAGTAAAAAAGCTTCAGAAAAATTCAATCTTTAAGTTATTTAATGGTTTTGGAAAGATTAGGCCTCCAACCCCCCTCCCTCCTGCGTACGCCACTCTTAAACCTGAACCATTTCATTTACCAAAGAAATAAACTAATTAATGTCCGTGTGTCACCAAAAATGTATTCTTAAAACTAAAAAAAAAATTCCGACAGTGTACGAAGATGGGACTTGAACCCACAAACTAGGATCTCACGCAAAACAGTATGTGGCTATAAATAATATCCCCTAACGATGATTTTTATACATAATTTTTTTTCCTTTTGCGACTCAATAAAAAAATTTGATTTTTTACATGCTTTAATCAAATAGCTTAAAAGTTGATGTAAAAATGACAGACCCAGATTTTTTATTTTACTATTATTTAGACGATTCATTATCAAGTAAAATAACGCACAAGCGAAGTTTAAATAGACAGATAGACATGACAATTTTTTTTAGTCAAAAGTTGCCAATTCTGAGGTTTTTGCGGTTTTTCCAATTTTGAAAAATTTAGTTTTCTGAAAGCAATAGACCTAGAAATTTTTCTTTTGCCTTGTATGATAGTCAAGCCAGTGAGCTTTAATGTGCGTATAGACTTTTTTTGATGGACCATATTCCGCACCGGTGTAAGTAACTAAAAATCGAGAAAATCATAAAATTTACTATTTTTTAAAACTATTTTTGCCATGTCAAAAAAGTGACGTTAATTTTTTTTCTGTATAGGATTATCCAACCAATATTAAAGATTTCTTCCGTCAAATTTGTTTTTATATTAGATTTAACACAATCAAAATAAAAAAAAATATGGTCGCAACTGTTTTTCATGTTTATTTTACCTTTAAAGTTGTCTGTAAAATACAGGAGGCGACATAAAAAATTAAAATTTATTAATTTGGTATTCCTAAGGACAGTAATACATGTTATCAAAATTTGGACTTTTTTCGTGACATGGCAGCTACCCTACTCATATAAGAATTTTCTCATTTAAAATTGTAAAAACTTAAAGGTTTAATTTAATTTACTGAACTTTAGTTGTTCTTGTTACGGTAATTAATTAAATATACAGGTTTAAAATTTAAAATAAACCCGTGTAACACCGTTCTACACGCTTAAATGGGGTGTTTTTGATAGTTTTTTTTTCATTTTAAGAGTGATAACAACCACATTTTTTATTGGTTCCGATAGAATGGATTGGCTTAAGATTTTCTACTAGAATTTTTCCTTGAAAAATTTTAATAATTTTTTTGGTTCTTGAGTGACCTGAAATTTCGTATTTTGGCCGTTTTAAAAAAAACACCCCTATACGGCGACTCGGACTCAAAACATATTTTTTTTGGCGATGGGACCTAAAGGGTTAAATGCATATGAACGGTCCAGTAGAAAACGATGAGATTCCATTTTTCAAAAAGTTGAGTAAAACGAAATTTAAAGTGGGAGTCTCATCGTTTTTCCACAGTGCCGCCTATTTTTAGCCGTAGCTTTTAGTGGAATCTCATTGTTTATCCCTGTAAGGTTTAGTGTGTTACTACTTCACGTTACAAGCTATCGCATAGCGTCAAAATGTCGATTTCGGAAAAAAATGGAATCTCATCGTTTTTCCACTGGACCCTTCATATGCATTTGGCCCAAACGATTAATTTTTTCAGTAAACAAGAAGCACTTACCTTGTATTTATAGGTATTGCTTCTTCTTTGTTCCTCCATATTCCCTCTATGAAGTGATTCCAAATTTCAGTCGGTGCAGGTTGATAGAATCTTTATTGGCTATTGACCGTTCGATGCGTCTTCAGAAAAATTGGTTTCAACTGTTTGCCTGATATAAAGTTGATTGAATTCCTTTTCTCTTACATTGTGATTTCAGGTAAAATGAATTTTGGGAACAATAGCACAATTAGAATAATTTGTACCTTTCCCACGACCATTAATAGCGGAGCAAAGATTTGTTTGGTGATACATTGCAAAGGTAACGAAATTCACATAAATTTGAGTAATGAAATTGGCAAAGTAGGTTGGGTTCGGATCGGTTATTAAACCCATTAAAAACAAAAGAGGAAGAGCTGCCGAGCACTTCGGTGCGTCTAATCAAACGCTTGAGCCTGTGAGCACCCTCGGTCGGTGTTTCTGCTAACTACCTATTCACAGGGTTGGGTCATGTTAGGTTAAACCACTTTATGTCATATTCAATGAATTATATACGAAGTAATTTAAACGGCCACGGCTATACATTACGTATATGTAAAAGATTTTTTTTACAGTGAGACATACATGAATGGTAACCATTGCAACCTTTCTCTCTTTAGTTCAATCCACCGGTCGGTGGTATTCTGTAAACTTCATACCTCAAGGAGATTGTCATTTATAATTTGTCATTAAAGTTTTTGTCAGTGGTTAACACAATTTTTTCGATATTATTTTTGTTCAACAAACATAAAAATGGGAACACGATGCGTTGTAGCTTTGATTTATTTAAAAAACTTAATTTGTCAAATCGTTTCAAGTCACAAAGACATAGGCCGCCCTTCTTTTTAGATCAGTCATTAGATGGTTACAAGCACGTGCAGTAATTTTTTATATTTTTGTGTGTATCGCTAGTAACTTTTTATTCAAATGCTGTAAGAAGTGACTACTGAATAAGGTAAGATATTATGAAAAAACAACAAAGATTGCGGGCAATTCCTCATAAAGGGATATTAGTAGCTTGCATACTAGTTTCGGTCTTCTTGGACCTTTTCGGTACGAGCGTAACAAGTGTTAAGGGACGATTAATGCGGATTATGGTGTCTGAAAAGGAAACATGAAATGTGGACATTTACTGAAAACAGACTGTTCGGTTTCCATAAAAAACCTCTTTATTTTTCTTTTATTTTTGAATTTTACTTTTATTTTTCCTATTTTTCATGGACTAAAATTTTGTCTTGAACATAAAATTACTAGTCTTAAATTTATATTAATCCTACGTAAATGGGTCAACTATTAGCTATTATAAAATTTACCTACAGCAAAATTGCATTAAAATGCGAGAATTAAACGCAAAAAATGTAATTTCTATTCTAAATTTAAGAATTATCATTTTATTTACTATTTCTTTATTTTTATATACTTTGGCACTACAAGCGTCCTCTATCGTGTTTTTCACATATCCATAAAATCTAAAATATAGTGATATGGTTTCCTATAGAGTGTGAAGTGCTGTGAGCATGTGCGAAAAAACTGCAAGCGCAGGATTGAGAGAGAAAAAGTGTGCTGCGCGTCGCCATGTCTAGAAAACGACAACCTTAAAATTTAAATTTAAAAAATAGTGAAAATTCACTTTAAAATTCCGCAAATAATTAAAATTATCGTGCCATCATCCTGTTAGAACTTCAAGCCACATAACTCTTATGGAAAGGTGTACACCTTGCACTTTGGAACTTCAAAACAGCGGTAAGTCCCTCTCCCTGAGGCTATATCACAATTTTATTTCTCTTTCAAATTTAACCTACAATTTTTAAATTAGTTACTTTCTCTAGTTAAATGAATTTTTTTGCGCCAATGTTAATTATAGTCCACTGTATCTACCAAAACTCAATCTGAGCCATCGGAGTGCTACACAGACCAACTGCCGAATTGCAATATCAGTCAGGGTAGCCTCAGGTTTGAGGCGAAATTTGACGTCACTACGGAGACAGATATAATCAGTCTCAGTAAATCTCTCAAGCCCGGAGATAAATTAAAAGGAATATTGTGAGGACATACTTAACGAAAAAACAACAAAGATTGCGGTCAATTCCTCAAAAAGGGATATTAGTAGCTCGCATACTAGTTTCGGTCTTCTTGGACCCCTTCGGTACGAGCGTAACAAGTGTTATTGAGGAATCCCCATTAATCGTCCCTTATTAACACTTGTTACGCTCGTACCGAAAAGGTCCAAGAAGAACGAAACTAGTATGCGAGCTACTAATATCCCTTTTTGAGGAATTGCCCGCAATCTTTGTTGTTTTTTCGTTAAGTATGTCCTCACAGAATTCCTTTTAATTTATCTCCGGGCTTGTAAGATATTATATTTTGCTGTTGATAGTTGTAAAATTTATAGGCTTGGCTACCACTAACATGCTGTTTTTGGCTAAATGAGAAACAATTAAAAAGTAGGATTAGTTTAAATATTTTATATGAGATTGTGGTAAAATTAGAATGTGCTAAAATGGGATTTCCCGTTATACCTCAATTAAATAACTGATTAAAACTATAAACAACAAGAAAAGTTGAAGAAAAAAAAATAAGAAAAAAAATTATTGTTTAGTTTACACTTGGTCGAGTTAATACCCTGAGAGTTTCTCGTTTTTGTATTGAGACATCGCACTCCTGCATAGATAAAAGTTTTCCGAAAATTTATATATGGCTTCGGTAGTTCAATGTTTAGAACGTTTGCGTACAGAGCATGAGATCCCGGGCTCGAGTCCCGGCCGAAGCAGAAAAACTTTTTTCTTATTTTTCTTTCATTAATTTCACTTGTTATTTATAGCTTCAGGTCCTTGCATTATTTGCAACTTGGCATTTGAGAATTATATTGGCAATCGCCTATTGCGATCAGAAATTTTAACACACGAAAAGGTGATCTTATGTTTTCAGGCGTTGATACTTTACGTCTAATTTTTGAGTTTTCATACCCTTGACAGTGGGAAGGAAGAATTAAAGAAATCAGTTTGATGACTTGGTCTTGGTTCTTGTATTGAGACACCGCACTTCTGCATAGATGAAAGTTTTCCGAAAATTTATGTATGGCTTCGGTAGTTCAATGTTTAAAACAATCCCGGGTTCGAGTCCCGGCCGAAGCAAAAAAACTTTTTTCTTATTTTTTTTTCCTATTTTTCATTGTATAATTTCACTTGTTGTTTATAGTTTTAGGTCCTTGCATTATTTGCAATTTGGTATTTGATGATTAAAACTAATTAGTTTTGTGTTTTTTGGATGCCGCCTTTTTACGAACGATTTTTTGTTTCGTTAAGTCTCTTTGTCCTTTTTTATAATAAGCATTATTGGAATTATATTTCTGGTTATTATTAGGTTATTATTTAACCTAGAAATAATTTGTTCCAGTTATACCTATCTTTGTGCCATATTAAGAATAAAGAGGATATTATTGTAAGATTCCTAGATGATTTGTTTAAATAAATTATATCTAATTTTAGTTTTATCTTTGTGTCGTATTTTTTGATTTTTGTATTAAACCAGTTTTTTTGTATTTTTAATGTTAATTTTATATCCCATTTTACCAATAGTATTTATCATTTTACCTGCTCAATTAGGGTAAAATGGGAAACTGCAGTGGTCTTTTCAAAATAACAAATTATTTTTAAGTTTTTAAGTACTACAAATGAACTATAGCAAACAAAAAAGAATATTTCATCAACAGTATAATGTTTTAAACCAATAACGTCAAAACTTTTTTTTGTATAAATTTGTAAAGCTTAAGTATCCCATTTTAGGTACACTTCCCTTAAAGGCCTATCCAGTTATATATATATATATATATATATATATATATATATATATATATATATATATATATATATATATAGAGGTCAATGGTCATATCAGATCAGGCATAGCCCCCTCAAATTAACAAGCCCGATCCTTCTCTGAAATATAACACTGTCGAAGGTTTTCCATTTTCTTGTGAGCCTATATTTTTTTGGTTTCAAAATAGTCAACGTTTTAGATCTGTCAAACAAACTACCTATTTCTGTTGATTTTTATTTCTGTTTTTTTTTAAGGATAATTTATGTACTGTAAGAAATATATCTCAGTTTTTTCAAGGCACCTCACAGTGGAATGTTTGACTAATCTAGGTGGACATGGTTAAGTACTATAAATTAACATTTCAGCTACCTACAATTAAAGAGCATATTCCATACATCCTAAATCCAAAATATTATTTTTTTATCCCCTCTGGTTGTCAAGATATTTGCATTGAAAGTTGCATCTTAACAATTTTCTGCTTAGACATTTTAAACTTATGTATGGGCAATGCTTTAAAACAATATTGTTTTTTCTCGCGTAGTAGGCGCTGGAGTAAAACAATTGCCAGGCATTTTTAGAGTGACATGTCCTTAAGACTTAAGTATTTTGACTGTCATTGTTGCAGTGTTTTACTTGCTATGATTTTATGAATTCGCTGGTATTTTCGTAAGGAAAATTTTATTTTTGTATAGTTTTTGTTGGACTGAAACTTTAGTTTGTTAGAATTTGTTGATGTTAGTTTTATTATTTTCTAATTAACCGAAATCTCTACTTTCCTACTTTATGACGCAGTATTGAAATTTTGTCCTTTTTTGCGGTAAACTTGTACTTAATTATTTTGTTAGCCTGCAACTGTAAAAATAGAAAATAGAAAACGTATTATTTGTGTTTAATGACATTTTCTTTTTGATACCTTCACAAATGTGCCCTTTGGGGATTTTCGAACTTAAATTAGTCAATCTTCGTGCATTTTTCTATATCACGATGAATCAATGTGTCTGTTTGTCTACGGGGTGTCCAAAACAAGTAAGTACATAGGGCTTTGTGGGATTTTCAGAAACGGTAATTCGTTCAAAAGGAAAAAAGTGGCGCTATTGCGAGCTTAATCGGATGCACTGTCGAAGTTGAAAATATCTACAGGGGGTTTCAAAATAATGCTTAAAAACTTAAATTGTGTTATTCGAAAAATTAAAATAATGTCGCCTTCTTTTAAACAAATTGAATAAAACTATATAAATATGACTAGGCCAATAAAATGACGTTACCAATTTTTTTATGACTTTATTTTTTTCAAAAAGTCACAGTTTTTAGTTTTTGGCTTCCTAGCCCGCATAGCAATGGTATTATTAATAGGTATTATTTTCGATATATAATTTTTTTTTAGATAACGCCGAAAATGTGTTATTTGGGTGTATTTTGACCTATCCTAGCAATATCGTCGTGATGTCTGTCTGTGTGTGTATGTATATTATTTCTGTCCGTAACACGGTAGCTCCTAAACCACTGAACCGATTTTCATAAAATTTTCAGGTAAAATAGTGCTCGACACTCTTACGAGCTGATTAGATTTTGGTCAAAATCTATTATTGCTAATGACAGTTTTTCGACAATTAAATTTTTTTAAAATCTGTCTTTTTAACGGAGCATCGTATCAATATACAGTTTTCGTAATATAGTAGACTATATTTTGTTCAATAATTCGTGTTATAACTAAAAACTTCGTAAGAGCTTTAGTTTCTCAGATATATACAAAAAACATTTCAAAGCTGATAAATTATCATGACTTCACGTCAAGTGTGCTAATAGGGTAGCTAGAAAGGTATCAGATCCCTCATGGATCCATTTATGTCTCAATATTTTGGAAACGCATATAAATGTTTTCTTTGATACAGCTCGGAATAGCGCCACTTTTTTACCAAAATTGGTATGTCTTACCGTCTCCTAAATCCTCATAAACCCCCTTGTAGTTTCTGAGAAACCCCCTAAAGTACGTAACGCTCAAGGGGGGAAGGGGGGTTATTAACCTTGCGTTACACTGTCATGATTCTTGAATATATTTTTTCTTAAAAATGCATTACGGTAGGGGGGGAGGGGTTACGTAATTTAAGAATATGCCCTATGTATGTCGAATTTTTGTAAACTATAACTTGTTACTCTGTCACAAGCTTAACCAAGCTTAATAGAAATGCATCTGCACCAAACCCCAAGGGAAGTTTTTTGAGGTTAAAAAAACTAAAAAAATATATACCGTTACTTCATTGTTATAAAATTTGTTGAAACAATTTTCGTTAAAAACATACAGTATGACTACAAATCTTAAAATCGTTAAAATCTGAATCACCCTATATAAGAGGTAGGTAATATTGCAAATACTAAATGCTTTTAAATATTTTATGTTATTTTAAAACTAAAAAAATCAAGCATTAAAGAGTGTTAATGTTGCTCAGGGGTTGTCCACCTAGATCTTCAAAACGTTCCACTGTGTGCCTTGCACATTTTAATAATATTCCTTTTGTTTTTTGTTTTATCCCCACCGATAAGCCATTCGCGTCCCCTCGCCCCTTCCAGATTTACTGTCCGATACTGTCCACGAGCGCGACTCTAAATATAGTTGTAAACACACAACACAAAAAAATGGGTAACTAAAACTATATAGTTTTGCCAAATTTACTATTTTGATGCAACGATGTTTTAAGAAGTCACTAGATTTTTTTTAAATTTGCATATCCTTTGCGATTGACAATGTTACTTGGGTTCTTAAAACATTTTGGGTATTTTGTTTTTTCGGATTTTGCTAAAATAATTTGCCAAAACACAAAAAAAGTGCCAAAGTCCGCGCCTCAAAAAAAAAATCTGGAGCACCTTAACTTGGTCTTAAATTACGTACCGCAATAAGGGAGAGCGAGCCTTATGTTACTATAAATGAGTTGAAGGTGGACGGATCAGTGATTTTTAAATTACTGGAAGACAAGATGTAGCAGCGTTACAGCAGAAATCCAGAAATTATTGTAATTTCAGAATTTCAGTCTTAAAAGTGCGTTATTTGACAAATTATTATAGGAAAATAAAATAGAACGAAATGTTCTGAAATATAAACAAGAGGGAAAAAAACTCAATATGATTACAAGAGATAAAAATAAAAACAATCAAACCTAGGAAAGGAAACTGAAAAGAATAGCAAAGCAGAAGATGTAGCTAATCAGGACCGTCGCTAGACTATTGGCCGCCTAGAGCATTGAAAAATATGGCGCTCTCCCACAGTGTTTTCCTCACTGCAAATTTTTGTGCTATTTCCTTACATAAATTTTGCCGCCAAATGAGACCATACAAAGTAATAAATATAAAAGAATGATGTTAGCATAAGAAAGTCAACTATTTTTTGTAAATTGAGTTTTTAGAACACCTCCTCCCTACTTTTTTACGGGAGTCATAGTAAAGCCCATCTTATTTATAAACGAAAACCAACTTAAACTTAACATGGGTTTAATGCTTTGCGAGGTACATAATCAGCCTTAAACCTTTGAATTGGAGTATCTTTGAAAATTCTGAACTTTTGTTTTCGACTTTCCAGTTCACAGAGTCGCAGTCAGTTTGAAATAATTTCTTTAAAAAAAAACCAGAATTGTCATTCCCCGTCTCACCCAGATTCTGCCAAAGACGAGAAAATCGACCTTGTGTTTTTAAAAAGGACACTTTTTAAATTTTCATTTTTTCTTATATATATCGAAATAAAGACATGAGAGAGCAAAATTTTACAGTATTACTTAACTAATTAAAAAAAATTAATGTTAAAAAAATTAAAATCGAATTATTATTATTATTGAGTTTCTGAGAAAAACTTCTGAAAAAAATCATCAAGTTGTGGCAAAAAGTGGTGCTAAAAGTCGTAATGGTATTGATGAAGTGCTTGACACTCGAACAGATGCCTCAACTTTTTAGCTTACACATTAGGTCAAAACTTTTAGGTCGTTCATTCTGTGAATTGCATCTTGAAATTGTCAAATGCAACGGTTCAAGAAATTCATGCCATTTCCATTTATTTTGGCAATGTCTGTAATCAAATTTCATGACTGCGTTAAGGTTTAAATCTCATATCGACTCGCTCGCATTCTTTATATACAGTACGATTATATACCTAATACCTGCATGCACACCTGGAGCACTTATCTTAAGCTTTAAACATTTTTAACAAATAACTGATAAAATAAGTTTGCCTAAAGATTATTTGGGCATAAAACCTTTTTCTCCATGTAAGAAATTAAAAGTATTTTTCATGTCCTTCAATTTCTTAAATTCGTGGCCATTCATTAAATTTTTTATTGTGCTACAAATTCTTTAAATAATGTGAAAGATATCACAGGATTTTTTATTAGTTTTCGAGGTATTAAAATAAGGTGACTTAGTGACCATAAAATATATATTACATCTTTAAACCGAAAGTACGTGTTGTTGCCACCGCTTAGTGATCGCTTAAAAATGTATCAATTGAAAAGTAACAGGCGGCTGCACCTCTGCTCCACCCATTATGGCGGCTCTAAGCTAATAAGAAGAAACTATAAGCTGATATTACATGTAATTTTTGCAAATTTTTTTAGAATTACCTGTTTGTTTTAACAAACAAATACGATTCAATCTGCCATTTATTGCATAAAGTCTTAATGTCCATCCAGAGCACTTTTCACAACGAAACATATGACAATTCTTTAAAAAAACGATGCTTTCCCAATACCCAAAAAAAGTCGTGTCTGAATGGGTTCATACAAGTGGACCATTATGTTCACTAGCTCCAACTGTACAAACAATTATAACTTTAAATTGTCTTTAAAATATTTCGTTTAATTTCTTGAACTAATTTTGTTTCAATCTGGAAAAACTTTATTTGATAGATAGTTGTAGCTATTACCCAAAAGCATTTCCGCGCTTAAATCCCACATGTTTTTTGCACCTTTACCCTTGCCACCTTCATGTTACCTTTTCTCATTATTTATTTCTGCTCTGTCGCCTGAAGGTGAGGTTTTGTGCAGAACAATAAGATTAATAAGAAGCCCAATCCCAGAGGTTTATTGGAAGTTAAATAAGGTCTAACGATGGGCGTACGCAGCATGAAATTTAGAGAGGAGCAAATGCAAACAGTAAAAATAAAATAGGTATTTATTGAAATAAATAGAAAAAACGAAATCGAAGAAACAAACATAATCACCAGTATTTACTAAGACCTTAAGACTTAGCATTGTAGACCGGGTTTAAGTATCAAGTCTATAGGCTTGATACCGACCGGTTTAAATGTATTTTTTTAATACTCACAGGTCAAATAACTGCAAAGATTTGGTTCATCCTAATGTGCTGTGAGGGTGTTTGCTCTGGGGGGTTGAATTTATACTAATTTCTAATATTATATTAAAAATATAAAAATCCCCCTTATTGAGTTTTCCCCTTACTTTGACGTCCCAGGGTTTCTGTCAAATTTCCTACAGAAAAGTGACAGAAAGAGATGCCTCGAGCGCCACTCTAAGAAATAAAGGAGCTTAGAGTCCCCTGTGCCTCTCGGGAAGCTTTTATACAGTGGAGAAAACAGGTAAAGTATTATTTCAAATTTGAGTTTAATAATAATTAACACTGTGGTTATAAATAAATTAATTGTTTTATTATATAAAAGTGTAGTTTTCTTTTACATCCTAGGATATCACCAAAATATGTAATATACATAATGCTAACCGCAAGATTCACCCAGTTTAACAGAATGAAGAAAATCAGATCTCGTGTAACTTAAATTATTAAGATACCTTTGATTCTATGCCGGAGCGAATATTAAAATTTACATTAAACCACCCCTGAAAATTATAATAAACCTTCTGTAAGTAAGCAACTTGTGTTTAGTTCAGGCAGTGTTTAAATAATAAAATGTAAACAAACAAAGCGAAGTTGAAGCAAGCTTAGGTTAAATTTACTCAAAAGCAGATTATGTTATGTACGGATAAAAGCAAGAAAAGTCCAAAAGCCAGGCCCCAATGCATCAGTTATGAAATTTAGTAAAATGACATCTTATAGTACTCTAATTTTCAGTTTATTTACTTTACAAAATATCAGAGTCAGCTACCTTCCTTCACCAAATTTTATGTAGGTTTGTTCTACAGGGTGAAATGGTTTATGCTTGACCAAAAGATGATAAAATTGTAAAATAACATAAAATATATAATTTAATTACAGGAGATACAACATGGACATGTAATTAGTTTAGCTGTCAACATTCCAACCACTCACAAGCCCATGGGGCAGCCAGCAACATTTTCGGTATGTCAGTTTTCTTAAAAAGACTGAAAAATTATGTTGCTATCTACCTCTAAGCCGTTGTGAGCCAAAAATGAAAACAACCCACCAAATCACATACAAAATTATTATTATTTTAATTAAATAATTCAGCAAGAAAACGGACCGGAGACGTGTAATTAATTAAGTAGTTTGTCACTCCAACCACCCACAATCCCGAAGAATTTGTGAGCCAAGAATGAAAAACGACCTATTAAATTACAGTTATTATTTTAAAGCATAATTCAAACCAAATCACATACAAAATTATTATTATTTTAATTAAATAATTCAGCAAGAAAACGGACCGGAGACGTGTAATTCATTAAGTAGTTATCACTCCAACCACCCACAATCCCGAAGAATTTGTGAGCCAAGAATGAAGAACGACCTATCAAATTACAGTCATTATTTTAAAGCATAACTCAAAGAACCATAATAATACTCATTAGCCTGGAAAATCCCACACCTACTTTCATCAAATTTCGGCATGGATTTTCCCTAAAGTCGTAAATTAATTTAAGAAAAATTTAATACCGGTTTGATCAGCAAAATAATTACAGTTTGATTTTGCAATTTTACAAAAGATAAGCGGAAACAAATCACAAAAGAAAAGAAATAAAAAAAACGAGAGTACTAAAGATTATCAAGCAAAATGAAAATAAATAAAACAAAATGTATTTAGCGATTTCATTATAATCTAAAATAAACTCTTCTGTTCTGTTATTGAACAAATATTTTCATTTAATAGAGTAGATAGCTGAGACTAAAAAGTAGAAAATAAATGAGTAAATTTTTTTTTTAAGTCACAAGCTTTTATAAAATGCACTAAAAATTAAAAAATAATTTTCTAACATTCTAATATTATCATAATAATAAAAGCGAAAGTTAATCTAAATTTGTGATCTAAATACTTAAAGAATATTCAACATAGCAGGTCATCAAAGATATGCTTGATGTGCGGCAATGTTATGCCATTGCTATACCTATGTCAGAGGAATTCCGGGGGAATCTTGGGTCGGGTTGGGTGGGTTTGGTACCTCTGCATTTTTCTGCTGGATTGATTCTTGCAAATAGTGATATTTAATTGATACGGATATCTTATCGTGATAACATCGTCAAAATTTCCATCAGTCGGCCATCGTTTTTATTATTATGATAATATTAGAATGTTAGAATATTATTTTTTAATTTTTAGTGCATTTTATAGAAGCTTGTGACTTA
This sequence comes from Aspidapion aeneum, assembly GCA_963576565.1. Classification (NCBI taxonomy): domain Eukaryota; kingdom Metazoa; phylum Arthropoda; class Insecta; order Coleoptera; family Brentidae; genus Aspidapion; species Aspidapion aeneum. The sequence goes on along the minus strand of OY755041.1, from coordinate 58,267,450 downwards.
ATAAAAAATTTTACCAATTTATTTTTTTGAAATTTAGTTTGTGCAGTTGTAGGATTCCCGTTAAAAATAGTCTCAAATTGTAGTACCACCCCTCAGGAGTGGTTTAAAGTTCGAAAAACAAAAAATCTTATATACAAAAATATTAAAAGCTAAATAATACATAAATAACTTAAAACTATATCTACGCATTACCGTATTAAATACGTATCAATATTTAAATACTGTAAAAAGCACAAAATATATTAGAATCCCTTTTCAATTACACATTTACCAAAACAATCAATCATCAGTTTAATCGTCGCTAACTTGTCTAAAAAATTAACATGTAAAATATAGCGGACAGCTGACACTGACTTACACTATTTTATTTGTCATTTCATAGTGACGTTTGGAGGTTTAAATATGGCTACCATTCTTAAACCAAAATATTATAGTATTTTTATTTATTTATAACCTTTGTGTGGAAATAATGTCTTCGTTAAAAAAAAAAGATTACCCATATCGCAAGGTATTTATGAACAATTTATATAAATATTATTAACTATTACATTCATGGGAAAAAGACGTTAAACATTTCAACAAAAATGTAGACTTTTAAACCTAGGATTGTAGCAGTTAGCACTGTAGAGCATTTAGTAAATACTGGTGAATATGTACAAACACATATTTTTTTAAAATCTTAAGTTATAACAGAAAAACGAAACGTCTGGGATCCTCAGCAAATTTGCTTAAAACTTCTTCTTCCCTTGTCATTATAGATCTTAACCTAAGTTTTTACTATGCGTAGGGTACGAAAATACTATTCTACGGTACTGGTTGCATATGGGAATGCTAGCAAAATATGTAGAGCACTTTTTGTTGATGGAAAAAAAATTCTCTTGCTTTACAACTTTCGCTACTTTTACCTCCTCTTTATAAATTTGTCACCCCACAAGTTGAACCAAAGATATATCTTTAATTGTACCATAATTCAACCTCATGGTCAAGTCCGTACAAATAGATGTAGTGCCAAGAGTTCGAAAGGTGGTATGTTTATATTGGCAAACAATGCTCCAAAGACATTATCAGAGTCCAAATAAGGTATTATGTTGGTGACTCTTCTCTCGTATTATAAATAAAGATCCTTTCCAGTACTGTGGCGGGTTTTTTGCCAGAACGGTACAGTTTTGCTGTCGCCCAACTACTATGCTTGGCACCTGTAGCTCTATTCTAAGGTTTTCGGCATGTGTGCTGGGTTCGGCTGCAGAAAATGGCATGAACACTATTCATGACATTTTCTGCAGATTCGCGATAATGTCTAATTAGATCTAATACTCTTTTAATGGGATTTCCACATTGCAATAAATATAAACTTTTAGATAGCAAGATATCTAGGGGCACGGCATTGCTCCTTCAAGTTCACGCAAACTGCTGTACCACCTTTTCTTTAAATATTTCAGCCCATATTTGACCTATCTATAACTCTACTTCGGAATGAGCTACGAACGTCAAACTTTGCACAATCGTAGAGCTCGATCTTGGCTTCAGTAGCAAAGTTTAAATAAATATTTCCAAATGAGTGACAACCTTTCATATTGAAATGTGTATTGCAAAACTTGTCTATACTTTGATCTTAATTCTTATTACGAAATACCCTTTTCGCGTACTTGGCCTCTGGTACAATCAGGGACTTTTTATATTGCCGGTGTATATTTTGTTTGGCAATACTTTTCATTTAAAGACTTTAGAAAGAATATTTATACAGACAAAGGTAAGGTTCACTATTTTTTAGAATGGTTCAAACTTGTTTTCCTAATATCAAATAGGAATACTTTTTATTTGCGAGCGCGGCAATTTAAAATGTACCTGACTGTACATGAAAAATGTTTTTGTTATGATATAGATATAGAGATCATTGAAAGTAAAATATAGTTAGAATAAGTTTAATGTTCTAACTTTATTTATTGTTGTGTTTGGAAATTAGATTATAACCTTTATTAAACAGCAAGTAATGAGGAACACGAATTTTACACCGCTAGTGACATCTTTGAAAATACATATTGACCATCAGCAGAAGCGTTTACAGAGCTCAAGCAATTTGGCCTAATTCAAAATTTAAGCTTGGTCTGAACAGGTGTGTGTTTTTCGCAGCTTTGTTGTTATTTTTAGTAATCAAACAAGTTTCGTGGCTAATCGGGTAAAAAGGAGTTTTTGTTTCTCTCATATTTTTCCGTGTGTAGCTTGAAAGCTTAACCTCACGGGGTCCAAGATGTAATGGACACCTAATAAGTGTTGATAGTTAACTCTTTCGTCCTTATGGGACTCCTCAGAACACTGGTTGGTCAATATGATACTCTTGCGAAGTTAATTAGATGGTTTTCTCTGTAATCCTATGTAAATAGTGAGAAAACTCTCGCAAGAAGCGCCATCTACCGAGATACGAGAGAAACCAGAACAAGAGCAGGCGGAAATAAACAATGAAAAGATCGATTACAAATAAAAAGAAACAAACTAATCCGTGACCTACGACAGTTCTTCTGCCTTTCAGGTCAGATCAACGCTAATTGCGTTTTTACCTGCCATCAGACACGCGAGCGTCAGTCAGCGGAATTTTTAAGCCAAATAATACTAACAAACGTGAAATTAATAAGAAAATTAATAAATTGCAAAATCCGGTAATGAGGAACACTTGTTACTGATTACCCGCAAGGATGTTCCCCATTACTCTACAATATAAATAATGGTAATATTTTGCATTTAGATCAGTGCAGAAACTAATGGAACTCTTTGGCCTTCCCATGATTTCTGTATAAAAATGAAATATTGCTCTTCCGAAAGTGTATACATATCTAAGTTAAAGGCATTTCTCGCGTGAAACCCATTGTCCTCGTCACGACACCAGCCGGGGTTAAAAATAAGGGACAGTCGTATAAATAGCATGTTTGAATAGGAACTTATTGCATTAAGGCCAGGTAGTAATAGTGCTGAGCATTATTGTGACAGTTTTCCATTGAAAACTGACAGTTGATCTTTCGAAATTGGCATACCAAAGTCAAATTTATAAATCTAGCAGTTTATTTTCCTTTAATAATGGCGGCACTGTTAATTACAGCTCTTATAATACGCAAAGGCCTTTTTTGAAAGAAGACAGCTGTTCTTATAATGCGAAACTGTCAGAATAGTGCCCGGCACAATTACTGCCTGACTTTATTGCAATAAGTCCCTAATAACTTATTTGTCCCAGCTGCGTTAAGACCTATTAGTATTACTGCTAACCTTATTTTATGTAGTATTTGAATGAGCAAAGGTATTTTATTAATACAAAGGTTAGTTTTAGCGCCCTAGGTATAAAATATATAACGAGAGTTTAGTGGCATAAGAGCAAGGGATAAATAAGAAAAATTAGATCAAAACATTTTACCTCAGGCTAGACTTAAACCAGCGACCATTCGCTAACCAGGTAAACGCTCTTCCAACTGAGCTACCGAGGCACTGATTCAAAATCGGCCTATTCGGAAACCGTTTCGTCATCTCTAGAAACTGTCCCCGCGGCGGATCGGAGCGCGGCGAATCCCATGCCCAGGTGCGATGAATGTACCTTGAGACACGATCAGAAAACTAATAGACACAAAAGTGCAAAGAGACGCAAAATAGAATTAAGATAATGTTTTGGGTTTTAGAAAAATATATATATTTATTTTTTTTTATTATAAAAAGTTTAACTAATTAATAATTAAGTTGTAGGATTGTTTATCTCTTCAGAAAGTAGTAAAATGCCGCTGTGTTAAACCATTGATTATACAACCCCTATAGATAAAACTTAATAAACTTAATAACAGTAGCGGACAGATGGCTCTGCCATGCCATCACTGGAACTACATGAATATACAGCAGAGCCATCTGTCCGCTACTGTTATTAAGTTTGTTGGGTTGCATATCTAGGGGCTGTGTAATCATCGGTTAAACCCAACTTATTTAAATTTTGCTCTGTACCCCACACCAAACCAAAACCTTTTGGTGTTTCTTGAACTATAACAATTTTCCTTCATGACCTCTAAAATAGTCTTTGACTTCCCAATAAGCTGAAAAAAATAAAGATCACAGAATCCTTGTTTTAATCTACAAGAGTTAAGTAATGAGTATTTTGGTAAGGGAATCAATATTTGATTTGATTGATATAAGTATAAGTACATCTAGAAGATATTGTTGACAGGGCTCTGGTGTAAAATAGCGCTGTTTAAATGAGCGCCGTTCAAAACAGGGTGCAAGAAATTATCGTTGGTTTAAAATAGCTGGTAACAAGATAGCGCTGTCAAAAAAGCGCATAACGAAATAGCGCCAGATTAGAAATTGCGAGTAACAAAACAGGGCCAGTATAAAACTAGTGCTAGTTTAAAATATCGCAGGTTTAAAATACCGTTGTTATAAAATGTAAGGCTTTACCAAGGATACGTTTTTCTAATAATTGTGTTTGTTCCAAGAGATCTTTGCATCTATAGGAAATGAATTACCTATATATATTGAACGAGTAAGAGCATCGTGTTTTTAACAAGTGCGTTTTTCGCACTTTATATAAAAACGTTTAAAAATATCTACTGCGTGCACCCAGTGGGGAGAGGCGCCGCGGGACTAAGATTTTTTTAGATATTTTTCTTATATTTCATGAATAAACACATAAAATACGACATTATGAGGCTTCGCCCCCCCTTCCCCCCCAAGATATATTTTTGTACGGCGGTTCGTGAAAACAGATTCGCAACATATCTACTTATCGCAAAAAATTAATAATTTTTAATTAATATATTATGCGATGGTCCTAGATTTGGTTTCGTCTTGATGTGAGAAAAATCTTGCATCTATATTTTTTCAATGCCGCTGTAAATTACACAGTATGGATTTATTTTAGCCGTCGAGATGTAACCCGGGAAATAATCACAACTTAGGTGAAAGAGAAAAAAACCAATTACAAACTTAGCAAAGTTTATTATTTAAATATTTAAATCAACCGCAATATAGTATAGTTCAAATTATACCCATTTGTAATGACGTCATTTTTGTTTATCTTTGTTTAGTATATTATAAACAGCGGTTCATTTGATGTGATATAAATAGATAGGTAATTAGGCACTGACGCGTGACGTCGCTAAAAAACTGCACCCCGACATACATTGTAATTTTGGAACATACTCATTTGCATCTCTTTTTATAGCACAGCTAATTTTTTTATTGCTGTCCAACTCATAGAGCTGCACAATGGGCTCCCGGACCTAATTTTTGACCACAATTAGAAAAATAGGTTTTGTAACAATATTTTGTTTTAAAATGAGAAAAAAGTAATTATCAATCAAAATGCGGATCCAAAATGGCGAAGTTTCCTATTTATGAACCAATAAGTATAAAATTTAAGGCTTTGGAGTGTTAATAGTCGCTAAATATTATTTTTGACTTAAATTAAAAAAAAAACTCATTTACCAAGAGGTATCAAATTTAGAACTTTGGCGTGTTTAAAGTCGCTGATCATAATTATGAACTCAAATTTTTAAAAAGTTACATGGCAGATCCAAAACGGTAGAGTTTTCCATTTATGAACGGATATGTATCAAAATTGGAACTTTGGAGTGTATAAAGCTGATAATTAAGATTTCTGGCCAAACCTAAAAAAAAATACATGGCGGATCCGAAATGGAGCACGTTTACATTTATGAACCAATATGTATTAAATTTGTATTTAACGTCGCTTATTATAATTTTTTACTCAAACAAACAAAACTAGCACGGCGGACCCAAAATCCTTATCAAATAGACTATTCTATTTATAAACCGATTTGTGTCAAACTTGGTACTTAGGGTTGTTTAAGGGTAAATTGAGCTCATCGTGTAATGCGTAACAAAGCTGCATTGGAAAGGATGAAAAGTTTCCATAATAATAAATCGAAAAACCAAACTAAAAATTTAAAATATTAGAAACAGTGAAACAATATTATTCTAGGGCTGTATCAAAAACTAGAAAATAATACGAACGTAACCCTGACTTTGTAGAGTATAAGAACCTGCAAGTTTAACGACTGCATAATTAATTAAGAATGATTTTTCTAGAAAAATTTGCTTTTAAGTCCAACAAAATAAATATTAGATATTTTACGTCTACGTTTTTATATTAGTTTATTAAAAGTCAGGTTCGGTAAACTGCTGATGATTTAAAATAGAACCGTTTACCTTAAAGGTTTTTTTACCTTTTTTTTATAAACAATCCACCTTTTAAAGTTAACTTCATCTATAATTTTTGGTTTTTGAGATTTTTTAGTTGTGTTTAGTGACCTTCTTTTTATTTGATTTTTGAACATTTCAAATTTTTTCATTTTTAACTTTTTATTTTTTGAATATTCTTTACAATATTTGTATCTTTTATTAATATATATATATTTTTTTATTTGTTTAAGTTAGCCTAAAGTGTTTTAAAAATAATAAACAAGCACTTTTGTTAAAACTGGCAATATATAACTTTTTCTCGAAGAAGGCCCTTTTTAGTAAATTAATAATATCTTTCACATGGGCAACTTGTGGCAGCAGATTTTAAAATATCATTTTTGAAAGATATGTACTCTTTAAGAAAATAAAAATTTCAAGAAAACGGTTAATGACTGAAACAAAATTTTTATCCAACATTTATAAGAAATCTATATTTTTATAGAATTTCAGAAATCTCAAGCAAAAACCATTACCATACATGTCTGTACATCAAAATTGAAATCAAAATATACAGGGATAAAATCTACTTACCTCCCTCTACAAGATTTATTTTATGAGAATTTTATACAACATAAAATATTGTCGCAAAATGGCTTTAAATCTGGGTCAAATCGCCATGCAAATATGGTACATTAACGCGTTCCGTTGAAAGGACACATGACACTTCTGAAAGTTGCGTCAATCAAATAATAGTTTTTTTAAGGCCTACTGGACTATCTACTCTTTTTTAGTCTTTACTTTAAAAAGTTATATATAGCCAGTTTTAACAAAAGTGCAACACTTTAGGCTAACTTAAACAAATAAAAAAATATATATATTAATAAAAGATACAAATAATGTAAAGAATATTCAAAAAATAAAAAGTTAAAAATGAAAAAATTTGAAATGTTCAAAAATCAAATAAAAAGAAGGTCACAACTAAAAAATCTCAAAAACCAAAAATTATAGATAAAATAATAAATAATAATAAATAAAAAGGCCTTTATTTTAACCTCGGCGAAGGGCAGCATTGCTGTTTACTTAACCGAGAAAGAAAAAAAAAATTACAGTAAAAGAATATTACAAAATATTACAAGTAACTAATAATTATCTAATAAGTATGATTATTAAATTCTAATTTCGTAATTGTTAAAGAAAAAAAAATAACAATTTTATTATTATAGAGAAAAAAAATAAAACAACCTAAACTTGCCATAATAGTATTTATTGCTAGTTTCATTCCAAATTTTGGCTTTCCAATAGTTGTCTTTTTAATGCAGATTTAAAACATGGTGATGATATGTCTTTTTTATCAAATATTTTTAAGCTATTTATTATTTTTGGTGCACAATACGAAAAACTTCGCTGAAAAGTTGCCGTACGATGCCGTGGTGTGTCATATCCTCCCACAGTGCGAGTATTGCGACTATGTCTAGTGGTTCCAATATTAAGTTTTTTAATAAGATAAAATGGTTTCTCTCGCTGTAAAAGCTTATGTAAAAAACAACTAAAATGCAACTTTTCCCTATTTTGCATATTGAGCCATTTTAGGTCCTTTAGTTTTTGACGAACGTGATCACGCCTCCTCAGCCCATACACGAATCGTATACAAGAGTTTTGAACTTTTTGTAACCTATATTTACTTGATCCATCAAGACAGGGGCCGTAAACAAAGTTGCAGTAGTTGCAATGTGACAACACAAGGGTTTCGCATAAATTTTGTTTGAGTTTTTTGTTTAATACATCTTTACTTTTGTATAAATTCCTCAGAGAAATATACGCTTTTTGAACCACTTTGGCAACCTGTGTCCTAAATCTTAATTGGGTATCAAAAACTACACCCAAATTTTTTTGGTCTAGCACATCATTTACCCTTACATTATTTATCAAAACATTAAAATTTTGTCTGGACCAGGCTGCCAAAGGGCCAACATATATAACAGCTGATTTATTTGGATTTAATTTAAGACCATTTTCTGTGGAATACTGATGGATCAGGTTTAGGTTTTTAATTAAGATAGTGATTGACATTTGAGCACTAGTTCGATTAAAAGGCTTATATACTTGTGTATCATCGCAATATTGGGCTAAGCTGCAGTCTTCTACACACTTGTTCATGTCATTAATATAAATAATGAAGAGGAGAGGGCCCAAAATGGATCCCTGTGGTACGCCACGATTAAGCTTCACAGGTCTGGAGTCTCTACCGTCCACCCTAGTTCTTTGGAATCTTTTGCCCAAATAGTTACTAACAAATCTGACACTTTTTGATTGGAAACCATAATAAAAAAGTTTGGCGAAGAGCAAATTATGATGGATAGTATCAAAAGCTTTACTATAATCCAATAGCACAAGTGCCGTAGTTTCTCCTTTGTCGATAGCAGCCAAAATATCATCCAAAACTTTAACAAGAGTTGAAGCTGTGCTAAAACCCGGACGAAAACCTGATTGGGTGTCAGATAAAAGTTTATTGTCAAGAAAATATTTAAAAATTTGTTTATAAATAAGTTTTTCAAAGACTTTTGACAAAACTGATAATAAACTGATGGGTCTCAAGTCAGATAGTTGACTTGGATTTGGAACCTTAGGCAATGGCAATACGACAGCCTCTTTCCATTGTGTAGGAAAATCGCTGTTTTCAATACAAAAATTAAAGATATGAGTCAGAAATGGAACAATAGTGGGGCAGCATAATTTAACCATCTCTAATGAGATATTGTCCATTCCTTTGGCATTCGATTTTATTTTTGAGATGGCATTCGTCACACCAATAGAGTCCACCAGCTCCAACTCAAACCTGCTATCGGTTGCTCGATTGCCCAGGTATCCCCTAACAGTCTCTGGAGCAACTGGTCCAGCCGCCCTCTGTACAGCATCTATAAAAAAATGGTTTATAGCCTCAGAATTTTTTAGTTTTTCGGGCAAATCAAAAGTGTTTTTCGACTTACTATAGATATTCATGTCAGCCAAAGACTTCAATAATGCTTTTTTGTCGTTTTTATTATGCAAAAAGTTTATGTAGGCTTTTTTTTCATTCCTTACTGCAGTAGTAAATAGGTTACGAGCACTTTTATAGGCTTGCCAGTCTTGCGGAAGCTTGGTTCTTTTATATTTAGAGAGACAGTTGTTTCGATATTTTTTCATCTCTTTTAGTGTATCAGTGAAACATGGCGCTTTTGGTTTGGTCACCCGCACTGTAGTCATTGGAGCATGACAGTCAAAAAGATCAATAATCTTATCAGATAGAAATTTTACCTTCTGATCAATATGTGTAAATCGAAAAATTTCTTCCCATCTTATAGCTTGTAGGTCATGATCAAACTCTTGCTTATTAAAATATTTAAAACTTCTAAATGTTACCATTTTAGGTGGAATCCTTGGGACCTTAATATTAAGTTTACAATGTATGAGCTGATGATCCGTGTGCTCATGCAAGTCAAAATGTTGTACGTTTCCTAATAATAGGTTTTTGTTTGATAAAATAATCACATCCAATAAACTTGCATTTTCGTTTAAAAATCTTGTCGGGTTATAAACAATTTGTTGAAAGTTATATGAGTCCAATAAAAAATCAAATTGTTCATTAATAGTTTTATGTTCTAAGAGGTTAATATTAAGATCCCCCATTATCACAGTTTCATCCACCAATGGCAACATAGTAGATATTGATGTATCCAACTGTTCCAATGCTCTTAACATATTAAAACGGGGTGGGCGATAGAATACTCCAATCCCTATTTTTAACTTATTTATTTTTACTATAAACCATTGTTGCTCAATATCTTCAGCTTGCTCAATATCTATCGTACTCACCTGCAAATTAGATCTGACATACACCCCAACACCGCCGCCTCTGCCTTCCCTATCGCATCTCAAAAAGTTATAACCAAATAATTCAATTTCTTCATCCAAAATGTTATTCGAAAGCCAACTTTCAGAAATCCCTAAGATATCTAAGTCCAAACTAGTCAAGATTTCATTAATTTTATCAACGCTGGGACGTAATGAACGTATATTTACATGCCCTATGTTAAGATTGTTTGTGTTAATATGTTGAACCATAGTTAAGGGTTAAAAAAAATAAGTATTTAAAAAAACACACAATTAAATTATTGTTGGAAACTATTAAAAAAGCACAAAAAATATTTAAAACAATAAAATTTTAAATTAAATTATTTAACCTAGGAGTTCATTAAGGATCGTTTCATTTTTTACATGGATTGGTTTATCACTGTCGTTTTTTCGTGCGAGAATTCTGCCGTCCCGGTGCCAAACATATTTGTAACCAAGATCTTTTAGTCCTTTAGCCTTTTTAAACAAAAAATAGCTTTCTTTTGTTAATTCCTCACTTACAAATATTTGCTTGTTTGAAACTCCTAGTCCTACTCCAGCTATAGTGATTTTACCCTTTTTTGCTCGAGCTTTTAAAACAGCATGCTTATTTTCTCTACTTTTTAAAGAGATCAAAGTTTTAAAACCAGATTTTGTGTTGATGTTTTGAAGGTTTTCATACTCATTTTCGGTGATATTAACATCCAAAAATCGGAAAAGATTGCCCAACTTTCGTTGAACATTTACTTGATCAGCCTCGTTTTCTATTAATCCTGTAATGCATATGTTTTTGTCCAATTTTCTGTTATCCTGAATATTGCGGATGTTTTTAAGCTGATCCATTTCTTGTCTTAATATCTTGTTTTCTAATGAAACTTCATTTACCATATCCGTCAAAACTTTGGTTCTTTTTTTTTCATCTTCATACATGTGACTTAGAAATTCGACGGTTTTTTTGAGTTCTCGCATATCACCCTGCAACTCTTTAATCATGTCTTTTAACTCCGAGTCAACAGCTGTACTTCCCGTTGATTGTGGTTGAGACAACAAAAGCGATCTGCGTTGTTGAGATCTTCTTAAGTCGATTTCAATGTCATTCTCGCATAGCGGGCACCTCCAAGGAGTTTTATTCTCTATCATCAGTCTTGCGTCAACTTCATCTATTTTTCCACATTTAAGGTGGTAAAACCCTTTGCAGTCACCACACAACAATTTAAGGGAAGATTTAGAAATATTTTGATTACATTTTTTGCATGTCTTGGGGTTTGCCATGATTATACAGCACTGCAATCACAAAATTATAAGTACTTGCTTTACTGGCCTATGTATAATTTATCAGCGCCTTTCGTTAAAAAACAAGGTTAGTTTATTTTTAGCAATACAATAAAAACGTGAGATAAGGTATTTTTTCACTTGTTTTAAGCCGAAAAATCACTACACAACAAAGTTTAAACGTGTTGTAATATTTACAAAGCAATTACCACTTTTTATTCATTCATTAATCGACTAAAATTACCGAAAATGTCGGAGCACTAATTTTTGCTTTGTTTACTTGACCATAGGCCAGTCACCTGGTGAAGTTAACTTTAACAGGAGGATTGTTTATAAAAAAAAGGTAAAAAAACCTTTAAGGTAAACGGTTCTATTTTAAATCATCAGCAGTTTACCGAACCTGACTTTTAATAAACTTCTGAACATCTTTATGTTCAGAAGTTTCAGTATGTATTTAATTTAACCCTTTTTGACGAAAAATCAGGTCCGCGAGCCCATTGTGTGCGGATGGAAGAACGTCGATTGACATTGATTGTCAAAATGACATCTTATAAATACTTCTCTTTGCAAACTAATCCCAAGACTGTTTTAGATTGGGTGCGCTCGTCCCACTAATTTGAGCTAAAAAGAGATAGTAAGTAGCTGGATGACAATGTGAGAGTTTAGTAAATAAAACGAGTAGACCACTGTTTGTTTAATGATATCATGATTGTTTTAGAGTATTAGGTGCCCTTACTAATACATTAATTTAAAAAAAGAAGGTAAATAATCGGATAATAATATATAAGTTCAGCCAAAGACACGATTAGATTAGATGGTGGTATGTTCGAGAATCCTATTTTGTGTCGGGGTGCCGTGCTACGTCACAGTCAGCGCCTTATTGGTTATGTGAAGTATCCGTCACTGTCAATCAAAAAACACTGATTGGCAAAAATATCTACGCCATACGTTTTTTTCTTACCTGGTGACGTCATTACAAATGCGTATAATTTAGACTATACTTAATATTTTTATTTAAAAAAGTATTACGTAAACGTTTAAGTTAAAGTAATGAAATTTGGCGCGCATAGTGGCGTTTAAGTAGTGATTCTTCAGCTGCCATGAAAATTATATGTACGGTCCCTACGGGGCGTAAAATGTATTTTTTATTATTCCTAATATGTTTACACACACATGAACCCCGCTTACAAGATTGAGTCGGGAAATAGCAGTGGATAGGTAAGCAAAATAAGGCGCTGACTCGTGACGTAGCTTTAAATAAATTTGCGCCCCGACATAAATTGTAATTTTGGAACATGTTTAAAGCCGATAATTAAGATTTCTCACTCAAGCCTAAAAACATATCAAGGCGGATCGGAAATGGAGAACTTTTACATTTATGAACCAATACGAATTAAATCTGGAACTCTCCGTTTTTTAACGTCGCTTATTATAATTTTTTACTCAAACACAAAAAACTAGCATGGCGAACCCAAAATATTTATCCTATAGACTATCCTATTTATGAACCGATTTGTTTAAGGTTAAATTGAGCTTATTGTGTAATGCGTAACAATGCTGCGTTGAAAAGGATGAATAGTTTGCAACATAATATAAACTGAAAATCAAACTAAAAATTAAAAAAAATTAAACTGGCTGTACACAAAACTAGAAAATAATACGACTGACTTCGTAGCGGATACAAACCTGCAAGTTTAACGACTGCATAATCAAATAAGAATGATTTTTCTGAAAAAATGTGTCCAACAAAATAAATATTTTTAAAGCACCCACGTTTTTATATTCGTTTGTTAAAAGTCAGGTTTAGTAAACTGCTGATGAATCCAAATAGAACCGTTTACCTTAAGAGTTTTTTACCTATTTTGTTTTCATAAACAACTGTCAAAGTTGTATAATTTTTTATTTTTGATATATTGCAGTTGGTATTTGTAATGGAGTGACCTTATTATTTGGTTTTTGAAAGTAGTATAAAATTATCTTTAAAATGTCGTGTCGTACTAAACATTTAATTTTTTAAAAATTTTTAACTTTTTATTTTTTAAAAGTTCTTTACATTATTTGTATTTTTTAGTATGTTTCTAGTTTTATTTGTATTTAGCCTAAACTGCTTTAAAAATAATAGACAAGCAATTTTATATAAAATATGAAACTCGTTTTTCTGGAAAAAATCCCTAGAAAATTAATAACTTGTGGCAGCAGATTTTAAAGTATTTAACTTTAACAAAATAAAAATTTCAAGAAAACGGTTGATGACTGAAGCAAAATTTTTGTCCAATATTTAAGATAAGAAATCTATATGTTTATAGAATTTCAGAAATGCCAAGCAAAATCCATTGTCTTACCTGTCTACACATCAAAATTGGAATCAAAATGTACAGGTTTAAAACCTACTTACCTCTCTCTACAAGAAGAGAATTTTATATAACATAAAATATGGTTTCAGAATTGCTTTAAATCTAGATCAAATCGCCATATACTACAAGAGCCCGTAACACAGAACTCTACGTTATCCGTACCATTAAAATTCATATTCAACAAGTGTCATATTAGCGTACACAAAGGTGTGCCTACTTTAGTTAATAACGAGACGTGGCCTGAAGTCGCTAATGAAGCAAAATGTATGAAAAGATTTACAGGTGCGTTAACATCTTATAGTATCAGTTTAGACTCTATTGCAAGTATGTCATATAAACCCATTTATAAAAATATGATGATACTGCCACACCTCACCCCAGCTGGAGGACAGGCATACGCTCTTAAGTAAAATTTCATCTGTGGTTAATCCTGCATAAACGAGAAGCAGCATATTTTTTTGGCACATATGTCAGTTACGCTCCCCTTATATATGTGTCTCATGCTGCCTTGCTGCTGCCTGGTTGCTGATAAGGTACACCATCTAGATGATAAGGGTTTTTAACATTCACGGACGTAAATTGATAACAAGATATTTTTTATAAAATAGCTATCATATAGAGCAGGTAAGTTTAAAATAACTGTGCTGCCCGACGTCCATTTGGCATACGCTAGGCACACCAGTGTGCTAGGCACACCAGTGTAAATTATAAAATCTTTTTGTTTCAAGTCACATCATGTATTATCAAGATGGTTTTTAACAATTGTGTGTCTTATGGACCTTCAAATACTGAGTTGACGATTCTGCCAAACATTTACCTTACCAAAGGACTGGCACACCTACTGTTATTATATTTGGAGCTGAAACTCACGCACATTACCAAATAACAAACTGGTTTCTAATTACTGTGTGTCATGTGGACCCTCAAATACTAAATTGACTATGCTGCCAAAGATCTGCCTGACCGAACGAATGGCACATCTCCCGTAATTGTTTGTGAGGCTGAACTCACCCACTTTTCTAACTAGCAAGATAGTTTTTTATTACTGTATGTCATGTGGACCCTCAAATACTAAATTGAGTGTGCTGCCAATCATCTGCTTGACCGAAGGAATGACACACCTCCTCTAATTATATTTGAGGCTGAAATTTACCTACATACCTAACTAACAATATGGTTTTTAATTATTGTGTGTCATGTGAACCCTCAAATACTAAATTCACTATGCTGGCAAACATCTGCCTAACCGAAGGAACAGTACATCTCCTATAATTATATTTGAGGTTAAAAGTGACCTACGTTAGTAAATATAAAGATGTTTTAAATTATTGTGTGTCATGTGGACCCTCATATAGTAAACTGACTATGCTGCCCAACATCTGCCTGACCGAAGGAATGGCACACCCCATAATATTATATTCAACCCTGAAACTTACCCACATTATTAAATGCAGGATGGTTTTTTATCATTGTGTGTCATGTGGACTCTCAAATACTAAATTCACTATGCTGCCAAACATCTGGCTCACCGAAAGAATGGCACATCTCCTCTAGTTATATATAAGGCTAAAATTCACCTATATTGGTAAATACCAAAATAATTTTTATTTATTGTGTGTTATGTGGACTCTCAAATACCCAATTGACTGCTGCCAAACATCTGCCTGACCAAAGGAATGGCACACCTCCTCTAATGATATTTGAAGCTGAAACTCACCGACATTACTAAATAGCAAGATGGTTTTTCATTATTGTGTGTAATGCGAAGCCTCCAATACTAAATTGACTCTTCTGCCAAATATCTGCCTGGCCGAAGGAATGGCACACCTCCTCTAATTATATTTGATGCAGAAACTCCCCTACATTACTAAATACCAAGATGGTTTTTAATTATTGGGTGTCATATGTACCATCAAATACTAAATTGACTATACTGCCAAACATCCGGCTGACCGAAACTTATCTACATTACTAAACATCAGGATGATTTTGAATGATTGCGTGTCATATGGACCCCTAAATGCTAAATTGACTCTGCTGCCAAACATCTGACCACTGACAGCACGTGTTTTGTACCAACGAACAGGTAATTGCGCTCGGGACCAGCATGCGAAGGTACGTATTTTTATATGAAAAGGGCAGGGGACAATTCGTCGCGGCCGATTCGCTGTGATCCAATTCGCGGCGATCCGATGCGCCGCGGGGACAATTTGCCGCCGGCCGATTCGCCGCGGGGACAATTTGCCACGAGATTTTTTGATTTATGATGTTACCATTGGCAATTGTTTAAACAGTTTTATTTAGCTTGACTTCATATAATATATCTGTTTATTTGTTTGATCATAACTTTTTTCAAACTTTTCCAACAAAATATTTGGTGGTTAGTGTACAATTTTTATAAAAATTATTTGAAAAATTTTTATAATTGTTATTTATATTTTGAAAAGGATTTTCTCATTTATGAACCGATATGCATGAAACTCGGAACTTTGTGATCTTTCAGGTCGCTGATTATTATTTTTAACAAACTAAAAAAAACAAAATGGCCTATCAAAAATGGCGGACTTTCCCATTTATGAACCAATATGCATCAAATTTAGAACTTTGGGGCGCTTCAGGTTGCTGATTATGATTTCTAACTTAAACTTAAAAAAAAAATCAAAATGGCGCGTTTTCCCATGTATGAACTGATTTGCATCAAACTCGAAACTTTGCGATCTTTCAGGTCGCTGATTATTGTTTTTAACTGAAACTAAAAAAAATGCAAAATGGCGAATCAAAAATGACGGACTTTCCCATTTATGATCCAATATGCATTAAATTCGGAACTTTGGGTTGTTTTAGGTCCCTGATTATGATTTCTATCTTAAACTTTTAAAATATCAAAATGGCGTTTTCACAATGGCCTAGTTTTGTCAAGCTTGACATTTTGCAGTGTTGAACTAAATACAGTTTTTTCGTCAAACTTTAAAAAATTGGCGGATCTAAAATGTCGGACTTTCTTAATTATCAGCCGATATGTTTCAAATATTGAACTTGGGAATAAACTGCTGTAAAAGTTATAAAAAATTTAAAATTGTGCTACAAAATGGCGGATTTCCGTATTTACTAACCGATGTGTTTCAAACATAAAAGATTGGTTTGCTTGAGGTTACTTAATACAATTTATTTAAACTTAAAAAAAAATTAAATGGGGTGTTCAAAATGGCGAACTTTTCCATTTATAAATCGGTATGTATGAAATTTGGAACTTGGCGGTATTTTAAATCGCTGATTATGATTTTTTGACCCAAACTTACAAAAAGTATAATTGCGGATGCAACATTGCGATTTTATACATAGCGATTCATGAATAAGAAACTCCGCCATTTTGATTTTTTTGTAAGTGTGAGTCTTAAACTGTATTAAGTGACCTTAAGCAATGCAATCTTTCAAGTTTGAGATAAATCGGTTAGTAAATACAAAATAGCACCATTTTGGATTCGTTATTTTTAATTTTTTTGGAGTATGAGTCAAAAATCATATTCAGTGACTTGAAAAATATCGATTCATAAATAAGATAAATTAGATTCGTTATTTTTAATTTTTACGGAGTTTCCATTTTGGACCCGCAATTGTTGTAATGAAAATCGTAAATTGTATTGTTAACAGAACACTACGCCTACCAAATTTTAAATTTCGAATTAATTCGTGTGACGCTAGCCACTGATAATAATTTAAAGACGGAAAAGCAGGAGTGTGAATCACGTACGTTTTAAATATATATGTACTGCTAAAGCGTATTAAAACCATAATGTGGAAAATGACTGCTACAAGCGTTCCGTTCTAACTGGATTTGGAATAACATTTGAAAAGGACTGCTTTCAATTGAGTTTGGCAATTTGTCAATGCCCTGTGATTTAACGTTGTCAAAATTGAAGTTAATTCTTATTTTCATTTAAGGGGGCAAACTTCGCCCGAAAACTTACCATATGATCTCTGGAACGAAAATAGCGATGTTCAAAATAGCGAGTATTAAATTAGCGGTACCGAAATAGCGACAATCAAAATAACGATGAAATAAAAGGACGACTATCAAAATAGCGATGTAACAAAATGGCGATTTAACAAAATAGCGATTGTATCAAAATAGCGATGTAACAAAATAGCGATGTAACAAAATAGCGATGTAACAAAATAGTGACTATCAAAATAGCGATGTAACAAAATAGCGACTATCTAAATAGCGATGCAATAAAATAGCGATTATCAAAATAGCGATATTTTGGTTCGGTTTTGGCATATAGTTCGCCAAAGGGGTTTATTTCTATCAATTTTTTGCAAAAAAAAAACTTCCCTGACTTCTTTCTCGGGATCCTAGTGGGTGTGAATCTGAACCAAACCGAACCGAACCGAACCAGCATATTAAAAAAAAAAATCTCCAGACTTGAACCGAAACAAACTGATCCGAATTTGGTTCAGTTTGGTTCGGTTTGGTGCGATTCGGTTCGGATTCACACCCTCTAGGATCCTGGAAAAGAAGTCAGGGAAGTTTTGTTGTTTTTTAAATTTGTTAGAAAGGTTCGGTTTGGATTGGTTCGGATCGATTCGGTTTGGTTTGATTCGGTATTTTGATACATCGCTATTTTGATACATCGCTATTTTGATTGTCGCTATTTTGATTGTCGCTATTTTGATTGTCGCTATTTTTATACATCGCTATTTTGATTGTCGCTATTTTGATACATCGCTATTTTGATACATCGCTGTTTTGTTACAAACGCTATTTTGATAGTCGCTGTTTCACTACATCGCTATTTTGATAGTCGCTATTTTGTACATCGCTATTTCGTTCCAGAGCCCGAATCTTTATCCCAATAGAAATAGAAAATTAGAAAGCGGAATGCGTCGAAATTTTGCGAGGTGGTTTTTTAAAGCATTTTTAACAAACGTATCTTGGCAGTAATTCATCACTAATTTATCTTATTTAAAAAATTTTTAAAAAGTTATCGCAAAACCCAAGAAATATTTCAAAACAATGTTTGGAATTTTAGTAGCCTAGTTGTGTTATAGAAAACTGTAGCGAAATTCTTTCGTTTTTTATATTGTTTGGAAATATGCAAAAGAAAATCAAAATTCTAACAAGGTACGTTTGACAATGTTAAAAAAGTCTTTTATATGAACAGAAAAAATGTTTTAATTAGTTTTTTATAGACGAAATCTATTAGAATTTGTAAAAGCGTAGTCAATTTTATATTTTCTGAAGTATAAATCAGACAAGAGCCATCGACCTCCTGACTGAAGCGCCACCCTCATATAACGGGGGCGAGCCAATTCGATTAAGAAAATTTAATTAAAATCATGTGACCCGGATTTTCAGATTATTTTCAGTTACTTTAAACAAATAAAATGTTCTTTAATATAACTTAAATGCATATAAGTAAGTAATAAAGAGACATACAATTTTTTCTATTTACAAAAATTTTTTCGAACCTACCAAACAAAATCAGGGGATTACGAACCGATTCATAAGATAGTTTGTGATAATAGTAATTTACCTAATTACTGCGGAAGAGGCAATAAACACACGCGTTAGGTGTGTACGTACAATATTTTTTTCTACGTGGTTGTGGAAACAAAAATAAAGCACAACAAACAACTGATTTATTATATTTAATTTACAAAAATTGCCGAAAACTTAACTTCCTATCCTAACTTAACGGCATCTTCAGATCATGAGATGTTCGTTTTCATATTCTGGATCATAGATATCAGAAGGTCCTTAATATCTTTGTTCTGGATGTATTTGGCGGCAGGCTCATATTGTGGCTAAATCTTCTTCGGGCTTATCGGTATTTTCTACCACAGTAAACAAATATTTTTTTTCTATTTTTATTTATAATAAGACGAAACGTCACCCCCTAATACTTGACGAAAAAATAGGTTTTGTTGTTTACTCTATTCTTTTATTTTTCCTGTTGCTATTGGAAAACTAGCCCAATTTTTTTTGGCCTAAATTAACGTCAGTGCCAAACTCAATGTGTTGTTTGTTTGTACTAGATTGTTAATTATGACATCTAATATAACCTAATTTACAATTAGGACTGTCATCCATTGTCATCCTTAAAATTTTAGTAAAGCCTACAATTTTTGAACCGAGTCGGTGTCCCTATGACTCTAATATGTAGTGCCAACTTTTGACTGATATTTAAATATTTTGCCTTGTCTTTTGCTTGAAAAATTGCCAAAATCGAATTTGTCGCCTTAAAAAAAATTATTTTTATTTTGGCACGTACTTGGCATTTTTTTAACAAATTAAAACGTATTTGTCCTAGGGCCTAAGGTAACTGATAATGGGTGTTTTAACCTTAGAAAAGAGATGGGGCTGAAAGCACAGCAACCAATTATTATCAGTAGCCTAAATGAACCGACACACTTGTAGCAATTATTTTTATAGGCCCTTTCCCAGTACAAATATATTTGAGACGTACGTGGTGCGAAAACTACCTGCGGTCGGTATAGTGGAATTTGAAAGTGTCTCAATTTTATTTATTTTGAAAATCTGTGATAAGCAAACAAAATAAGTTTTTAAAATTTTACTACTTTAGTGTGAGCTATGGTTATCCTAATTTTTTCGAGAAAAAAAAAGTTGCTCCGATTTCAAAATTTTTTATATATCTTTGCGTTTCAGATGAATTTTAAACTTTTTTGTTGCGTCGTCTGTCTGTCTGTCTGTAACGACCAACGCGCATAACTCAAAAACCGCTTGCCCGATTTTAATTAGATTTGGTACCTAGGCTGGATCTCGGGTCGGAATGATCGAAATGAACGAAATCCATCAATCACAAGCCAAATAAAAGGGTGGGGGTAGATTTCAAAAATTAGAGTTTATGTGAAAATATGGCGTGTGTGATATCAAATGAAAGGTAATTGAGGCTGGAGTTCGAAAAAATAAATTTGAGTTAAAAAAAGGGTGGGGATGGATTTCAAAAAATAGAGTCTAAGTGAAAATATGTCGTGTGTGATATCAAACGAAAGGTAATTGAGTCTGGACTTAAACAAAATACATTTTAGTTAAAAAAAAGGGGGGTAGATTTCAAAAATTAGAGTTTAAGTTAAAACATGACTTGTGTGGTATCAAACGAAAGGTAATTTATTCTGGAGTTGAATAAAATATCATAAAAAAACATTTCATGTAAAAAAAAGCCAAGTACGCGAAAATGGCATTCCGTAAAAACAATTGAGATAAAAGTAAAGCCAAGTTCTCCAATACAAATTTCAAAATGAAAGGTTCTTACTAGTTTGGAAATATTTTTTTAAACTTTGCTATAAAATTTCCTTTTAAACGGTGTGTCAAAAAGTAGGATTATTTTTATCTATAACAATTTAGGGGCCTCCGTAAATTACATCAATTTTAAAAAATCACTAAACTTACCAAGTTTTATCCAATTTTCTCAAAAACTATTCTTTTTAGGAAAAAAATTATTCCACACTTTATTGTAGAAAATAAAATTCCCTTTTTAACAGTGTATAAGCTAGTCCAATCAGACTAACAGCAAACCCTCCTGCGGCGTCCGTTTTTTGAGAAAATGTAAGAAAATTAGAAAAAACACATGTTTGTCACATGTTCTGCCCGATTATCTTAAAAAACCAAGCCCTCTATCAAAAATTGTGTCCTATAGGCAATTGTAGACAATGAAATTTCCTTTAAAATGATGTATAAGAAAGTAAGATTATTTTTATTTATAACAATTTAGGGTCGTCCGTAAATTACATGAATTTTGAAAAATCACTAAACTTCTTTGCAAGTTTTGTCCAATTTTCTCAAAAACTAAGCTTTTTGGGAAAAAAATATTTTACACTTTATTGTAGAAAATTAAATTATCTTTTTAATAGTGTATAAGCAATGAATACACAAGAGTTGTGTATTCATTGGTATAAGCTAGTGCGGTCAGACTAATACCAAACTACAAGCGTAGTTTTCAAGAAAAATGGGAAATCTTGTAATAAACATGTTTCTTTTTTGAATTTTCACCTCAATAAACGCACGCCGCTGAAGAGTTTATCATTGGTCGTACCCCACTGACTAATACATCGTTGAAAAGCAAATTTTATTGTTTATAATAATGGTAATTGCATATTTTTCCCTAAGAAGCTTAGTTTTTGACAAAATTTGAAGAAAACCTCAAAATCTCAGGTTTTGGGAGGTCTGGGGGCTTTTGCAGCCAACATTTAACAAACTAATAAAATTTTATATTTAGGTTAGATTTTACACATTTTTGATTAATTTCTCTGTCATTGTGGCTTTAAGGCGTCAACTTAGTTAAATTTTCAGAAATTCAAACACGACTATAAGAGAAGGGGGGAAAAAATTGGACCAAAACCTGGCTTGGCAACATCCAGATCGTTAATCTGTGATCTTTTGTCAGCTAGAATACAGAAGAGTCTGAGGCTAGAATCCATTGTCAAACTGCGGTCCTCATATTTTGCATACTCAACTACCTACAGCGTCTGCACTAAATTGCCAGCATTCACATTGTTTAAGGCAGGTCGCACACACCGCCAGTTTTAGTCGGCACTGGTGTTTCCTGCACGTTGTAGTATAGTAGAGGGTACTTTCATAGATTTTAAATTTCGGAGCATACCTTCAACTGCGTTTGAAGTAGCCCATTGAAATGATGTGTAGATGCCACCACAGTAAACAGACCGCAGATCGGTAGTACGGAAACTGCCTTGTAAATTTTTTATAACTGTTTTTAGTTTTGGTCAGCGCCCTCTAAGAGCTGGCCGGTCGAACTACACTTAGTGCGGGACGAGGTGCGGGAGTTGAGCGTTATTTTTTGGAGCACTTTTAGTGCAGGGGATGAGCGTTATTTCTATGAGTCTTTTAAACCGGCTGCCCCGAGAGCATATTATCCGCGCGGATTTTTTTTCTCGGGTTTTGATTGGTTGACATTTTTAAATCAACCAACCAGAGCCTGGGAAAGGATAAATCCGCGCCGCTTATACGCTCTATGGACAACCAGCATTTATGTGTGAGCTAATGCGGACGAACTCAAACCGATCAACTGCGCATGTGTCACTCGCTTCTTTTGGAAATTCGTTTCTCTTGAGCCGAAAGGAACAATAAAGAGAATAAAGTAAAAAAGAGAGTAGCACATGCGTAGTTGAAAAAAACCGGTTTCAGTTCCGAAATTTTTCCACCAGTAAGCTGATTGTCATTAAAAATAGGATTGAATAAAAAGTATTTTTTCTTAGCATAGTAAGTATATTATAAAAAGATATATATGAAACACATTAATGATTACTAACAAAAATATAAAGGGTGCAAGCCTAGTTATTCTGTGATTAAACTTACTAACTTAAAAGAGTCATTAAATAATATTAAAACATTAATATAATCTTGATATTTAAAATAACCTAGAAAGCCATGGCGTAGCCAGGGGGGGTTTGGGGGTCAAAACTCCCCCGTTGGCCAATGAGAGTACTAATAGCAATAGAAAAATATAACTTTTCAATTGTAGAAAATAATATAAGGACTTATAGATATAGATACAATACAATACAATTTATGAAAAAAAACTTAGGTTAAAGACAATTTGAATTACCAATTTTACTCTATTATACCTATTGGTGAAGGCGCAAGAAAGCTATAAGGAAAAGCTTTTCACAGAGAGGCCAATTTAACTATTTTTAATTTTTTACCAAAATATTAGTTTAATAATACATAAAATCTGTCTTTTTGCTTTCATGAAAAGTTATGGAAAACTCGGGAAATTTTCGAAAAATTCGAAAAACAACAAAATGTTCTAAAAAACTCGGAAAATTTTCGGAAAACTCGGAAAATCTTCGGAAAAACTCTGGACATATTCGGAAAAACCCGTGATAAACCCGGAAATTTTTTAAAAAGCTCAGAAAATGATCGGGAAAACTCGGAAAATTTTCGGAAAACTGGAAATATTCAGAAAAAACTCGGGAAATAATCGGAAAAACTAGGAAAAAGTGTTTATCGGAAAATTTTTAAAAAATTTAGGAAAACTCGGGAGATGTTTGGGCAACCTAGTTAAAAACTGGGAAAAACTAGGAAAATTTTTGGAAAAACTTGGAATATGGTTGAGGTGGCATGGCAAAACCCCCCATTGCCAGTTTCTAGCTACGCCACTGTAAAAAGTAGTGCTCATTTGATCCCAATGCAAAAAAAAAATATAAAATTTGTTAAGGGATTTAAATCACACTTCTTTTGTAAGTAACAAAGAAATTGTTGACATTACATCATACCTTCTGCTTGAATAAACAGTTATACTTAAACAAAAGCGTCTTATAAAACTAAAAAAGTCTACAAAAAGTCTATAAATTTACTGAAAAAACACAAATTAACAAAAAAAGCTTCGAAGAGAACTTCCACACAAGAACAAAGAGTGCGAAAAATGAAAATGGCGATAGGTCGCTAGGCGGCTGACACCCTTTTAAAAATATCAAAGTACAGAAATCTGTAATTTTGCACGCCCTCTAATAGCTGGCCCATTTTTCAATAGTTTTTGGCGGGAAAGTCCGAGTGTCTATACTACCGCTTTGCGGTCCGTGTACTGTAGATGCCACCACATGCAGTGGCGATTGCCGGCTGTGTGTTCAATTGGTCTTATTGAAGTGAAGAATTCATGTTCTTCTATTATATGATGTAACTTTATAATACTTTCCGTGGTTAGTTTGGATAATCGATTTTTTTCGTGTAACGCGATAACCTATCTAAGAAAATCCAATTTGCGCGCATTCCTTTATATTAGCTTTTTTCCGCTCGCGTTTTTTCTCAATGCGCCTAATTTAATATATAATTGTTGATTTCGTATTTTGGTTTTTTTTATACCTTTTTGGGATTTTTCTACCCTTTTGTCATAAAAAACAAAAAATTTAGATAAACTCAAGTATATGTCATATTAATCGCAGCCGCAAGCCTGTAAAGCGTAAGGACACTCATCGTAAAGGCAAGCCTTATAGGTAGCGAAGCCAACGTCAGGCTTTCAATTTTTGGGTTATTGTTTTTGACATGTTTTCCTCGGTTTTATTTTTAAGATGTTGTTTTACACAGTATGAAGGTACCTAAACTATATATACTTCTGTAATTAGAATTAAAAAGTTATGCTGCAAACTATCAAAACCTCATTTTTAAAATAAGAACGAGCCGCCAATGCGAATCCGAGGAACATGTCAAAAAATATAACCGAAAAAAAAATCAAAGTCAGGCTTCGCTCGCTGTAAAGCTTGCTTTACGATGAGTGACCTTAGTAAAGCGAGGATACGATTGACAGGATTTGGCAGGCCAAATCAGCGAAAGGCAAACTTTTATTGTTATTTTTGGCATAAACGTAAATAGGGTTTTGAAGGGTAAGCTTTTTTTTGGTTTCGTTTTCAATACAGAAGTACTGTAATACCTTACGTATAAAACTATTAACGATCTAAGAATATTTTATAGGCGAACAAAAATGTGGAAAGGATAAAAGGGTTATTTTTTATTTTATTTATTTATTTTATAGATGCCAAAAATTTTAACGAGTGTAGCGAGGACTACGATTTATCGAGGGATAAAAAGACAGCTAGCTATTTTTCGCACTTTTGATCTCTTTTCCGAGTTTTTATTTTTTGTTCGAGTTTTTAGGTTTTAACTTTATTTTTAGGATGTTGTACTGATCTGTCACTTTCCATCCCTGATTTTTACTTTTTATTCCTATTTCGTCCCTGATTTGTCACTTCTTATCCCGTGCGAAGTGCGAAAGATATTAAAACTGCTCTATAAGTCATTACAAAAACTTATCATAAACTGATAATTTCTAAATGATCAAAAGTAACAGATTTATATAAGTTTTATATTTAGAAACAAAGCGTAGTGAAATTTTTTTAAAGAGAAAACCGGAATTGGTTTAAATTTTTGATACATATCGGTTCATAAATAAGGAAGTCTGCCATTTTGGATCTGCCATTTTATTTATTTTTATGTTTGAGGATAAAACTGTATTCAGTGATCTTAAGCACTGCAAACTTTCACGTTTGGGACAAATCGATTTCAAAATAAAAAATCTGCCATTTTGGATCCGCCATTTTGAATTTTTTTATGACTTTGAGTAAAAAATCATAATCAGCGACTTGAAGCACGGCCTAGTTCCATATTTGACACATATCCGTTCATAAATAAGAAAGTCCGCCATTTTGGATCAGTCATTAAAATTTTTTTATGTTTGGGGATAAAATCCGCCATTCTTCTAATAAACAACAACAACTAAAATGTAAATTGTATTGTTACCAGAACACTGCACTTACCGAATTTCAACACTCGAAACCAAGTTTCAAGAAAATTTCGTAAAGGATTTTTTAAAGATGTTTTTATATAAATAATAATATATCTATTTTATTTTACATCTGCACATTTTATCAAAAAAATAAAAAATTCTAGCGCCGAGTTGGCCCGGCGCCCAGTTGCCAGCGCCGAGTTGGTGGCGTCCAGATGGCGGCACCCAGTTGTCCCATTGCGTACCTTGTATGACATAAAACAGACATGTTCTGCCGCTGGCGCGGTGAAGGGATTCCAATATACACAAAAGAACAAACGGTATCTTTTAAAACTCGTGGCGTCCTACAATTCCTAGAGGATGGTACGTTAGCTGTAACGGAAAAACGACATTACAAATTAAACTTGTCTGCCAATAAATATGCTAATTTTCTCTATCAACAACATGGCCCACAATGGTTCGATGTGTGAAAAGAAGCAACTTATGTACTCGTACTCCTCCACGGCGCCTACGGTACAAACTATCACATTAAATATTTTTAAGAGGTTTGCCAGAAAAAATTGGTTCGTATGGCACGTTTATCATAATAATTAACTTGATTTGTTATCGGAAATGATGTCAACATAAATATTTCCATTCAGAAGGTGTACCACAATTTAGACCAAGAAAAATGTGGGCATTATACAGAATAAGAATTAAGTTATAGACATGGTATTCGATGATGTGGGTGAAATTAGATATTTCAATTTCTCTAAAAAGATGTGCTTGTCTATATGTCAAAAGAAGGCTTGGCAGCACATCACTTTGTATTACGTTAAATGACAAAAATGACAAAAGGTGTGTTCTTTGGTCAAAAGATTATTTGGCGGCTACTTGTTTTATATAAAATAAGTTATTATATAGTTATGTCACATTTATCATTATAATTAACTTGCTATGTTCTAATGTAAATGTGGTTTAAATAAATAATTTCTTTCAGAAGGTGTGCCTCACCTTCTGCCAAGAAAAAAATTGGCTGCATATTAATTTATTAATTAGGGCATCAACATGAAACCAGTAACTCAAAAATTTTGATGGTACTTGATGACGTACGTTTAACTTAAATTTTTTAACTTTTGAGGTGTGTCCTTTGGTCAAAAGATGATTTGACGGTTACTATTTTTACAAAAAAGAAGTTATTACATAGTTATGACACATTTATTATAATAATTAACTTAGTAGGTTCTAACGTAAATATAGTTTAAATAGATCATTCAGTATTCGTTCGTTCGCAGTTCAGTACGGTTATATTGCATCGTACCTGCATGATAGTACTAACGAGGTCAAAGTCGAAGTTTGTTTTGTTTACAATAAACCTCGCGCGCGAAAAACCTGTGTTAAAAATCTATATACAATGTGTATTATAAATAATATATCATGTTTAAAAGCAAAAAAAGTGTACCATCACCTGTGAAACTTGTTTTAAAAATTAGCGAAAAGCCCAAACAAAATCAAGAAAAAATGGATAATGCCGAATTATTTCTGGATAGCCATGCTAGAACACAAAATGAAGAAGTTTTATATAGCGAATGGAAAAAATCCCAAAACGAAAAAAATTCACTTAGTGTACAAGTGGATTATCTCCGAAGTCAACTGGAAAGTATGCAAATAAAATTTGCAGATTTAGAGACAAAAGTCACTAAAAAAGAAGAGTGACATGGACTACATTACTGATGAGGACGATCTGGCAAGAGAAACTGGGTGGATCAGACAAAAAGGAAAAGGTTGGGAAAAACGTCGAATGGATACTTCACTCTCACCACCACAACAAAGCTCGGGCACTGGAGAGCCCTCCAATAAAACACAAAATGAAGAACCCCCAACTAAGGTTAAAAAAGCTCCATTACCTCCACCGATTATGGTAAATGGCGTAAATAATTTTAATGATATTTATGAAAAGTTAAATATCATACAAGGAGTTAAAATAAAAGTTTTAAATAACGAAAATATTAAAATAAATGTACAAGACGCAGACAGCTATCGGCTGGTTACTAAAATGCTTAATGAAATAAAGCATCAATGGCACTCATACGAAAACAAACAAATAAGGCCAATTAGAGTAATAGCGAATAGGCTACACTTCTCATGTGACCTACAAAAAATTGTAGCTGATCTACAAAAAAAAAGGTTTTAAGGCACTGGAGGCCAGCAACAAACTTAAATGGAGAACAAGACAACCTCTTAACATGTTTATGCTCACATTAAGCCACGACGAAGATATCAACAAAATTTTTGAAATTTCCAGTATCCTTGGGATTGAAGTGGAAATAAAAGCACTAAAAACCTCAAAGTTAAAATATTGCGCTAAAGAACCACGTTGCGTGAAATGCACGGGGAAACATCTTACTGTAGAATGCCCCAAACCAAAAGAATCTGAGCCAAAATGCATCCACTGTGGAGGCAAGCATCCTGCTAACTACAGAGGATGCCTTGTTGCTAAGGAAATACAAAAATTGAAAAATAAACCTAAGAAACCGAATCTCATACCAAACGTGAGTACAAATAGACAAAACCAACAGACAAAAAACACAGTCACACAAAAATCTGTCACAAGGACATACAGCCAAGTAGCAGCAACAGCTACTATACCTGATATTAATATCAGTAGCAAAATACTATGGAACAAACACTACAATTAATTTTGGAGAAATTGAACAAACTTGATGAGCGATTAACTAAACTAGAAAGTAGCAATAACGGAGCTACCAATATGCCTCAAAATGGTCAGTAATCTTAGAATCCTAGCTTGGAATGCCAATGGTCTCTTGCAACATTAGCAAGACTTGCAAGTTATTCTAGACATAGAAAAAATTGACGATGTCTTGTGTCAGAAACGCATTTCACTAACCAGTCTCACATTAAATTTAAAGGTTATAAAGTGTATCATACAACTCAACCTAGCAATACTGTACATGGGGGAAGTGCTGTAATAATTAAAGAAAATATATCACACTATGAGGAGATGGGATATAAAACCATAGAGATTCAAGCTACATTAGTAAGTGTAAAAACCAAAACATATACATTAGTCATAAGTGCTGTCTATATACCACCAAGGCACTTACTAAAGAAAAATCAATATCTTAATTTTCTCAGAAAATTAGGAAACCGTTTTATAATTGGAGGTGACTTTAATGCAAAAAATACCTACTGGGGATCTAGACTGACGAATTCTAAAGGAAAAGAACTTTTGCAAGCTATTAGTGAATATCAATGTGAGCCGATATCAACTGGTAAGCCCACATACTATCCAACAGATCCAGGAAAAATTCTAGATCTAATTGATTTTTTTAAAGTAAAAAATATATCTTTAGTTTTGTAGATATAGAAGAAAGTTTTGATTTACACTCAGATCATTCACCTATTATTCTAACTCTTAGTAAAAACATAATAAAGAAAGAAGCAAATATCTCACTAGTTAATAAACTGACTGACTGGATTAGTTTTAAACAAAGTCTGTCAGAAAAAATAAACCTATCAGTACCATTGCAAACGCCAGAACAAATCGATAAAGAAGTTGAATATTTTGTTACAAATATTCAACAAGCAGCTTGGGAAAACAGTCCAAAACCAAAGAGAATTTTTAAGGGAAAAAACTATCCAAAGGAAATTAGAGACCTTATATTGGAAAAAAGGAAATAGAAGAAAGTGGCAGCAAAGCCGTGATCCTCGGGACAAAACAAATCTCAACAACATGACGCAGCGCATTAGGCGAGAAATTCTAGTAATAAAAAATGAATCTATTAACCATTTTCTTAATGAACTTACAGATGATAAAAATACCGACTATTCCCTTTGGAAAGCAACCAAAGATTATAAAAGACCAATTATCCAAATTCCACCCATACGAAAATCTAACAACCAGTGGGCAAGGAGTAACGAAGAAAAAGCAGATATTTTTGCAAGTCATTTAGAAAAAACATTTCAGCCCCACGAAGCACCAGATGAACACTTTCATTTAAATGAACCCCATCAAATCGAGGATCATATTAAGCTTACATCACCAAAAGAAATATTAACAGAAATCAAAAATATTAATTCGAAAAAAGCCCCAGGGTATGATCTTATTAACGGGGTAGTCATAAAATAACTCCCCAGAAAATCTATCGTAAAACTATGCAACCTAATTAATGCGTCTTTTAGGCTTAGGTATGTACCTAAACTGAGGAAAGTTGCAGAAGTTATCATGATTCCAAAACCGGGAAAACCACTCCATGACGTGTCATCTTACAGGCCAATATCTTTGCTGCCAATTATATCCAAGCTCTATGAAAAATTATTGCTTAAAAGAATAAAACCCATCATAGAAAGACAAGAAATTATTCCATCTCATCAATTTGGTTTTCGAGACAAGCATTCCACGATAGATCAAGTACACAGAATTACTAATATAATAGGAACACACTAGCACTAGAAGAGGGAAAAGTTTGCTCTGCAGTTTTTCTAGATGTAGCACAAGCATTTGACAAAGTGTGGCATGAAGTCCTTCATTTTAAACTAAAACGGCTTCTGCCAAAACAATATTCGGATATTTTGGAATCATACATATCTGATAGACATTTTAGAGTAAAACAGGAAGACTCATACTCAAATTTAAGAGAAATTCAAGCAGGCGTACCCCAGGGTAGCGTACTAGGGCCTTATCTATACTTATTATTCACGTGTGATATCCCAAAGCCAGAAAATTGTCACTTAGCAACATTTGCCGATGATACTGGTTTATTGACGGTAGAAAAATCTATTGAAAAATGCATAGAAAAACTTCAGGATGCAGTCACCCAAGTTCACAGTTTGACCACAAAGTGGCGAATAAAATTAAATGAAACCAAATCAATTCATGTTGATTTTACAAACAAAAATATAAATCACATACAAATAACAATTAACAACATTTCAGTACCATATTCGAATCAGGCAAAATATCTAGGTATGACACTTGATGCCAAATTGCGCTGGAAAGCACATGTTAAGAAAAAAAAAGAAGAACTTGAGATAATGTATAGAAAAATTAACTGGCTAATTGGAAGGAAGTCCAATTTAACAATTCATAGTTACTGCTTTATAGACAAATACTGAAACCAGTATGGACATATGGTATTCAACTATGGGGTTGTGCTAAAGAGAGTAACATTTTAGTTGTACAGAGATTTCAAAATAAAGTATTAAGAAACATTGTGAATGCACCTTGATACATTCGAAATAGTGACCTTCATCGAGATCTAAAAATCGAAACTGTAGTAGAGACTATAAAAAAGTACGCAAAAAGCCATGAAGATAGACTCCATCGGCATGTGAATGTGGAAGCAATTCAGCTTCTAGACAATACTATGCTAGTTCGAAGACTAAAAAGAGTGAAGCCGTTTGAGCTAGTAAACTAAGTGAATTTCACATAAAACAAAATAATGCTATAAACACAACACAGTTATGAGTTACAGACTAAACAAAGCGGGGAGAACTGTTGAGTGAACCCTAAGTTTAAATCTGACTTTTCTAGTAAATTAAGTTAAAACAAAATTGCTAATTAGTCTTACTGACTAGATTGTAATAAAAAAAACACAGTGTGTTTGACAAATTGAAAAAAAAATCCTTTCAGGAGGTGTGCCTCCCCTTCTGTGAAGAAAAAAATTGGCAGCATACTAATTTAATAATCAGGGCATCGAAATAAAACCATTAAGGCAAAATATTTGATTGTATTTGATCAGTTAGTTTAAACTTAGATAGTACAACCTTTTAAAAAGTTGTGCCTATCAATATGTCAAAAGAAGGATTGGCAGAATCACCATTTTGTATTACTTTACGGTATGTGACACGAATCAAAGAAAAATCTTTATGGTATGTCATGACTTATATCGGATGTGTATATATAACCAATCTTTTCAGGAGTTTTGTCTGGCCTTTGGTCAAAGGATTATTTGGCAGCCTAATAATTTTATATAAAAAAAGTTTATGACACATTTATTAAAATTATTAATGTGTTATGTTCTAACGTTAATATAGTTAAAAAATAATTCTTTTCAGGAGGTGTGCCTCACCTTATGTCATGAAGAAGTTTGGCAGTATACTGATTCCATAATCAGGGCATTAACATGATCCCAATAAAACAAAAATTTTAATGCTGTTTCATGGCGTAGGTGAAATTTAGATATTTCCACTTTTTAAAAAGTGTGCCTGTCGATATTTTAAAAGAAGACTTGTAGCATCACGACTTTCTAATACTTTAATATATATGACACGAATAAAATAAAAATATTGTTGGTATATCATGACGTAAATCGACTATAAAGATAATCAATCTTCTGAGTAGGCATGTCTAGCCTTAAGTCAAAAGATTATTTGGCACCATAATATTTTTACATAAAATAGTTCCATATGACACGTTTATCATAAAAAATAACATGATATCTTCCAATGTATTTGTACTCTAAATAAATAATTACTTTCAAGAGGTGTGCCCCATCTTTGGTCAAGAACAATATTGGCAGGATACACATTTAATAATATGGATATTTTTATGACACTAATGTAACAAAATTCAACTTGATAGTTAAACATATAGGTACATTGTTCATATGTAATAGCTTTAAGGAGGCGTGACATTCCTCTTTCCAGGTTTGGCTGAATATAGTTAACTATTATATTAGTAATAGCTTCATCTGACACTAATTAGATAAAAGCTGTGTTGATATTCAGTAAGGTAGTTTATCTAAAAAAAAAAAGTGCAGTGTGAGGCAGGTGTTACATGACAGGGGATTAGGCAACCTGAGGCAGCATAAATAATTTATAAAGCAAAGGTATAAATACACATTTTCTGCAAAAAAATTTTTTGGTTTTTGATTATGTAGATTTACTTTTACCTGTATATTACAATAAAAGCCTGTGCCTGTGTCCCACTCAGGTGAAGGTGTGGCAGCGTAATCATATGTTAAAAAATGGGTAAATATGACTCATTTACAACAAAAACTCAAATGATACTAATTCATGCTGTTTAATGTTAATCTTCGTCAATGCAATTAATTTAATTAGCGACTTGGGTCCAAGTCTTGTTATTTGTTTCGGTAGGCACACCTTTGTGTACGCTAATATGACACTTGTTGAATATGAATTTTAATGGTACGGATAACGTAGAGTTCTGTGTCACAGGCTCTTGGTATAATACTATAAATAAACTACTTTAACGCATTCCTCTGAAAGGAAAAATTACACTTCTAAAAAATAACTGAAAGGTGCGTCAATCAAATCGTAGTTTTTCCGAGGATTTTTCAAAGCCTACTGGACTATCTACTCTTTTAATAAAGGTGTTCGAGTGTCTCAGTATGGTTTTATTTAACCCTTTTCTGGCGGAAAATCGGATCCCCGAGCCCACTGTGCGCTGATGGAAGAAAGTCGATTGACATTGATTGTCAAAATGGCATTTTATAAACACCTGTCTTTTTAAAATAAGCCCATGACTGTTTTAGATTGGTGTGCGCCCGTCCCACTACATTAAGTTAAAAAAGAGAGTAAGTAACTGGATGACAATGTGTGAGTTTAGTAAATAAAACGAGTGGACCACTGTTTAGTTATTAAACTCATGTGTGTTTAGTGTTTAAGATTCTTAGGCGGCCTTACTAATACATTAGTTTAAAAATAGATGGTAAATAATTGGATAAAGTTTAGTCAATGATACGATTAGGTACGTTCCAACATCCTATTTTGTGTCGGGGTGTCGTGCTACGTCACAGTCAGCGCCTTATTAACGCATGTCCACATGTCCGAGGTTCACTTTGAAAAAATTTTCATACAGAAAAACTACAGGGTTTTTTTCAAAGAATGTTATTCGGTTTTTTCTCTCTCTTCTCTAACCTTAATGCATTTGCGCATTCGATAAAACCAGCTTTCAAATTCTAGTGACCAACGCTCTTGTGAAAGATTGCTAATTTCCTCCTCAAATGAAGCAACTGGCTCTTCATCCGTGGCAAAATGGCGACCTCGTAACTTTTCTTCGACCTTAGGGAATAGGAAGAAGTCACACGGAGATGCTACGATCATTTTATTTCCAACACTCCCGGATCGCCGAATTTTCGTTGGAGGACGCTAACCTTCAAATCACCAAACTGATAATTGCTAGTTTTGGAATAAGCATGTTTCGTCACCCGTTACAATGTTGAAAATGTTTTTACTTTTGTTGATGATTTGAGGTTTGAGGTTGGTAGAGCCGCGGGACTGTAAACGCGCTGGTCGTTTTATAAAATCTAGGTGCAAAAATCCCTAAAAGGACGATGTAAAAATATTAATTTTTCCGAGCCACACAAAGACAATATAGAGGATTGGCACTCATCTTTTCTCCTCTCGCTGGCCCAGTCGTTGCAGTCGATCCACACTAGAATCACTTGTTTGTGTAATGGTTTAGTTTGATTTTCTAAGAATGTTATTGGATTTTTTGGTTAATAGAATTTATCACCATGCTGCGTGGTGATCTCGATAGAATACGACAGACGAATCTTTTCTTGGTTACGCCTTTTTGCGCAGATTCATTTTTCGTAGATGGCGCTGGCGTTTTGCTTGTGCCAATCAAAATTGAAATTATGTGGGTTTTCCGAATACGGGAATTTGGCGCAAAATTTGAATTTAAAATTAAAGTTGCACTAACATTTTCCGCCCACTTAAAACGAAGTTTTACATGTAGATTAAGTTGAATAAACAAATAACTATATAAAAAAAATATAAGTTAATTCAAAACCTTAAAGGGTAGGTTATTAAAATCCGTTTTAGGTTTATAGATTAAAAAGAAAAAAAAATGCAAAAAATATATATATATATATATATATATATTCTAGATAACGACACACGAAACAAAAAGAAGTTGCTTGGGAGTTTACTGCGCATCTAAAGGTAGTGGGCACAACTTGACCACGGGACGAGTGAAAAGTCCGTGTTGTGTTTTAACAGTAGCAACTCGAATGTGATTATCCCGACCAGGATGTACAGATACTATTCTACTCAGCAACCAGTGTAATGGCGGCCTAGTTTCATCCTTAATTAATACAAGCGTATCTAGCTTGATTTCAACCGAAGAGTCCGACCACTTAGAACGCTGTTGTAAAGTATTTAAGTACTCGAGTTTCCAACGCTTCCAGAAATCGGCATGAATTCGTTGGATAAGTTGCCAACGATTAAAGGTATTAGCTTTAAGAGTAGAAAGGTCAGGATCAGGACACGAATTAAGGGGTTCCATTGTGAGGAAATGACCCGGAGTCAAAGACGTAAGATCGTTTGGATCAGAGCTTTGCTCACAAAGGGGTCGAGAATTGAGTAATGCCTCTATTTGGGCGAGGAGAGTATAGAGCTCTTCGAAGGTTAGTATCTGGTCACAGATGACCCGATACAAATGTGTTTTTATAGATTTGACTCCTGCTTCTGCTAGACCATTTAGGTGGGGGGCTCCCGGACTATTAAGACACCATTTGATTTTTAAGCTCTCAGAAGCTAATTTCGAAAGATTATGGAGCTCCTTAATAGCCCCAACAAAGTTTGAGCCTCTATCGACAAAGCGTCGTAAAGCAGCGATGCACGCCTCTGTGGTTAAAGCCGAAACCAGCTCGATATGGATTGCTTTAACAGAAGTATCGACAAAGACTGCGATATATGATTTACCAACTTGTGCTCCACGACGTCTCTGACCTACAAAGGTTTTGATTGGGCCTGCATAGTCCAAGCAAACGTGTGAAAAACATTTTAATTGTGACGTTCTAAAAGAAGGTAAATCCGACATGTACGGAGTGTAAGGTTTTGGTTTTAAGCGAAAGCAGGGAATACATTGCAATAAAACCCTCTGAATAGCTCGACGTGATGACATAATCCAAAACTTTTGACGAATTAAGTATTGGACTGTGTTTATTCCAGGATGTAAATTTTCGTTATGAGTTTGAATAATGATCAATTGGGTTAATCTATGAGATTTCGGCAATAATAAGGGATGTTTTGCCTCAAAGGAGAGTTGAGAATGCCGTAAGCGTCCGCCCACTCTAAGGAAACCCAATTCGTCCAAAAAGGGCGCGAGTTTGCGAAACGGCTTAGGTAATAGCTGAGTATTCTGAATTTTTTGAATGATATCCGAAAAACACTCTTCTTGGACCCTTTTAACTAAAACAAGTAGAGCCTTGTGTAGTTCAAAAGCGGAAAAAACGCCGGATAATAGGTCAACTGAGTTTTTTCGATTGTGAATAAATCTTAAAAAATGACAAATGATTTTTTGAATGGTATTTAAATTGGATATTTTATCGATTAGTCTATCAAAAAAGTTTTGATTTTGAATTTCTGTCGTCAGCACCACTGAATTTTCTGGTTTCTCTTCTTTGAGAACCTCGTCTGGAACTCCCAAAGAACGTTCATTTATAAACCTTTGAATTTGCCACTCAGTAGTGGGCAAGGTAATCCATGGAGTGCCATGAAACCAAAGAGGGTGATTTATTAAGTTATTAGGCGACAACCCTCTGCTAGCGCAGTCGGCAGGGTTCTCGAATGAAGTAATGTGATACCATGGGACTTCGGGGATTGTTTCTTGAATACGACTCACGCGGTTTGCCACAAAGGTCTTCCACTTGTGAGGTGAAGATGTGACCCAATGAAGCGTGACCTGTGAGTCCGAGAACGCAAGAATTTCATCGATTACGAGTAATGATGAATAGGTGCGAATAACTAGTTCGAGTAAATCAGCTAATAGAGTAGCTACAAGTAGTTCCAAACGTGGGATTGAAATAGTGTGTAAGGGAGCAACCCTTGACTTGCCCATGACTAGAGTAGTTTTGATAATTTTATGTGGTAATTCGACGCAAACGTATACGCAAGAAGCGTATCCTAGCTCGGATGCATCGCAGAAACCTAGCAATTGACATCGTTGAATATTATTCGAAAAAATATGTCTAGGTATACAAAGATTCGAAAGAGCGGTTAATTGATTATTGAATTGATTCCAAAGAGTTTTGATTGGATCGAGGGGTATTTCATTCCAATCAGTTTTGCATAACCAAAGTTTTTGCATAATCACATTTGGCTAAAAATGAAACAGGCGATAAGAAACCTATATTATCCCAAATTTTAGCGATAGCTGATAAAATATTTCTTTTGGTGCAAGGTTTTTCACAAGGGGTACAAGAATAGGTAAAGGTATCTGTAGAAGGGTGCCACTGAAGGCCCAACACCTTAATCGATGTTGAAGATTCGTCTTCAAAGGTAACAGGGATCTGACAATTAGCGGGCGACAAATGTGAAAGAGGTTTCGGATTATTTGATGCCCATTTTCTTAATTCAAATTTTCCCAATTTAAGCAATGCTATGAGATCCTTTTGAAGCCATAAAGCACCTTCTAGAGAGTTAGCTCCACAGCAAATATCGTCCATGAAAATGTTATTTAAAAGGACCTGGGATGCTTCAGGATAATTCTTAGCCTCCAGGATGGCTAGTTCTCTAAGAGTTCTAATAGCTAAATAGGGACTTGAACTAACACCAAACGTCACTGTATTAAGCCTGTATTCCAGCAGGGGTTCGTTGGGATCAAATCGCCAAAGTAGCCTTTGGTAGTCCCGATGAATTGGATTGATTTGAATTTGTAAAAAATGCTGTTTTATATCAGTCAAAAATACGATAGAATAAAATCTGAATTTTAATAGGATTTCGGAAATATCGGCTTGTAATTTTGGTCCTATTAAAAGAGTTTTGTTCATGCTTAGGCCTTTCGAACCCTTAATCGAGGGGTTAAAAACCACCCGGAGTTTAGTCGTTGATTTGTCAAGACGAAGGACTCCGTGATGTGGTAAATAAGAACATAACTGAGGTCTAGGTTCGGATCTTGGAATAAAAGACATGTGCCCGTTTTTGAGATATTCTCTCATAAAATCCGAGTACATACTATAGAAATTTGAATTTTTTATTAAGCGAGATTCAAGAGACAAAAATTGACGATAGGCCACTGAATATGTGTCTCCTAGGTCAGGAGGGTCAATGTGACGAAAAGGCAAATTTACAGTAAATCGACCAGAAATATCTCTAGTGGTAGTTTTTTGGAAAATCTCTTCACATCTTTTTTCTTCGGGTGAGAGAAACGTTTTTGACTTAATTGATTCTAGTTCCCAAAATCTGCGAATATTAAAGTCGAGAGACTGCTCACAGGAAGTAAAGTAAGAATTGACTTGAGGTGAAATATTTATGTTTTGAGTTTGACCCATCAAGACCCACCCAAAAACTGTCTCAAAAGCGGAGGGTAGGCCGTGAGGTCCTGGAATTCGTCCTGATTGGACGATTTCTGTGTAAAGTTGTGCACCTAAGAGTAAGTCAATTGGACCAGGGTTGTAAAATTGGTTATCTGCAAGCTTTAGATTTGAAATATGACTCCAATTGGATGAATCTACCTGTACTGAGGGCATATTTGAACAGAGTTTCGGTAAAACGAAGACTTGAATAGAAAAGGTAGGCTCTTGTTGGCCTAGGGCTCGAATAGTGCAAGTAGAAATGCCGTT
Organism: Aspidapion aeneum; assembly: GCA_963576565.1. Classification (NCBI taxonomy): domain Eukaryota; kingdom Metazoa; phylum Arthropoda; class Insecta; order Coleoptera; family Brentidae; genus Aspidapion; species Aspidapion aeneum. The sequence continues at coordinate 58,228,993 of OY755041.1, read as the reverse complement.
AGTGGCCGACGAAGATTGATTTAGTCCCAGAACAGGGATCGAAATTTTGTTTCTTGGCAAGCCTAACCTGTTAAGACAAGCTTCGCTTATCAGGTTGCTTGGCTACCGCTGTCCAGAAGTGCTCGGACAGGTTGGTAGTTACCCCGACTATCCAGTACCTCTAATTTTATAGTCGCTAGAAGCACTGTCGTCCGGGGCGTCAAGGTGGATAACGAAGAGTATTGATTAATAGATGTATTTGGATTCGAATTGATTTGAATTGAATTTGAACTGGGTTGAACAAAACTAGGGTTCTCTTGGCTAAGACTTGAATTTGAATTCTGATACGATAGGTTTGTGCCTGTGCTAGGCACGGCCACTTGATTTGAATTAAAACTTTGATTTAAGTTCGAATTTTGATTTGAATTTTGGCTTGAATTAACAAAGGATTAACTTGAATTCTGACGGATTGAATCTGTCATTTGCGATAGATGAATAAGACTATGGTGTCTATGTCGACATACCCTGCAGTTGTAGGTACTACTGCAGTCAATTACTTGATGATTTGAACGTAAACAGTTGATACATAAAGATTGTTGTTTTACATAAGTAAACCGATCTGAAGGAGATTTGGAAATAAAAACACCACACTTATAGGGTTGTTGGTTTTGTCGAAATTGAATATTTGATTGTTTATTTACTACTTGTGAGTGCGTATGCGCTAAAAAATTTGATAGAGGGCTTGATTTGTACTAATTATTTGAATAAGAGTTATATTTTTGGTTACTAGAATTCGAATAATTTGGTTTTTGCTGTTTGGAAGTCGAAGGTTGCATTTGCATATTTTGGGGAGATAGCTGTACTGTTTCAAAAGCACGGCATTGGTTAATAAGAAACTGAATTAGATTTTGATATGTTGGAATCTCGGTAGTACTATACTTTAATTCGAAAGCGGTTCTTGTGGTTTGATCGATTTTTGATAATAAAATTGAAAATAAACAAAAACACAACGACGTTACTGGAAATTCAAGATTTTCGAGCGCCGCAATATTCTCAGAAAAGGTATCTACCAAGAGTCTAAGATCCTTTGCTGACTGGTTTCCCTTTAAAGAATTTGCATAGTAGATTGAGTTCCAGTAGGTACTGGCTAAAAGTCAGTTATTTTGATAGCGATCTGTTAATACCTTCCAGGCGATTGCGTAATTACTTGCCGTTAATTTTATAGAACTTAAAATATTAAGTGGTTCACCCTCAAGGAAAGTTAGCAAATGTTGAAATTTCCTTATATCGGAATAATTGGAGTTTTCGTGAACCAAACAAGAATAAACATCGTAAAAGGTTGGCCACTTTTTTACGTTTCCATTAAAGCAAGGTACCTTTAAAGGGCCCAGATCATCGCTACGTGAATAGTGTGAAGTTGCTGGAATAAAATTTGAATGAACTGAATCGGAACATAAACTCGAAAAAAGAACTTTAGCTTGGTAGTAGAATAGATCCGTATCTTTCCTAATTTTATCCTGTGCTTCGAATTCATCATTTTTGTCGTCCTTCAAGAGACCTATGATGTCATTATGAATGTTTTTAAATTGTTCATAGTGATCATCTAACGATTCGTAAAACGCCTTAAATATTGGCAAGGAAGAACTATCTGATTTAGCTTTTGTTCCCAAGTTATACGTTTCCGTAATACGAGATATTGAAACTTTGCGTTGATTCTCAAGCTTTTTTAACGACATATTGTTAATTAAAAAAATAAAAAAAATAATTAAAAATAATAAAACTAACACTTGACCCCTATTGACTTTAATCAGTCCAAAAGAGTCCAACAAGCATATATTTTATTATCGATTTCTCGAATAAAATGCAAAAAACTTATCAACAGCTATTATCCTAGGTCGCGATTTTTCTCCCAAAATAAATGCACACAAACACAACTTGTACCTACTACCGCTTTTCTTATTATTTACAGGTAAATACTAATTCAACTAGATGTGTTTGTTTACCTGTTAGATAAGAATAAAGCATTTGCCCATTAAACTCACAAGCACTTTTGTTGTTTTGAAAATAACTATTTATTTAAACAAATTTCGATTTTTGAATCAAAACAAACGACGTACGAAGTGCCAACTTCGGCTGCGATAAAATGTGGGTGGAGCAACCGTAAAGCCATGCAAGGGGGGACTGAACCTCCTTCCTAAACTCGACACGGCAACTAAGCGCGAGCCAAAATGGCGAAAAAATCTTTAAAATTTTTAGCAAACAAATTTAAAAAAACTATCTGGGTCGTGGGACCAGAAAATGTTGATGATTTGAGGTTTGAGGTTGGTAGAGCCGCGGGACTCTAAACGCGCTGGTCGTTTTATAAAATCTGGGTGCAAAAATCCTTAAAAGGACGATGTAAAAATATTAATTTTTCCGAGCCACACAAAGACAATATAGAGGATTGGCACTCACCATTTTAGTTGTTTTCGTCGTCCAGAGGAGCTCCTCTCGCTGGCCCAGTCGTTGCAGTCGATCCACACTAGAATCACTTGTTTGTGTAATGGTTTAGTTTGATTTTCTAAGAATGTTATTGGATTTTTTGGTTAATAGAATTTATCACCATGCTGCGTGGTGATCTCGATAGAATACGACAGACGAATCTTTTCTTGGTTACGCCTTTTTTTTCGTAGATGGCGCTGGCGTTTTGCTTGTGCCAATCAAAATTGAAATTGTGTGGGTTTTCCGAATACGGGAATTTGGCGCAAAATTTGAATTTAAAATTAAAGTTGCACGAACAACTTTCCCATTGCCAAATTTCTGTAGCATAAACCAGGGCTATCAAAATGGACGGGCCACGATCCTCCACTTTGTTGACGTCACATCCGGGGCTGATTTTTTTTGATGGACACGTTACGACACAGCTGATTGTCTTTAAAATATTGAAGTTGGAATGACGGTTCATGAATATTTGATTTTTTAACTCACACATATACTATACTATAGTAGTGTGAGCTATGGTGATCCTAATTTTTTCAAGAAAAAAAAAGTTGCTCCGATTTCAAAAATTTTTATATATCTTTGCGTTTCAGATGATTTTGAAACTTTTTTGTTGCGCCGTCTGTCTGTCTGTCTGTCTGTCTGTCTGTCTGTATGTCTGTCTGTCTGTCTGTATGTCTGTAACGACCAACGCGCATAACTCAAAAACCGCTTACCCGATTTCAATGAAATTTGGTACCTAGGCTGGGTCTTCGGGCGAGATGGTCCCATTTAAAAATGAACAAAATCCACCGAACACAAGCCAAATAAAAGGGCGGGGGTAGATTTTAAAAATTAGAGTTTATGTGAAAATTTGGCGTGTGTGATATCAAACGAAAGGTAATTGAGTTTGGAGTTAAACAAAATATATTTTAGTTTTTTTTAAGGGTGGGGGTAGATTTCAAAAATTACAGTTTACGTAAAAATAAGGCTTGTGTGGTATCAAACGAAAGGTAATTTTGTCTGGGGTTGAATAAAATTTATTTTAGTTTTTAGTTATATCAGCTCACACGTACGCTGTAACTATAGTAGATACCTAGTGTGAGCTTAGGGGCCCATATATTGGCAGATTATTTTTAAATAAAGCCGTTTTTGAGATTGTTTTTACTTTATTCTGGCAGAAATTTTTTTTTGAAATGTATGGTAATCCCTAATTTTTCATAGCCGCTTCATTAGCTAACACCAAAATTAAGTTTAGAGCAGAAGCAAATGTGACAATGACAGATGACAAAGTCAAATACATGTCAAATATAACAGTAGGAATGCTAAATCTTGAAGATTTTAACCTTTTAATCATGTTGCTTCCTCACAAACCTTTGGTGTAATATCGGGATGGTGTCTGAGAATATTTCAGTGAAATTTTGCGGAAATCTGTAGTATCATTTTGAAAATATCATAAAAAAACGTCTGACCTCCCATAAGACTCAATGTAAAATTCAGCCCCGGGAGAACAGCTGATTTTATCAGGGTTGTGGCCTCTATTTTTGTGTTGGCATTGCATAAACATAGCCCAATTAACTCGTGTTGCTTTTTGCTCGTTGATCAACAAAGATGCCGAGAGAAGCTTTAGTCTCGATATAGGTCACTTGTCGATCGTTTTACCATCATTTGGACAGCTTTTACTGTTTCCGGAGTCTCAGCAGTGGGCGGTCGACCTGTGCGAGGCTCATAATCCAATGACACTCAGCTTTTTTTAAACTCTACGAACCAATTCAACACTGTAGCCCTAGATGAGGCAGAGTCTCCAAACCAACTCGCCAAACTTTCGTGACATTCTGTTCGTTTTAGTCCTTTTTTGTATTCATACAAAATACTGCCTCAAAAATCGCGACTATCCGGTTCCATTTTTATGGTAAAATTTTGCAATGCAATACTGTGATAAATTCGCGCCCATGGTAAAACACCTGCAGAATGAATAAAGCACTGCCGCTGCGTGTGAACAGCTTTGACTTAAAAGAATATAGCAGCTTAAGTTTAAACTACTTTAAACTTGTATGGATTAAAAGTATCTAAAGAGTTTTAGCGCGACTGTCCTACTTTGGCGTACAGATCGCTTTGCCTTGAGTCGGCGTTTTAAACTAAGTTTTTTGTCATCGGTTTCAGAGACTGTGCGTCACCACTCGCGAGTTAATTTAACGTTTAACTGATAGATTTTTACGTGGTGTATTCATAGGGGGTGTGAACCAATTACGTGATTCACTTGTCTCGTCGGGATAATTTATCGATTGGGCTTTGACAGATTTAAGTCAGGGGCGGTTGCAGCTGGGTTAAAACAGATTAACATCGCTGCATTAGACGTGCTTCCTCATATCGCTCGGGGATCAATAAATAAGAGCTTTCTTAAGCAAGAATTTCCGTTTTTGATCTGAAAACCTCACATAAAAAAGGCGAATGTCAGAATATCTACCAATTTGTTAAATAGGGATAACAAAAAATTTGTACATTTTTGCACATTTTATTATCTCAGTAAAATTAAAACTTAAAAAGATACGTCAATTTGGTTATTACTGAATCGATTTTAACTAAATAAAATGCTTGAAAGTGGTAAACATCAATTGCTCTTTAACTTTTGAAAAAGATACCTGTAATCCGCCAAACTCCGTGAAATTTTGGTATGTTGTAGACTAAACCTTTCTTATCAAAAGTTCTCAAATTAATGACCAGCTTTTGAAATAAACGCTGCTGAAAGCGATAATGTCTAAGAAGCATCATAGCTCCTTAGATGGGTTTTCTAAACATTCACGCAATGTTATTAATACATATATTTACGATTTATTTATTATTTTTAATCTGTACCTTTAAAACATTATCTATAGGGTGTTTAAGTAAATATTAGTCGAAAGTTTTAATGAGAAACAGGCTTTCGTATATTGTATATTAAACCTTGCTCATCAGAAGTTCTAATGGGCCCAACTTAAATTTATGACCAGTTTTTGGAATACAGGGTGTTGAAAGTAATAATGTCCAAGGAGCATAATGGATCTTTAGACGGGTTTTCCAACCATAAACGCAATGTTAATATTACATATTATATTTACGATATAATGCTGCTACTATGTCGGTTTAGAACGTTTTTCTACGTTGTCCGACGTCTATTCTCCACCTCCTTCGATCCTGACAGTCATCTTCCGTCAGGTTTTTTTGACTCATTGATCTTTGGATTGACTGTTGCCATTCCAGTTTAGGACGCCCTCTTTTTCTGCGCCCTATTGGTTGCCATTCTAGGACCTGCTTTGGTAATCTTTCGTCGCTCATCCGTTGTATATGGCCGTACCATATCAGTTGCATTTTAGTGATGTCATCAGTTATGCTTCCCTCGATTCCCATTCTTTCTTTTATGATCTCATTTCTTATATGATCTGTTCTGGATTTTCTCATTGATCTTCTTATTGCATGCATTTCGACACTTTCTATTTTTGCTTTGTATTTTTCTGTTACGCGACAAGTCTCTGTTCCATACAACAGCATGCTTTTCACCAGTGTTTCATATATGTTAAACTTTACATTCTTTTTTATCTATCTGCTCCATAAAATACTGTTAAGTTCTTTACAGTCTGTTCCTGTCTTATCAAATGTGACACCCAAGTATACATACTCATTGCATGGAGATATTGTTTGTCCATTTTCTAGTTCTAATTCACCTGATTTGTTTCCAATACATAAGTACTGTGTCTTGTCCACGTTCACTGTTAACGCCCACTTTTGGTATTCTTCCGTTAACTTTCTCATCATATACTCCATGTCTTCTTTATCATTAGCTACAATTACTTGGTCGTCAGCAAACTGAAGTGTGTATATGGTAAATTGGTCGTTAAGTTGTATTCCCATGCCGTGTACTTTGCGTTTCCAGTTTTTTAGAGCTACTGCGATATATATTTTAAATAGAGTTGGAGAGATACAACATCCCTGTCTTAAGCCTTTCGTTACCAGGAATGCTTTTGAAAGTCGATTTCCAATTTTAATTTTAGATTTTGACCATTTGTCTTTTATCGCTTTTATGTATGTATGATTGATATTAGTCTGCTCTAACATTGTCCATAATTTTTCTACTGGAGCGGTATCATATGCTTTTTGTAGGTCCACAAAGGTAACATGAGTCTCTTATTTCTGGCGCTCCTTTTCTCAATTACTTGTTTAAGACAAAACACATCACTACAAGATCTGCCTGCACGAAACCCACTTTGCTCTTCTTCTTCTTGTTCATGAAAATCATTCTCTATTAGATCTCTAAGAATCCTACCGTACAATCTACTTAGAGTACTGGTTACTGAAATTCCTCTGTAATTGTTGCAATCCAGCTTGTTTCCTTTTTTATGTATTGAGGATATGAATGCAATTTTCCAATCATCAGGTACTGGATGCCCGTTTATGCATTGATTGATAATATATGTGAGATTTTCGAATAGTTTCTCTGATCCATATTTGAGCATTTCAGCATATATTCCTCCAGGTCCGCTAGCTTTTCCGGATTTAAGCTTTTTAATACTATTCTTTATCATTTCTTTTTCGATGATTAATTCCTCTCCATCTATGTCCCTCCTCGGAGAGGCTGCCAGATATTCGGGTCTCGTCTCCTGCAGCAGTCCCCTATAGTGTTCTGTCCATTGTTCTGGTTTGATGATCTGGATGTTTACTTTTTTTTTTATGGGGTTTTTTACTGTAGAAATGAATTTCCATACTTCAGAACGCTGCCTACCTCCTACGTGTGTATTTATATCGTGGCATTTGCGCTCGAACATTTCATTCTTTTCTGTGCGTATCAAATTTCTTAGCTGTCTTCTGGTATCCCTGTAGATTTCTAGGTCTGTTTGCTCTTTAGTGCTGAGCCATTTCAAGTATGTGCGTTTTTTCTCCTTGACCGTTTCCTGTATTTCCTCCGTCCACCACATCTTATTGTTATTTCTATTATATTGGTATCCAACAGCTTCTTTGCTTGCTTCCTTCAAGCTTTTTACTATGTTTGTATATATCTGTTCAAATGAATGCTGTGTATTTAATAATTTTTCATCCAATCGTTTCTGATACAATCTTTGCGTACTTTCGATTGCTAGACTTCTAAAGTTGTATTTTTGATTTTCTTCGATACACTCTAGGTTTTCACTTTCTCCAATACTTTCGTCTCTATTTGTTTTTCTTACAGGGAATTATATTTTTGCTTTTACCAGATGGTGGTCAGATCCACAGGTAACACCACGCAGTGTTCGCACATCATACCACTTTAGTTCCGAGTGTTGTCCACCTATAGCATAATCAATGATTGATCTAAGATTTCTTGTTGGCTGAATCCAGGTATACCGATGAATATCCTTATGGGATTATGGGTTTCACACAATTGTATCAGTCTTAAGCCATTATCATTTGTTACTTCCTCTCCAAATGGTCCTACCACTTTGCCTTGGCTTTGTCTACCAGTTCGACTATTAAAATCGCCAAGCATAATTATTTCCCTGGTATTGCCGATTTTAGTGATTGTCTCATCAAGTTGGTCGAAGAACATTTGTTTTATGGCTACCGTTTCGTCATTTGATGGTGCGTAGGCTGTTATTATGCTTATATTGTGTCCAAGCATCTTCATGTTAACTCGAAGTAAGTTTTCATTAATGCACGCGTAGTCTGTAATCTTATTTTTGAGGTTTTTCTTTATTAATAAGGATACCCCTCTGGCTGCTCTTCTTTCCTTTGAGACTCCAGTGAATATGTTTAATTATTATTTTTAAAACATTATCTACAGGATGTTTAAGTAAATATTCGAATGTTTTAATGATAAACCAGCTTTAGTATGTTGTAAATTAAACCTTGCTCATCAGAAGTTCTCAAGAGTCCAGCTTAAATTAATTTCCTGTTTTTGAAATACATAGTGTTGAAAGTCGGTTGAAAGTGATAATATTCAAGAAGCATAATAGCACTTTAGAACGGGCAAACATATACGCAATGATAATGCTATAATAATGTGGTTTTGATTAGTCATCTATGCAGTGCTGTTTAAAAAGCTGTATTGCTTGTTTCTCATTATTTTCGACTAAAATTTACTTAAACGCCCTGTAGCTAATGCTTTAAAGGTACAAATTATAATGTAATAGTAACATTGCGTAGGTGTTTGGAAAACCCGTCTAAAGGGCTATAGTGCTTCTGGGACATTATCACTTTCAACATCCTGTATTTTGAAACCCGATAATTAACTTAAGTTGGGCCCATAAGAACTTTTGATAATAAAGGTTCAATCTAAAACACACTAACGCTTGTTTTTCATTAACACTTTCGACTAATATAGTCGAACCTCTATAACTCGAACCAGAAGGGACAACCAAAACAGTTCGAGTTATGGAGAGTTCGAGTTAGAGAAACTCGAGTTACATAGGTTAAAATACATGTAAAAAGTGCAGGGACAACTTAAAAGCTTCGAGTTATAGAGGGGTTCGAGTTATAGAGGTTCGAGTTAGAGAGTTTCGACTGTATTTACTTAAACACCCTGTAGATAATATTTTAAAGGTACCGACTAAAAATAGTTAATAAATCGCAAATGTCCAAAGAGCTATTATGCTTCTTGGAAATTATCACTTTTAACATCCTGTATTTCCAAAACTGGTCATTAATTTCAGTTAGGCTCATAAGAACAGTCTATAACATACCAAAATTTCATATAGTTTGACGGATTACAGAAATCCCATAAGAGGTGTGCCCGATCCTTTGGTAAAACCTTAAAATCCAAGATGGCAAACAGAATCAGAGATTTTTATTATAAAAAGATTCTCACTTATTCTTATATTTCAAAAATTTTTAAGACTGTTTTAAATTTATAAAAAAACTACTTCGCCGCGCACTAGAATATACGAATCATTAAAATCGGTTTAGTTGTTCTCGAACTATTATTTTACAGATTATACGATTGCCAATATCAATCACTAATACAGTTTGCGATTTCAAAATCCTATAACTATCAAAGCCATGCTCATGCCAGGATATAGTGTATCGTGGTATGTCAGCAACGTTAATGAAAACGCGTTTCCGCGCATTACGTCATGTAGAGAACAAAATAGCGAAATTGGCATGGAGCTAATGTTTAGTGTTGCTTCTGCGATCGGCCGTAAGTGTCCAAGGAATTAATGTATCATTTTGCACAAATCTACGCTTGGGTATGCTTAAGAAGCATAGTAACATTGGACCAGAACAGAAAAATTATTGTGCCTTATTTTGAGGTTTTTCTGAACTATTGCGGGGTCCCATTGTCAACATTGTTTTAAATTATTACTTTAAAACATCATTCTAGTCCAAACGTTTTCTCGATAACCGTTCAGTCCATTGATTTCTATACCCTACGGGTAGACCCGGCATGGGCCTAAATTGCCATTATATCAAGCTTTTATCGCAATTGACCAAATACAAGTAAGAATTTAATGAGCAAGACAGGGATGAAAATAGAATTTCAGTTTGGTTAGTCCGGACACATGCAACATCGCAGAAATATTCTATTTGCTTGCATTTTTTTATCAACAATTTTCTGTTTGAATAATAAATAATTCATGAATACTTACTTGTGTATACTGTGTTTACAAATTCTCTTCAGTAAAAAAAAAGAGTAAAAAGAATTTGTTAGCATGCTAAGTGCAGTGGATGTATTAAAATTATTGTTTTCATCTTAGAACTTTACAAATGTTGTACCTTCCAGGTAAAATATTTTCTTTCTTTGAACAAGGATCTTCTTCAACTCTTCTTTTCTTGGGTCGACTACAAGTTATGCTCGAGTCAGATGAAATTTCGGAACTAAAAATTTCAATTCGGAATGGGACAACTGGGCGCCTGGCCAACTCGGCGCCGCCAACAGGGCGCCATGCTGGGCCTAATGGGCGCCGGGCCAACTCAGCGCCGGGCTATTTTTTTTTCGATAAAATTTGCAGATAAAAAACAAAATAAATATGTTATTTATACAAAAGTTTCAACAAAATAGGTGTAGTGTTCTGGTCACCTGGTAAAAATACCATTTACGTTTTTTATTTCAAGAATGGCGGATCCAAAATGGTGGATTTCTTTATTTTTAAACCGATTTGTCTCAAACTTAAAAGTTTGCAGTGTTTGAGATCACTTAATACAGTTTTATCCTCTAACTTAAAAAAATTAAAATGGCGGATCCAAAATGACGGATCCAAAATGACGGATTCAAATATAGAACTTGGCAGTGTTTTAACTCGCTGAATATGATTTTTAACTCAAACTCAAAATGGCGGATTTCTTTATTTTTAAACCGATTTGTCTCAAACGTGAAAGTTTGCAGTGCTTGAAAGCACTTAATTTTAAATGACGGATGGTAAACGGCCGATTTTTTTATTTATGCACCGATATGTATCAAATATTAAACTCATAAATAATTTTAAATGGCGGATCCAAAATGGTGGACTTTGCTGATTATCATTTTTGACTTAAACTCATAAAAAAAATCAAAATGGCGAATCCAACATGACAGACTTTTTTATTTACTAACCGATTTGTCTTAAGCTTAAAATATAACATTTCTGCTTTCTTTAAACTTGAGTCATATTTTGTATTAAGCTATAAAAGTCTGCCATTTGCAAATGTGTCACAAATTGTATTAAGTGACGTTAAGCACTGCAAACTTTCAAGTTTCAGACACTTGAGACAAATCCGTTGAAAAATAAAGAAACCCACCATTTTGGATCCGCCATTTTAATTTTTTAAGTTTGAGTATAAAACTGTATTAAGTGATCTCAAGCACTGCAAACTTTCAAGTTTGAGACAAATCCGTTTAAAAATAAAGAAATCCGCCATTTTGGATTTGCCATTCTTGTAATCAAAAACGTAAATTTTTGGATATCAGGTTACCAGAACTCTAGACCTACCAAAATTTCAACACTCGACTTAATAGATTTAACTCTAACAAAACCAAATTTCAAGAATATTACGTAAAGCATTTTTAAACATGTTTTTGCATAAATAATAATATATCTATTTTGTTTTTCATCTGCACATTTTATCAAGAAAAAATATTTTAGTCCGGCGCCCATTTGGCCCGGCGTCCAGTTGACCCGGCGCCCAGTTGGCCTGCCGCCCAGTTGGCCTGCCGCCCAGTTGGTGGCGCCGAGTTAGGAGCGCCCAGTTGTCCCAGAGTGAACACATTTCAGGACAAATTATTATTGAAAAATAATCTTATAAGTGCGGGGAAGTGACACTTTCTGAATCAAAATGTGTGAGGGTAAAATCGCACGGTCGCAGAAAAAACTATCTATCGTGACGCTACTGAACTTTCTCGTGTTTTAGCAAAAACTATCCGTCAAGACGACTTACCCATGAAATGTTGTTTTTTTATCGATTTTTTTCTTCTCTTGCACAAAAAACAATTTCGGACCATGTTTGAACTCAAATAGTTACTTCTAAACTTGGTTTTAAACGTTTTTAAGATTTCTTTTTGTAATATTCCCGCACAAAATTCAAAAAAAATCATTTCCGTACTTAGACAACATTGTCTATCAGTTTTACCTGTATAAACCGACTAGCAGGTGGAATCACTTAAAATACGGCAGGTGGATCAAAAGTAGCCAGATGCTTTTCTGTCGCACTTATGCCGTCATTACGAAAGAGATAAAAGTACTCATATATTATCTAGGGTATTATTAGCATGCAAAATCAGCCTATCTTTGTCCGTTTCAACATGTTCAATAATGTCTATCTCTGTTTTTATTGTAAAAGAAATACCCGTCCCTAGAAACCAAATTGGATAGGGTCAATAAAAAATCCCTTATCTTTCCGTCTCTAACGCCCTTTCAGGGCGTTATACAACTCAATGGTTCAGTCAGTTTTTATTATTAGTATTTAGTTTTTGACTTTTCAGGATTTTTCAAAAATTATGCAAAATTTTGACAAATTTAAAAAGTGGATCGACCAAAATTTTTATTAGATACCAAGTAAGCGTTTTGGCCTACATCTGAACGAAATTTGGTTTAAATATATTGACTAGTTTTAAAGTAATGACTTGAAATGTTGCATATAGATGTATTTGTATAATAAAACGGGACAAAATTATTTGTTGTGTTGCAAATATAAATATCCAAATAGGACATACAAAGATTTCAATATAAACAACAAGGGATTGAAATAACTCGTTAAAATATGGTAGACACCTTCTATTTCCATAATCAATAATTATTTTTTATGAAATGAACCACATGAAAGCACAATATACAAGTGAAGTAAACTCAATAAAACAAAACGTCGAGAACAAAGGCATGTGATTCTAACATTTCGCCACGGATCATTTGTTAGTGTATCCAGGATTTCACTGAGTTCATGACATGATACAAGTGGAGGGGGCAGTTTTATGGCGGCAGCTTCATAGATTGGTTATTAAACTTAAATAAAAATGGTTAGCAGGTAGGTTTAAGTACTTGGTGATTCTTAATTTTATCAAGTTTTATTATTCAAATACTCCTCCGTGCGTTGTTGAAAATGGTGCACCGCAGTCAGAAAACCCCCAAAATGAGGTACTTGCATCTGTCTAATATGTCCCAATTTTACCAAGCGTCTGCATTCTGCTAAAGCGTACAGTTGTGCCAAATTTCAAGTCAATATTTTAATTCCTTAGACACTCATTGCCGATCGCGTGAGCATCATTTAACATTAGCTGAATGCCAGTTTCACCATTTTGTCAGCTACTTGACGTCACGAACAGCGAGTGACAATCAAGCGTCATCATCAGTATATATGGAAGCGCACTAAGCTTTTGTTTTTAAACCAAACATTTTTGGCGACACTTTGAAGCTCATATAAAAAAAATTCCGAAGAATTTAGGGTGAGACTAAAAGGATGAACTAGCTGCCAGCCTCCTTACAAAACAAATTTTTCTTGGTGGATATATTAGCTCACACATATTCTATACTATAGTAGTGTGAGCTATGGTGATCCTAATTTTTTCGAGAAAAAAAAGTTGCTCCGATTTCAAAAATTTTTATATATCTTTGCGTTTCAGATGATTTTGAAACTTTTTTGTTGCGCCGTCTGTCTGTCTGTCTGTCTGTCTGTCTATCTGTCTGTCTGTCTGTATGTCTGTAACGACCAACGCGCATAACTCAAAAACCGCTTGGCCGATTTTAATGAAATTTGGTACCTAGGCTGGGTCTTGGGTCGAGATGGTCCCATTTAAAAATGAACAAAATCCACCGAACACAAACCAAATAAAAGGGTGGGGGTAGATTTCAAAAATTAGAGTTTATGTGAAAATATGGCGTGTGTGATATCAAACGAAAGGTAATTGAGTTTGGAGTGAAACAAAATACATTTTAATTTATTTTTAAAAAAGGGTGGGGGTATATTTCAAAAATTAGAGTTTAAGTGAAAATATGGCGTGTGTGATATCAAACGAAAGGTAATTGGAGGAGTAAAGGAATTTAACAAATAACATTTTAGTTTTTGCTTTTTTAAGGGTGGGGGTAGATTGAAAAAATTTGAGTTTAAATCAAAACATGGCTTGTGTGGTATCAAACAAAAGGTAATTTAGTCTGGAGTTGAATAAAATATATTTCAGTTTTTAGTTATATTAGCTCACACGTAAACTATAACTATAGTACCTAGTGTGAGCTTAGGGGCCCATATATTGGCCGAGTATTTTTAATGTGTTTGTTTAAGAAATATTTTTTGAAGTAAACTTTAAAATAGATTATTAGTTTCCTTTCAAATGTAGGTATATAAAAAAATCTGTTATACCTACATTTATTTTTCTACCATAATTATGTTTTTCCCTACAAATTCTTATATAAAACGTTAAGTATTTTCCCAACAATTTCGTTGCTTACCTCAATCCTCTTTTAACTAAGTAATAATTTTTAGTAAAATTTATTTTTTGAGAAAATTAAAAATTGCATAAATACCATAAACTGGGGTAACTTAGGTACAGTTTTTTCATAAATAAAACTTGGTTTTGTAAAAATAACTAGGTTTTGACAACTGAGTGGCAATATATCAACACTATGAAAACATATTTTTGTCACATTTTTTATCTATATAACAGAGGCAAATAGAACACGATTATAATTTGTTTAAGAAGCATTTATCGCTAAATAACCAGATAAGTAAACAAAAATAATTTGATTTTGGTATTTTAAATACATATAGAAACTTAAGGATATAACACTCTAAACAAGGCCTAAATATAAAATCTGACAGAATAATTCATCGCTACCATGACGAAGGAGCGTATAAGTAAAATAAATCCAGATTTATTTGCGCCCACCATAATTGCTAGTTTTAAATATATTTTGATACGGTGATGAGGCGTATCTTTATTGCAATATTTTATATTATCAGCAGTTTATAAACATGTATTACAGTTAAACAAACTCAGATTAAAGTTAATAAAAATCTTTACATTGGAATTACTCAAGACGTGTTATTTTAAAATACGCCTGTTCGTTTTGTTAACGACGAATTTGTGTAGTTTCGCGCACCAAGTAGACCCTGTTGCTTGCAGAGCATTCTCGCTTCTAAACGAGATAAACAGAAGTATTTTAACCGGCGAACGTTTGCAGTCTAACGTTGGGACAGGTACCAAAGTTACCTCAGCATGTTACATTTTTTTATGTAAACAAATATATATTTTTTGTAGGTGGGGATGTTTTTCTTGTATTATCAAAACATAGCCACAATATAAGTACATAAGACGTACTTACCTGAATTAAAGTACCTATGATCGGTTTGGCATCACAATAGAAAGTTTGGAGAGCTTCCAAAAATGCGCGAAAACAGCTGTAGCGGTTAAAAAATTACTGCAGTTTTCAGAAGCAAAGAAATTTTCCCAAATTTATTTTTTCTTTATTATTATCGTATGAACAAGACTGCGTACCAAAATTGTCATATTTACTGCGTGGATATTTGGTTAAGGTAGAATGTGGAAAAAATACAATATGCCCCAAAGTAATACCCAAGTCACAAAGTTACCCGGTTTACGGTATTGTTAAATATATTTGTGTTGCTGGTCTAACTTATTAAAAAAAAAAAGGTGAGTTGATCTCTAGGATAAGAAGTGTCAGGGACCAGAGAAAGGGGTCAGGGCTCTTCTATGGTAACCCACGGCAGTTCTGGAACAAAAGTCTGGGGGGAGTGGTAATGGTGAAAAAAAGCTAAAACGTGTAGTGAAGCGCACACTAAAAAAACGCACATGAAACAGCGAAGAGGGAAATTAAACAAAGAAAATATTTGACGTATGGGAAAATCATAATGTAGTTAATGTAAGTCTTTAGATTTAAAATGCTCTCTACTGTTACAGCTTACTTTATCATCTTAATTTTGCTCACAAAAATAGGATTGTATACGTACAAAGTGTGTAACTTTAGGGACCATAGGGCAACTTTAGTTAGACACAGAGCCTCAAAGTTGGTGATATTTACACTATTTAGTACGAATAAAAATATTTAAAAAAAATTATGTCAATTTTTTTAGGAAAAACTATTTTTAGGCCTAACTTTTATAATGCCATATTAAACGCAATGTTCTTGATATTTTTTTAAATAAAAATAAGAATCTATCGAGACTTATTGATAAAATATCATTAATATTTTTAATTTTTATACGGTTTAATTTATTTAACATTTATTTTTGACAGCCTGTATCTCCTTAACATATAATTTTATCAAAAAAGGAAATTATACATTTTTGGATTATAATTATAGCTAAGTATCCATTAGACTGTAATAGATTTTCTTTTTTTTCTAGAACCTTTTTCCCCCACTCCTCTAACTTTAAAAATCTTATATCTTAAAAACAGATGTTGATCGACCTTCCAACTTTTTTATCAGAAATAACATCCTCTATCACCTGCTGCACTAAGGTTAGGAAGTTATGGGACATCCTGTTTATATGCACATTTTGAAAAAAAAAATTGAAAATATTTGAAATTATTCTATTGGAATTCATAAAAACTTTAAAAATTGGCTATTAAAATATTTAAAACTTTAATAAATTTTGTTTGAAACCTCTTATGGTTTACACTTAGAGTCATCCTAATCCTAAGAGCATAAATGGGCCATTAGACTAGTATTATTGGTGGTCGTAGGCCTGGAGTAAGATATTTTTTCTAAACCTGAGGTCGTAGGTAATAATTTACATCGGAACTTAAACTAAAAAATGATCTCTATATTTAACCAAAGTTACTTAACCGTGGTCCTTATAATACAGGGTGTCCCAACTAAAAGGTAACAGAGGTGTTTTTGGGTATTTTTCGTGCGAATTTGGAGAACAAGTCGACTTTGTTTGCGAGGGGGACACTTTTTGGCTATCTTGAAATTTTTGTAGCACGCACCATCTTCGAGTGGTATACTTTACTCCTATATTTTGAATTGTTCTAGTGATACCTTGTTTTGAAGTTCTCTTGAATATCTTTACAACCGTGTAAAAATTTCGAAAATCCATGGCTTAGTTTTTCAGATATTTTCTTTCAAGTTTTCAAATTTTACATGGAATGATAAAAATTTGCTTTCAAATTTCACATGGAATGATAAAATAAAAATTAAATCCGAACAATTTCAAATTCTAATTACATTTTTATTTTATCAGTCCATGTTAAATTTTAAAGATTGAAGTCAGTTATCTCAAAAACTAATAAATCGATTTTTCAAATTTTTACATGGTTATAAAGACATTCCGGAGGCCTTCAGAACAAGGTATCAATAGAACCACTTTATAGGGGAAAAGTCGAGGGGTGGCTCGATCGCCGATTTTTGTACACCAAAAGGAAATACCTACGGTATTTCCTGGTATTTCCCAGTATTTTCTCAAATTTCAATGGTATTTCCTAGTCTTTCCCAAGCACTTCCCGGTATTTCCTAGTATATTTCCCAGTACTTCGCAAGTATTTCCCCTAACCTGTACACCAAAAGGAAATGCCGAGACACTCCTCGGGTAAAGTATACCCCTCGAAGATGGCGCGTGCTACAAACATTTCAAGCCGAAAAGTGTCCCCCTTGCAAACAAAATCGACGTGTCCGAGTGTTTCTACAAATTCGCATGAAAAATACCCAAAAACACGTCTGTTACCTTTTAGTTGGGACACCCTGTAAAGAAACTGAAAAAGATATAGAAATTTTTTTGAATCATGTTGACGTTGCCTTATAAAGAAGCTCTCCAAAATAAATTTATTTGATGGCTTTATATTATTTGGAACTTCACCGTTTAATATTGCAATACTTTAATCAAGTTTTATGCAATTTATTCTAAATTTTGTGGTTGTACGGGCAAAGGGTAAAACAAACCCCGTATTTGGATTCAGTGCATCGAGATGTAGAGACTACATTTTTTTGTTTTATTTTCCTAAGTTATTAATGTTTAAGTTAAGTTTTTCCTCTGTGCGTTTTTTTCTGTGGGGTAAGTCCATATCAAATCAACCAATGGTTTGGACCTTGTCACTTTTGATTTTTATAATTTTTGGTCAAATTCTTTACTAAGTAGAAAGAAGTAAAAATGCAAAATTTTAGATTTTTTAGCAGTTTAGTTTTTGAGTTATTAATTTTTTTTAAAGCTTAATATCGTCTTTTTTAGCACTGACTTGATTTCTTTAAACCCTTGTTAGTCATAAAGTCTTGGGCATATCGAGGTAAAAGTTGCAGTGTAATCTTATAGGTCTACAAGCTTAATTATGGTATGCCTAGTAGCATCCTTCTTGTAAAAAAAATGCAGGGGTCACCACAAAATTTATTTTTGATGCAGTTTAAAAACGGATTTTTTATTTTGTTCAATTTTTTTATTTGTTTTCTAGGCTATTTATTTACATGTAGGCCAAGTTTTATCATGGGATAACAGTGGGTTCCTATTTAAAAAATTATTTTTGTAAATTGATGTTGTTCAAAATTCTTTTATTTTACCTTAAATATAACTATTTGACAATTCCTCTACTTTAATATTTTACCCATAAATCATTTTTACTTACTTATTTCGACGTCTAAGTTAAGATTACACATCCACTCTGTCACATTTCTGGAATTTCTCACTATCGTGGGATGATTTTGGTCATCATAGGGGTTGCAACATTAAGTGGAAAATACCAACCAAGTTTTTTTCGATTTTCAATCTACCATTTCCATTTCGGTAACGACGTAAAATCAAATTAATTTCCAGAACGGATACGTCGCAAAGCCAAACAAACTGAGAAAACACACTACGAAACGCCATGTTTACGCAACTTTTGTTTTTTACAAAAAGTCATCAGTCAAAATAATACGCCACCTCCTGCGATTTTGCCAATATTTTAAGAGCAGTGGCGGTTCCTCCATAAGTGTACATGTGCACGTACACTCCCAAATTTTACTTAAAAAAATATTAAAATCTGACTACTCTTTAATTATTAATTTCATCATAAACTATCAATAAACCCTAAAAGGAATTCACCAAAGACTTGAATACTAACTAAGAATTAATACCCGGTATGTATGTGTTTGTATTTGAGTTGAAACGAGGATGCCTAGGTCGGCTACCGCCGGAGCCGCGCTTAACTGGATCCAAATTCTGTGCACCGTTGATGTTATGTCGCATTCTAATTACGAAATATAGAATCTTACAGTACACAGAATCTTGGCCTTACTTCGGTTCATGCTCTTGTGAATCAATTGCGGCGACCGACAACGCTTGCCCCTCGTGATGCCACCCGCCGTTTGCCGTTGGCTGTGAAAGGTGCTGCGTAAATTAGTGCACTGAGACAACTTGGCGTTATCTGTTGGGTGTGGCTACAATAATTTTTTGGTGTGCACCCCCAAAGTTTTACTCCACGCGCAACCACTGTTTAAAAGATAAATAATGTAACTATTTTCATCAATATCAAACATTCCAGCAAGAAAGGGCGAAAAGGGGCATTTATGTACAGGTTCTCAATTATTCTTGTGAGCTCGTTATTATGTAAGTACGTTTTTTAATTAGTTGTTTTTTATTTAAATGTCAACGTAACGAAACCAGATGCCCAGGTGTCCACGTTTTTATAATAAACATGCTACATAAATAATATGCCTCATAACAATATGTGCACTTTAGATATTAATTTTTGTAGTAATAAAAATATCAAACAATATATGCATCAAGATATAAATAAATTATTTTAACTATGATCCCTTTATCATCCCAAGGTAAAATTTAGCACACATGTAAACAAATAGTCTAAGAAAAAAATTATAAAAATTAAGAAAAACAAAAAATCCGTTTTTGAGATTTCATCAAAAATATAATTTTGGTATAGACCCTTTGTCCTTTTTTTTAGAAAATGAGGCTGTCAACACATCAAAGTTTGGCTTATGAATCGCTCTTTACGGATAGCAAGTTTCAGCTAATTATCTTAAACGGTTTAAAAATTATAGAAGTTTAAAGAAACCGATGCAGGCTAAAAATGGGTCAATATTTTTATTTTTGGAAACGCATAACTCAAAAAATATGCAACCAAAAAATTTAAAAATTTGTATTTTTACTTTTTATTAGGCGGAGATTAACTACACAAAAACTCACCATCATCAAAAAACTCAAGGTTCCAAAATATTTTTAAATTGGTTGAATTGATGTGGACTTACCCTATGTGCACTTTTTTCCACCGGCGATTTCTTCCTTGAGTGCTCTTCTGATCAACAACAAGCAGCCGACTGTATACTTTACATATTTTGTCAGGTTCTGGGGGGCGTTGTTACCCCCTTTAACCCCCCCGTAGAACCGCCAATGAGGGTAACTCGCGTTACAATCGAATACATTATTTGGCAAAAACACGACAATAACTGATATTAATAGTTTCATAGTAATCAATGTTTTTAAATAAAAACTTTTACAGCTTTTAAACAAAATAAACGAAATCCTATTAATTTTTACAAGAGCGAATTCCTCAGTTACTCGCGTTACATTTTAACATTGGTTAAGTGTGATGCCTTAAAGTTTTTAACATTTCTGCGAATTAACAATTAAATTACTATTAAATAATAAAAAAATTTAATTAGGTCAAAATAAAAAATTATAAATAAATAAGTTCTTTTTTTAAAATTTGCTCGTGAAAGAAAATGAAGAAACCCTTGATGCCGCCGGCGCCGATATTTAACACCTTAACTTTTAGCATATAAATAAGGTAGTTACAGTGGCGCACCTAGAAATATGTCTTGGGTGGGAGGGGGTTCGGTTCGGTTTGGTTCGGTTTGGTTCGGGGGGGGGGGGGGGGGTGCGTCCGTATTTTATGCTATTTTATCTTTTTATTAATGAAATATGTGGAAAATCTCTAAGAAAATATTAGGATTGGGGGGGGGGCAGGCCCCGAGGCCACAATCTGGGTGCGCCCATGGTAGTTAGCAAAAGCACCGACCGAGGGTGTTGACAGGCTCGAGCGTTTGATTTGACGACCGGTAGCACTCGGCAGCTCTTCCTCTATTTTTTGAATGAGTTGCAACGCTCGATCCTGTGAACCTCCTCGGTCGGTGCTTGTACTAACGCCCTTATTCATATGTACGTAGTTGTTGCTGTTCTTCAGCAGGTGCCTACTTACTATACCATATAGGGATGGGTGGGGTGAGTTGGGACAGGGGGAAACTGTGGACCGTCGTTTTTCTCGGTGATAAGAAGGGTTTTCGCGAGGGGTGAGCAGCTAACCCAAAATTTGTACACCGATTGTGAAAATCCACAATTTTTTGCTTGGGAGTGAGGGATAGTGGTAAGATTGTGAAAGATTGTGCGGGATTGTGGAGGACTGTGCAGCGGTGTAGCGTGCCTGAAGGAGCGGGGGGCGACAGCCCATCAAAAATTCTTGCGACCAAAAAAAAAAAACAGGTCATCATGTCTATTGCTTCATTTGCAAGGGATTTCGGTACTGTGGTAAGATTGTGAAAGATTGTGAGGGGTTGTGGTAAGATTGTGAGTGATTGGGACAGACTGTGTAAAGATTGTGAAGGATTGTGGGATGAAGGATTGTGAAAGATTGTGAGTGATAGGGATGGATTGTGTAAAGATTGTGAAGGATTGTGGTAAGATTGTGAGGGATTGTGAAGGATTGTGGTAAGATTGTGACAGATTGAGAGTGATTGGGAGGGATTGTGTAAAGATTGTGAAAGATTGTGAGAAATGTGTACACCGATTGTGAGAGCTGTTCACCTCTCGGGTTTTCGGTAACACTGGCAATAGTTCATATTTTTCATTGGTTAGTTTCGGAGTATATATATGACGGACAGCGTAAAGACGATAGAATTTGATATATTTGGTTTTTTTAGTAATTTCACGGGTTTGATGTAATATTTTAACCAGGGCACAGTAGGATAAGACGTCTTTATTTTGGCCAATATTAGAAGAATATGATATAAGCAAACAAAACCGATTTTTTTGAGTAGCAATATTTTGAAGACTTTTATAGGTGGTATACTAAAGAGTTTAAAATCATTTTAGTAAATTATATAAGATTTTATTATGTACAGGGTAATCCCCATTGGGCAATTTTGGGTTGTTGAAAATAACTTGCATAGAAGATATAAGACAACCGCATGTGTAGAGCTGTATTTTAGTCAAATTGAATGTCGATTTTTAAAAGTAAACAACTCAAAGTTAAAGTTTACTTAAAAAAAAAAAAAAAAAAGACATCACATAAAAAATCAGACATAAAGGATTATAGGCACTTTTCAAAAAGCAGAATTTTTAGAACGCCCTGTAGCTTGGTAATATGTAGTTTTCACCGTAAAAGTTAACTTCATATTTTATCTCTTTCCTTTAAATATCATTAAAATCCCCAAAAGTGCCAAATCAGAATTACACTGTTTGTTCTAGTTCTATATTCATAAGAAACATCTTACATTCACCCTAATTATCCGGAATTCCTGGATACTTCCACAAATTAAAATGGCTGGATATTGAAAAATTTTGCAAAAACAGAACAAGTTATATTTACTCAAAAATAGCAAAGTCTCAATATTACAGATCACTTAACTTTTCTTGAAGTTTTACTTAATCGTTTATTTCTGAATCCAACTCTAAGCTATCTAATTCTGAAATGTCAAATAAAAATTCATGATCTGGCTCAACACTACTGGATTGGCTGTTATTTTCAAGTAAACCTGATTTAGATAAATATTCATCGGGTGATTGTAAAAAATTTCTTACATCTTCAGGTAACACGTTCGATTTCAGTTTGGATTTTCGTGACATAAGTGACAAAGTTGAGATTAACGGATCTGAAGTGTCCATTGCCCTATCGAAAATGTCTGTTCTACTACTTTTTCGGGCATGGTATTCCCGATCATGCTTGTAGATCTTGTTTCTCGTTTCTGAGACATCCTCTCTCAAAAACCCAGCTGGTAATAAACAATTCTGCAAAATCTGCTTGCTGTGAATAAGCACCTTGTGTACACTAGCTGGCATAGCAAACCAAGGATAAGTGCTCATGAAAATATAAGCAGTTTCAAAGCAGTAGTTCTCAAAGTTTGTCAAATTTAAAGGCAATTGGCAATACAGGGAAACTAATATTACCCAAAAATGATGAATTAATTCAAAGGAAACTTGTGTTATCTTAGACAACCACACATCAAAAAGGTCTTGATTTTTAATGCAGAGTTCATCTAAAAGTAAAAAAAACTCCTTTGTTGCAAATAGTTGCAAACGGTTTTCAACAGCCTTTTAGCCCAAACTCTAAAGAATATTAAGTATTACATATCGGCCTGATCGGATCCTTGCGGATCTCATTTTGTAATTCAACCTAACCAAACAATTTTATTTCTTTTGCCAGATTTCTGCTATATATTGATTTAAAACCAGCAAATAAAAATTAGGTAAGCTTCTAAAAACAAAAGGTATATAATTAATCAATCTTACCTTCTCTCTTCATGGGTAATAAAAAAAATCATTTTAAATTAATATCTTTGGTACAGCGCCTTTTGAAATATCAGTAAATATTTAAAGAAAAAACAAAGGAATACTTTATTCGACGTATAAGCTGACTTTGCGCTGTCATCAAGCACAGCCTACTTAGATTTCAAATGTTATTATTACAAATATTGATGACTTGGTCATTTTAAATATTTTTGGTGGTCATTTAATAACTAAAAGATAAACCTATTTTCTTCCTATATTGGCCAAAATTTGGATTATTATCCTATAGTGCAGGGGCGTGTCAAATTTAACAGAAAAAGTAAGCCGGTACAGCTTCATAATTTATCGATATTTTTTTATTTTCATAAAAATTTTTATTGAAAATGTTTGCTATTGAGTTAATTGAACTATTTTTGCACCAAAAAATAGTTTTTGTAATGGCGCCCCACAGGGAGACTTTGGGCCGAGCTTTGGACAGTGTCCTGAGACTCCCCATCCGAATGCTTTAAGGATATCAACATTTTTTAAAGTATTTATGTGTAACATCGTTAGACTTTTATGATTTATTGACCAAACCTTCGGTTGTTAAAATAGCTTTTCAAATTTAATTTTACGAGAATTTTACTGAGATTAAATAATAGTGCCCCGTCAATGGTAAAGTTGTTTTTTTTAAGTTTTTCAGTTTTAGTAATTACTTATTTCTTTGATTTTGTATAAACAGGTTTTTAGGTTAATATTATAACTTTGATCAGTGTTTATTCTAGTGTCCAGGTAGTGTCCAATGTCTCCCCAGTTTTGTGGAGACTTCGGACACTTGCATCATGACACAAACACGTATTCTGTCAGTTCATAGGACAACATAAAAAAAACTATGTGGACTTTTTTAGAGGTAAGATATAACCCTTACTTCATCGACGTATTGATTAATGACAACTATTTTATTTTCCGAAATATTGAAGAAGAACTAAAAATTGTCCAGAGTCTCCCCACCCTTCCCTACCTACATATATTTGTTTTTTTTTTTTTCTAATCATGTCTGAATTTTTATAGAATATCTGGTCATAGTTTCGCTTTTAATGCTAGGTATGTCCGGAAAACAAAAAACTTAATAATTATAAATTTTATCTAAAAGTTCTTAAATTTTTGTTTCCTTTGAATTATTTGATATGAATTTCCCATTCAATTCCTTACGTTTTCAACATTTACAAACGTCAATCCCTTGTCAAATTTTTGACATAATTATACTTTAGTTTTTTTTTAATAAGAACCCTGTATCTTTTCACATTTTTGATTTATCTCTTCTTTGTGATTATTATTACATATTATTCAATTCTCTATAGTCCATGCTATATTAGAAAACTTCCATCCAGACAAATTGTGGAGAGTCACTTGTATCTTGATGGAGAAATAATGCGTTATACATAACTAAAAAAAACATTTATTATAGCATATTTTTTAAATCAGATAGAAGGAATAAGGAATTTAAAAATGTGATAAAATCAAGGTAATCCGTTTTGTGCAAATAGTCCGAAAGCAAAGAAATTCAAGGTCCGAAAGTTTTCAACCTGGGTATGGATATAGGATTAATGGTCCCCAATATTTCAGTAAGTTTGCGACCTCGAGCGAGTTATAATCGCGCCGCCATCTTGAAAAGTTTGCGCCCAAATTAAGTTTTTATAAAATGCTTTGGTTGTAGGTTGTGAAAACCAAAGTAAGTATTAAGAAAAATATCACTAAGGGTGTCCTATTTTTGATGGGTTTGAATGGGAAACTCAGTTATTTTAAAAGATAGAGAGACCTGGGGATTTCACATTACTGTCCTTGAATTTCAAGACCAAAAAAAATAAGCCAAAAGTATTTTTTCAGTCCTTGTAGTTTTGGAGCTGCGAGGTAATATTCAAAATTCCGTAATTGAAAAAAAGGTCATATCTTTGTTATTAGTCCAGATATTTTAATTTCGTTAAAACTTCTCTACAGACAGTTGATGCTATTAATAAAATGTCTGTCAAATTTTGGGTCGGATTCGAGAAAAAAATTAAAGCTAAATATGAAACTAGATTTTTTTTCAATTTTTTGCTTCACATTGGGTCCCCAAGTAACCCCTAGCTATAAAAAAATTGAAAAAAAATCCAGTTCCGAATTTTTTTTCTGAAATCTCGAATTGAAGACCTCGGTGCAAGAACCGGGTAACACCACTTTTTTAAATTGTTAAGAAATCAAAAAAAAATTATATTTTACTGAAACCAAAAAAAAAATTTATGGTATTAGTTATTTCAGATAAGCTGCCTTTACCTCGAGACTGCTTTTAATAGTAGTTCATATTGCGAGACCAAAATTTTTTTTCTAAAACTGGAGTTGCCTGTTCGGTATAAGATGGAGTTGGAATTTTCCCTCGTAGCTTTAAAACTATACAAGTGCTAGAAAAACTTTTTAACATTTGTTTTTGTCTCAAAATTTGAGAACAGTAATGTGAAATCTCCAGGTCTCCCTCTTTTAGAAAAACTGAGTCTCCCATTCAATACCATCAAAAATAGGACAACCTGTACATATTTTCGAGTGAGGCATCGAATCCACATCTGAGAGTTTTACGACATAATAAAAAACTTTTCGGCAAAATAAATTTTTTTCTTATTTTACGGGCTTTAACTTTTTACTTGATTTTATTATTTTTTGCGAGACAGGTGCACCTGGGGCGCGTCAGAAAGGCTTTGGCAAAATTCTCTGGAACTTCAGGATGGCAGACATAAGCCGTTCGGGGAATTTCATATAAAAGATAAAGCAACACATAGAATGGCAGCATCAACAAGGCATACATGCACAACTTTTCATCCATTGGGAATTACCGCTCTTGTGTCGTTGTTTGTCTTAAGATGCTCTGGGATATTAGTTTAACCCTCCATTAGGCGGTTAGGCGAGTGGATTATAAAGGTAATCCAAGTTTTTAGGTCCTGCTATGTTTTACTCAAAAAAATATATATATTTAGATCTAATATATGTTTATTTATGTTATTTATATGCATAAAATACATCTAAACATATACCGAGTAGGCCAAAAAAAAACCGGAGAAATTTTTTTCATTATAACTTTTGAAGTATATAATCGATTTTAACGGAACAAACTGCGCTTGGCAGAGAATTAATCAGGCTTTTGACTGAATAATTTTTTTTATCCAATATCTTAAAATACAAGATGGCGAACGAAATTTTTTTTTTTACGGGTATGCGCACTCGCAAGGAGATCCCTATCACGCTCGAGAAGCGGCAAGTGCGCGGAAATGTTGGTGTGTGTTGGTTTTGAAACGGTTCAAGTTGTAACCTGCAGGGAAAACTGTCGCAGGGAGTTTATTCCACAGCGATGCTGTTCTCAGGAGATATGAATTCTGATATAATGAGGTTCTTGGTGCCTCTATTTTGACAATAAATTGATGGTTACCGTCTGTTTGACGTGTTCGCCTAGTAGGTGCTACTCCCGGGGGGATCATACGTGCCAACTCTTCAGAGCATTTTCCGTGATAATATTTGTAGAAGAGAGATAGATCGCCCACAGTTCTTCGATGTTCGAGACTATCCAAGCTACGGGTAAGTGCGGGGTCATTGATCAGCTTGATAGCTCGTTTTTGCACGGTGTTCAAAAGCATTAAGGTATGTTTGGGTGCCGCCGTCCATGATATGTGAGCAGTACTCCATAGTTGGTCGAATCTGGGCTTTGTAGAGTGTCAGCAGTTGGCTTGGTGTATACAGATGTCTTGTACGAAATAGCACCCCAAGCCTTTGGGACGCCCTTTTAGCTATATCTGCCACGTGACTGTGCCAAGACATGTTGGTCTCTGCAGTAACTCCTAAGATGTTCAACTGGCTCTGCAATGCGACAGCACTTCCAGATAGCAGATAGATATTCTTGTGTTGCGAACATGTTTTAATAAATTTTTTAAATTAGTAAAAAAGGTGCATTCCTGCCACGCACAACTAGGCATGAATCAGCAAAATCGGTTAAATGCTTCTAAAAAATATATTTTTGTTTCAGCCATTGCTTTGCATCTTTCACGGTTGCCTTGGCAATCATGTCTGCATTTAGTTATTTATAAATTCATTACTACTGAACCGATTTTAACGAAGTAAAAAAATCCTGTTTAGAATTTTTTTTTAAAGATCATAGTCAAAGTTTGTCGCCATCTTAAAATTTAAGATGGTGGACAGAATCATACTTGATTCTTCAAGATGACGTGTTTCTTATTTATTCTTTTTTATTTTTATTTTTTATAGTTTCTTATTTATTCTTATTTTCCTAAAACGTTTTAGTTTTTTTTTTAATTTATAGAAAAATATGGCGATAAATTTTGATCATGATCTTTAAAAATCAATCAATTCTCACCAAAATGATTTTTATTTCATCAAAATAGGTTCAGTACTAATAAATTTATAAGGAAATAAATGCAGACATGATTGGCAAGGCAATCGTATAATATTCAAAACAATGGTCGAAACAAAAATATTTTTTTTAGAACCACCGAACCGATTTTGCTGATTCATGCCTTGTTAATCATGGCAAAAATGCAGCTTTTTTACTAATTTAAAAAAAAATATTAAAACATGTTCGCAACATAAGAATAAACGAATATCTTTGTAGGGTACAATTTAATTTCGTCCACCATCTTAGATTTTGAGACGGCGGTCAACAAAATATATAAGTATAATCAAAACCACGATTAATTTTCTGCCGCACTCAGGTTGTTTCACTAAAATCGATGGTATAGTTCAAAAGTTATAATAAAAAAATATTGTCCGGTTTTTTGTTGGCCCCCTCGGTATTTTAACTAAAATTTATGACAGGTAAATTAACAGAGGTACACGTGTTTTGTTAAGACGTTTATTAGTAACTTCATTACAAATAGTGGCAAAATTCTAGTTTTTATGGTTGAATATAAACTTTTACCCGAGAAGAGCCAACACCCTTCTCGGCTTATACTTAAGACCGCAGATCGAAAGTGAAAAAATCCCAATTTCTAATATAAAAGCTACCAACTAGCAACATTTTTGGCCCAACCTTTCCCCGAATAAAGAAGGAAATGGGATTACGACCATCGTTGAAATTTTGCAGGATTGTTTTTCAAAAGGTTTTTAACAACCGTATCGAGAGTTTTTTGATAGTTGTCTTATTCTCAAAAAAAAAAAACAAAAAAGTACGACCAAAAAAGGAGTTGGCAACGCTTTCTCTTTTCACTGGCTTCGTCGAAACTACAGGAAACTGCAATTATTTTTTATATTTTTTTATTATATACAAAATATTTTAAAAAATCCATTGGATACGGTTGACAATTTTGACAAATCCTTTCATATATCTTTTCTTATAAAAGAGTTCATTCGGGTATTGTAAAAAGATTTTCAAAATCGTTATAACCATTATAAGTGTAGTTCAATGTGGTTATTACGAGAGGCGCTGCGTGTACCTTAGAATGGATGTCACGTGATTTCTGATCCGTTCAGCCTTGGTCGGGTCTACCAATTTTACTGACCAACGATTTTGTTATAGTTTTCAATATTAGAGCGAATTGTTTGAGGTCAAAATAAATCAAATCTACTACCACCTTCCCCTAGCCTCTAGCACTAAAAAATCAACTACTACCACCTCCCCATACATCCTACCATCAAATCAACAACTACTACCACCTTCTCCTATCTTCTGCCACCAAAAAACCAACTAAAAAATTAACTATTACTCCCCCTAGATTCTATCACCAGAAAATTAACTACTACCACATTCCCTTAGCTTCTACCAGCAAAAAACCAACTAGAACCACCTTCCCCCAGCTTCTACTAGCAAGAAACTAACTAGTACCACCTTCTCCTTGCTTACCTTATACCACTAAAAAATCCACTACTTCCACTTCCTCCTAGATTCTACTACCCAAAAATCAACTACTACCACATTCCCCTAGCCGCTGCCAGCAAAAAAACAACTATTACCACTTTACCCTAGCTTCTACCACAAGAAAATCAACTACTACCACCCTCCCCCTACATTCTACCACCAAAACATCAACTACTACCACCTTCCCCTAGCTTCTATCACCAAAAAAAAACCACTTTTACCACCTTTCCTTAGCTTTTACCACTTAAAAATCAACTACTACCACCTCCCCCTAGATTCTGCCTAGGCCGCTGTAATTCTTTATAAATTTTGTAAATATTAAATTTAATTATTATAAATATATTTTTAAATAAGTATTTTAATCTTGATTAGTATTTTAATACATAAAACTTGTTTTACAAAAATATTGCTTCTAAATTACACAAGCGCCCCGCTTGTTTTACCACATATAGGTAGGTACTCCAGTTCACCCCGTATGCGGGCCGAAATTGCCCCATTTTTACAAAAATAAAAATAAACTTATGACGGAGTTCTAAATCGGGTTAAAATGAAAATTAAAACATGAAGATAACATATCTAGCCAACTTAATTCCAACTGACTAACTCAACGGGGATCATTTAATAGGAGAAATAAGCCTATAAAATTAAGTATCCCATATTGGCCCCCTTACACCTAAGTACAACCACCCTAATGAAGTATTTCTAGGGTTTAGTATCTTTGCTTATTCTAAGTCCTCGGTTTTTCTACGCCTTATTATTGTCATGTTACAGTTTTATATTGCCAACGAAAATTGGCCCCAGGCAGTTTCCTAGACGTGGAAATATTCAAAAAATATAAGGCTTAAACTTTCTGCGGTATATCAAGGTAACTACGTCTTCTCTTCTCTTTTAATGACGAGGTGAAGCATAATTTAATATCATAAAAATCCTTTACATCCAAGACCATGCCAAATCACCACTTTAGAATTGCAACATTTTTATTCTGCTTACTTTTTATACCTATATTTTATTCTTATAATTTCATATTTTGTTTCGCAAATTAATACTTTGGAAAATCTGAAAAATCGTGTACTAAATGTTTGTTAGTATTATTTGGCTTAAAAATTCCGCTGATTGACGCTTGCGTCTGATGTCGGGTAAAAGCGCTAATCAGCGTTGCTCTGACCTGAAAGACAGCTGAGCTTTCGTAGGTCACGGATGGTTTCTTTTTCTTTGCAATCGATCCTTCCATCGATCGATTGCGAGGGTTTATTTACTATAGACATTAGGATTAAAGACAAAACTGTCTAATTTACTTCGCAAGGGTGTTACATTGACCAAGCAGTGTTCTTAGGAGTCCCATAAGGACGAAACAGTTAACTGTCAACACTTATTAGGTGTCCATTAGATTTTGGACCCCCGTGAGGTTAAGCTTTCGAGTTACCCACGGAAAAATATGAGAGAAACAAAAACTTCTTTTTACCCGATTAGCCACGAAAACTTGTTTCATTTGTTAAGTTCACGGGTACTAATTTTCACGTTTTTGGTTTAATATTCGAAGATTAATAACTATAGTAAAAAAAATGAATAGAAAATTTCTAATTTGAAAATTTTTCCTTCTGCAGAAATTTTTTTTGAAATACCCCAAGAAATTTCCAGAATTATTACTTTTTGCATTCACGGTTTCCATGGAATTAGTCACTTAAGAATTTAAATAGGCATAATCATATAGTAGAAGGCCGTTATAAAAACATGGTTGCAACCTATCATATTACTTCCTAATCAGGACTAAAATTTATTTTTAATTCTTACTTAAATAGCGTTAACTCCTTTCCAACTTAATAAACTTTTATACACTCGGGAAATTTCCGATATAAACATAGGACGTGCGCATAAAATATTCCTCATTGAAAATTTCTTTGAAACTTAGTATTTAGAAGTTGCTTTTCTTCAAACATTGACTTCAGAAAACATTTAAAAAAAATTCTGAAATTCTGCTAATAAGAAATTTGTTTGAAATTTAGATAATTTATAGCCAATCGCATCGACTTTTTTTGTCGTTACTTAGCCTAAAGTGTTCCTTATTACGTCATATTATGATATATTAAGAAACGCTTTAAGCTATTCAACCGAAAAAAAAGTCGGTGAGATGGACCCTTAGAATAGAATAATGACGGATCTGACACCTTCCTAGCGAGCCTATTAGCACACTTCAAGTGAAGCCATGATAATATATTAGCCTTAAAAACAGTTTTTTGTAAATATCTCAGAAACTAAAGTTCTTACGAAGTTTTTGGTCACAACTGAAATTATTGAGCAAAATATAGTCTACTATATTCCGAAAACAGTGTATTGCTACGATGCTCTGGTAAAAGGTTAGCATTTTTGGATTTTGACCAAAATTTAATCAGCTCGTAAGAGTGTCGAACACTATTTTACCTAAAAATTTTATGGAAATTGGTTGGGCGGTTTAGGAGCTATCGTGTTACGGACAGAAATAATACACACACAGATAGACATCACGACGATATCGCTAGGATAGGTCAAAATACATCCAAATAACACATTTTTGGCGTTATGTCAGAAAAATGTTTTTGGTCGAAAATAAGACCTTATCTAGCCATTGCTACGTGGGCTAGGAAGGTAAAAAAGTTAAAATTAGACAGTAGAGGCGGATGCCAAGGGCGGACTGACACGGAAGTTGATTTTCTTGAAACTTAGACAACTGGTTTCACAGCAGTCGGTTATTCATGTGCGGGTTCACTTTAACTCTTTGCGATAAACTATCCACTCCATTACCTAAAACAAATGCTTGAAAAAATATTAGAACCATAGGACCAGTACTTTGGCGTTGTAGCTGACCAAACCTCTTTTAGAACAGCTGCATAAGATTGTGTGGAGCGCGCATTAGTATTTCGTGAACTGTTTTGCTGGAACAAGTCTAATACGAGAGTTGTCTTTTAGGTTTTGCATATACAGCTGGAATAAAACAGTATATAACTTTTAAAGGCTTTATTGTTTTTGAAGTATTCTCCACGAAAACTAATGCAATTTTGCATAAGCTCAAACCAGTTGACGTCGACTGCTTCCTCTGGCGCCTTAAATTTTTGACCACTTACTCTGTTCTTAATTTTCGGATAAGCATGGAAATCGTTGGGACTTCGTCGGGCCTGAATGGAGGATTGTCCACAATTAGACGTTTTATTGGCTTAATAATTCAATGGGTTTTTGGTGCGAACTTGCATTGTCTCGATGGAGGATGATTCGACGTTCGGGGTTCGTTTTTCGAACCTCAGCGATGACTTTCGGCAAACAAATTGTGACGTACCAATCGGCAGTCACAGCCTTCTGATCTTCCGGAGGAATTGCTGCACCATGACCTACTTTTGAGATAAATGTCGCGACCATCTTTTTGGATACACTTGAGAACCGATGACCTTTGTAGGGTTTTTATCACCTCGGATCACCCAAAATGACGACTGACGTTTATTTTAGGGTTCATATGAGTAAATCCACAATTCATCACCACTGGCAATGTTGTACATGTTTTTGAAGTTTCCTGCCTCAAAGCGGTCTAGAGTTTTTTGACAGCAATTAACCCTAGCTTCTTTCTGTTTTTTGGTTCTTCAGATGCAGTATCGAGCGGGAATCTAATTTTCTTACCCCCCAATTTTTTATGCACAATTTTTTGAATTGAGGTGTTTCAAATCCCCAATGAAGCTTCGACCTCGTGATATGTCACATGTCGATCTCCCGTGATGAGCATGCGCACAGCATCGATGTTTTCCTGGGTAAAAGCCGTTTTTGGTGCACCTGGCCTTGGATCGTTGCTTAGGCTAATCCGTCTACGCTTGAGTTCTCAATACCAACTTGAAACTGTCGACTGATGTGGTGCTTCATTATCGAAAACTTGGCAAGACATTCTTTTAGAGATAATTTCCTTCGAAAGTTGTAAAAAAATATAGCCCAAAAATTTTCTCGGTTTAATTCCATTTTTCGACTAATTTGTTAACTTAAAAAATTCACTGTATCTATAAAACTATATGTATCGCCCTGACGGACGTTGGGAATTTAGGCTAGGCAAAAAGTGAGGTTAAGTTTTAGTAGCGACATTCGATCAGTGTCGCCCTTTATATTCCTATTGTAAATTCTTTTTTTATTAAAATGTAGAGGTAAACTCAAAACGCGATGTTGATGCATACTTACATCCTTATAAAAATAATTTAAAAAAAACGCCCGAACGAAGACGAACGAAACGAGAATTTACTATATAAGTGCAACAAGGCTATAATATCAAGTCGTAGAATCGTGGATTTAGCACGCATTATGTAAAAAAATCTGTTTGCACAATCAAGCCACCAACCATGCTTGATATTTTGGGGTCCTAAAATAACAAAACGTTGGATTGGGAGAGAATGGACGAAGAAGCTTAAAATTCTATTGTTGCCGCTCTAAGATAGGTTCACACAGCTTAAGTGTTATTTCTACCCTTGTGTGTATGTACGATGTACGTGTGTATATTATGTTGTGCAAACAAGGCCCTCAAGTGGAGGTTATTTGAAATCAATAAGGGCAAACGCAAGAAACCTTATTGATATGACTTCAAAGGGCCTGAAAAAGCGGCTCAAGTTTTTATGAAAATCTTAATATCAATAACTGGACCAAATTCTCGATTGTTATAAGCAAATACCTTAGAACATAAAGACCAGGGGCGGCTGATCTTTTGGCCGCATGACGGCTCGCGCCTCTCAAAATATTTTTTATTAAAAGTTTTGCTTATTCCTTAATTTTTTCCGAGATTTTTTATTCGCTTTGACGCATACCATGAATAAAGTTTATCTCCAACTCAGGCCCGGACTGGCCCGGGCGGGAGGGCGGGAATTCCCGCCAGAGCCCCGACGATGCAACCGGAGAACTGGAGTCACTGGCGGTAGGGCAATTTAGGGCCAGAGGCTACTTTGGTCTTGGATGTAAAAGTAAACGTTAGGTTGTTCTGTACATAGAATGTCATTATTTGGTAATATTACTAAATACATTACTATGATTACTTTGATTTATATTTAAACTGTGGTTGTTGAATGGACTATACTGCCGTCCTAGGCCAAAAAGACGCAACTCAAATTTTCAATAAGTTTTAATAATTTTTTTGAGATACCGCTATTTTCCTTATTATTTTTTGATGTGTTCTATATAAGTTACGTCTATTTATACATGTAGATTATTTTTTTATGTATAAATATTGACGAGAATGCAAAAATCGGAAAAAAAAGAGATACGGTTTTTTGGCTTAGGACGGCAGTATAGTGGCTTTATGTAAGCTAACCTAAATAGCAAACTTACTATACTTTGATGTTAGCGCGGCCTTATCAAAATGGCGGATTTTGTTGTGTTTTTAATAAAAAAAGAAATGCTTGGAATGTCTCTACTCTAATGAAAAAGGTAATGTTTTAAGATCCTGAACAGTTTTTTACAGTTAGATTTTATTATCCCAAATTTAATTTAAAAAAACTGACAAAAATACATATAAGGAAAAACAGTGTTGACAAGACTTGATATTTCTAAACTAGATAATAAAATGTCAAATTAAAACGTCTGTCGGCGGCCATTTTAGATTTGTCACTTTAAATTTGGTCCAATCCTATCTATGGTCTGGTTGAACTGTGACGAAATGGCTTTCTTCCTTGTGGACCGGTGGAAGTTTTCGTCCCGTCATGGACTTGGTTTCCTTGGTTTACTGTCGTTTCACTCGTTGAAAGAATAGATAGGTTTTACCTATTTTTTCATTCATTTTGAATTACCTTGTATCTTGTAGTCAGTTTGTTAACTGTAGTCAGGCAAGCCACGCTAAGGATGGAAATGCCTTTTTCCAGAAACATCGGTGTTCGTGGTTGAATTTTCCCCTTTGAAGTTGCCTTTTATACTTTGTAAACTCATTGTTTTCGATTCCGAACCAACACCGTGGAGACGGTGATAGCATGGTCTGGTTTAACTGTGACGAAATGTTTTTCTTCCTTGTAGACCGGTGGACGTGTTCGTCCAGTCATGGACTTGGTTTCCTTCGTTTGCTGTCGTTTCACTCGTTAAATGAGTAGATAGGTTTAACCTATATTTCATTCATTTTGAACTACCTTATATCTTGTAGTCAGTTTGATTACTGTAGTCGGGAAAGCCACGTTGAGGATGGAAATGCCTTTTTGTGAAAAATCGGTGTGTGTGTACTTAGGTTTTATGGTCTGGATCGAGCAAACTGGCCAGCATCTATCACGGTGTCCGTGGTTGACCTTACCCCTTTGAAGTTGCTTTTTATACTTTGCTAAATCCTATGTGTTTAAATTCAATAATCCGTGCCATCGAGCGTCTAGGTATACAGGGTGTTTCCTAATTGAATGTCAATATGTATGTGGGTGATTTTTGGGCCCATTTTAAGAAACAAACTTCATATGAACATATGTCCTAAACGTCTTACCTTTTGAGATACAGGGTGGTAAAATTTTCAAAAATAAATAATTTTTTATTAGTATATACAATACCAAGTGAAGTGTACTTTTTAAATCTGTATTCAATTAAGAGCAAATTTGATCTCTGAATCTTTTTAGTCCGCACGGGTTTCATCTAAAAAAATAAAATCTACGTGTCTCTGCATGATGATATTGTCATATTAACGCTATTGTTATGATCATGCAGAGAAACGGTTTTTATTTTTTTAAGCGAAAACCGTGCATCGGATTAAAAAAAATCAGGTGATCAACTTTGGTTAGAAATGATTAGGGATTTCAAAAATAATTTTTATTTCAGGAAAAATCAGTGGCGTGTCATCAATGTCTGCCAAAATACGCAGGTCAAATTACATACGAACGCCACTGATGGAAATTCTTGATTCATGTGTAGTTGTAGATATAAATAATAAATGATTTATTTTTGAAAACTTTACCACTTTGTATCTCAAAAGGTAAGACGTTTAGGACATATGTTCATATGAATTTTTTTTAAATGGGCCCAAAAATCACTCATAACCATTGACATTCAATTAGGAAACACCCTGTTTATTATATTCTCTAGCCCAATAATAGGCAAAATCCAGGGAGAACCTGAGGGGCCTTAAACCCCCCCCTCTTAAGATAAAGCTTTATAATCTTTAGTTCTAGTAAAGAATAACGAATACATAAACAACACTTTTTTACTGAGCAAAAAATATTGTTCAACAATTTTGGCATGCGGCGCATTTTATTTCAATCTAATGGCCAACTTTAGAGCACAAACTTATTTGAAATCACAAAAAACAAAAACGTTGTTGTTGCCTTCTTACCAGGGCTGCAGGGTAGTGCCGTGGTATGGTCGTCGGCTTCACATGCAGAAGAAACCAGGCTCGCGTCTCGAACGATGCAAAAACAAAAAAAAATCGGTCGCCTTGTCGTCCACTTCCTTTTCAGCGTTCAACAGCCGTCATCGAATAAGCATGCGATGCGCCCGCAAAAATATAAGTTGAGCTTGAGCATCGAGAATATACGCAGGTGTAGACCAGGAGCCGACACACAGCCAGCCGCGGAACAAGGGATAATAACCCAGGAGGATGCTATAAGTGCTATATAGTCGGAACCAGGATGGCGCCAGCATAAATCTCCTACAGTCAACTCACGACGGCCACTACTGTTGCGCTAAAAAGGAAATAAGTCTATCGTCTATACCCAAGTTCTGCTGGGGCGATAGCGGTGTTAGATAGATGCAGATCTAACATGTAGCAGGACCACCTTTCGGAAGGGGTGTAACAGCGTGGGTCCGCGTGGGTCCACTGTGTATACTTGCAAGACAACTTGCATCCTAAGGGGCACGTGCATCCGTTTGATATATGATGTACGGACAAATCAGGGTTTGCGAAAAGGGTGCGCCGTGTGCCTAGTCTCTAGAACAAAAATGGTCTCCCCACCACTACTACTACTACTTCCTTGGCAATTGAGTGAAAATTACTAAATTTATAACAGAGATTAAGGAGGCCTGGTCTAATATTTTTCAAAAAAGATGGCGGCAATTTATCAACATATCAACATATCGTATGTAGCTGTACCTGCAAAACGTCGAATGTGAAAAAATCTCGATTTTATTATTTTTTGCTAAAATATCCAGAAATTAAATCAAAAAGAATAAATAAATAGGTGAAACCTATTTTTCATTCTACGACTGAAACGATAACGAACCAAGAAAACTAAGTCCGACACCGTGGAGACCGTGATAGCATGGTTTAGTTGAAATGTGACGAAATGTCTTTCTTTCTTACGTTTTCGTGTCGCCATGGCCTTTGTTTCGTTAGTTCGCTATCGTTTCACTCGTAGAATGAAAAATAGGTTTCACCAATTTTTTCATTCTTTTTGATTTACCTTGTTACTTGTAGTCAGTTTGTTCTACCTTGCGTCAGGCAAACCACGCTGAGGAAGGAAATGCCTTTTTCCGAGACACCGGTATCCGTGGTTGACTATTTATACCCCTATGAAGTTGCCTTTTGAACTTTGTTAACTAATTGTTTTCGGTTCCGAACCGAACTGTGACGAAATGTCTGCCTTCCTTACAGACCGGTGGACGTTTTTGTCCTGCCATGGACTTAGTTTTCTTGGTTCGCTATCGTTTCATTTGTATAAAGAAAAATAAGTTTCACCTATTTTTTCATTCTTTTTGATTTACCTTGTATCATGTAATAAGTTTGTTCTACCTTGTTTCAGGCTAGCACGCTGAGGAAGGAAATGCCTTTTTCCGAAACACTGGAGTCCGTCGTTGACTATACCGCTATGAAGTTGCTTTTTATACTTTGTTAATCCAGAAATTAGTCCTAAAGTATTATGCAAAGGGTTCCAGTCGTTCACAAAATCGGAAGAGGTCACTTGAATTGAATTGCAATATGACAAATGTGACACGCCTACTAACATACTGTCTAGCAAAAAGTTTCTTGTTGATTCTGTAAAATTAAATATTTTTGACATTCGACGTTTTGCATGGACAGCGACGATATTTTTTTTCAATTTACCGGTTATTACATAAATAGTAGACTAACCAGATCCCATTTTTTAGAAAAACCATAAATTTTACATACTTTTTACACTTCCTGTCATATATTACCCAAATTTTCTCCTTTTCCATGCATGTATGACTTTCTCCCACTTGTATTGTATTCTTAAAATATGGGCCAGGGATTGAAAATCAACAGGACCAATATTAGCTTTTTTAGATGACTCTGAAAGTGGTTCGAGTTAAAAAATGTATCAAGAAGTTGATAGATAAAAAATTAATTCGTTTCGTTCTTGAGAAAAATACTTTGCAGGAAGAAGTTGCAGTATAAAGCCACTACGCTTATTATTATGCAATTAATTGCAGGAGTATCACAGGGTTTATAAACATTGTGTTTTTTAATACATCAAGAAATCATTATTTTAAGCCTAATATTGATTTAAAAGAGTTTAATATTAAGTTTAAGTGCCTTTCTGGAATCGAAGATGAATTAAAGGACATTCCCATAATTTTTGGTGGTGATTTCAACGCAAGAATTGCCAATTTAAACACGATCCCCGGGGGCATCCTTGAAGGAGCAGATCTTTATGAGAATATACTTAGTCTGTACAACACTGTAATTTTAAGGAGCCGTAGTTTTTTTGAGTTTATGAATATAAACTCTTTCTATGTTTTAAACGGCAGAACTTTTGGAGACTACCCCGCCCAATTTACACATTTATCAAAGCGTGGTAATAGCGTAATATATATGATCTGGGTTTCCGATAATCTCTTTCAAAAAGTACACGATTTATCTATCAAAACTAATTTCTTACTATCAGATCACTTTCATTTTATTGTTTTAAAGCTTAAAGGCTTACAATTATCAAATCAATGCATTCCTTATATAAGCGTAAATGAAGTCCGTGTGTTAAATGGCAGGAACCTACGGATCTGAACTACAAAATCGCTATGTGTAACTCCAAAGAAGTCGCATTTCCCCAAAGCAATGACATCAAACAAATTTATTTAAACCTTTGAAGTTAGTAAAAATCTAAACCTGGTCATAAGTAAAACCTGTAAATTTCTTGAGAAAACCAATGCACCATGGTACGACAACGAATGTCGCTGCAAAAAGAAAGAAATAAAAGAATTCCTACAAATCTGCAAAAATAAGCGTTTTTCACCTGAATACCAAAAAAACTTACTAAAAAAAGTGTTATTTAAAAAATATAGCTTCAAATTTATGTAACAGTAAAAATCCACAAACATTTTGGACAACTATTAAAAAATTTAGATCTTTTTCAACTTAAACAAGCCTCCCGGCTGAAGTTTGGGAAAAATTATATAAAGAAATTTACCCGAGGCAAATGCTTGACAATACTCTATTTTGTGATGCTCGCCATCCTTTTCTCGATGCCGATGAAGAGCTCAACGTCCTT
This sequence comes from Aspidapion aeneum, assembly GCA_963576565.1. Taxonomy (NCBI): domain Eukaryota; kingdom Metazoa; phylum Arthropoda; class Insecta; order Coleoptera; family Brentidae; genus Aspidapion; species Aspidapion aeneum. The sequence goes on along the minus strand of OY755041.1, from coordinate 58,189,438 downwards.
AATAAATGTAAAAGCAATAAGAGCCCTATTTATGACTAGATTACTTATGAATCCTTTAAAAATTTACCTAATAACTGGGTATGTTATATCACGTGCTTATTTAATAACATTTTAGAATCCAAACACGTACCTAGCGATTGGGCGAAAATAATTGGAACACCCTTACATAAAAGAAGGTTGTAGATCATACAAACTACATAACCAAAATCTTTACCCAAATCGTTCATTAATAGACTTAATAGTGGGTTGAAACAAATTGTCTCTTGCCAAGAAACGCAGTCAGGTTTCCGCAAATAAAGGGGCTGCGTGCACATTGTCTTTATTTTAAACAGTACAGTACAACTCCATCTTAGGTTTAAAAGATGTAAAATCTTTGCATTATTTGTCGATTTTTAGCGTGCATTCGATTCGCTAAATCTTGCTTTATTATGGAGAAAATTACACTCTTTCGAAGTAAGTGGAAATCTAATTAATTTATTTAAAAATATGTACCAGACAGCAACCATGGCAATAAAGTGAACTGAAGGCTTCACTCAGGCCTTCGATTTAACAATGATGGGCGTTTTAATAGGGGAGATATTGAGTCCGCTATTGTTTGACATATTTTTGGCAGACATTTATTGTTATAATGGCGCAAAAGGAGTCAATATTGATAATTTTTGCGAAATTCTTCTTTTGGCTTACTGTGACGACATTGTGTTTTTATCGGATTCCACAATTGATCTAAAGCTAAGTTTACATTTGGAGAGTTTACTGGCGGAAAGTACTGGCAGCCACTAGACTTGCCATGTGTAAAGTACAACAAAGTGCACTTGCTACTCTCCAGGCAAGTATTTTCCAAGAGTTGACGGGCCGGCTAGTTTAGTGGCTGCCAGTACTTTCCGCCAGTAAACTCTCCAAATGTAAATGTAGCTTAAGGCGCAAAACTAAACCTTTAGAAACATCTTCGAACCAAAACCACTTAACTGTGAACGTGTCAAAAACTAAAATTTTACCATTTTCGAAGGGGGGATTTCGCAGAAAATGTCCTGACTATCTCTACAACAATAAACTGATCAAACAAGTTTGTTGGTATATTTCCCTGGGCGTAACATACATACAGACAGACATACAGACAGACATACAGACAGACATACAGACAGACATACAGACAGACATACAGACAGACATACAGACAGACATACAGACAGACATACAGACAGACATACAGACAGACATACAGACAGACATACAGACAGACATACAGACAGACATACAGACAGACATACAGACAGACATACAGACAGACATACAGACAGACATACAGACAGACATACAGACAGACATACAGACAGACATACAGACAGACATACAGACAGACATACAGACAGACATACAGACAGACATACAGACAGACATACAGACAGACATACAGACAGACATACAGACAGACATACAGACAGACATACAGACAGACATACAGACAGACATACAGACAGACATACAGACAGACATACAGACAGACATACAGACAGACATACAGACAGACATACAGACAGACATACAGACAGACATACAGACAGACAGACATACAGACAGACATACAGACAGACATACAGACAGACATACAGACAGACATACAGACAGACATACAGACAGACATACAGACAGACATACAGACAGACATACAGACAGACATACAGACAGACATACAGACAGACATACAGACAGACATACAGACAGACATACAGACAGACAGACAGACGTACAGACAGACATACAGACAGACAAACAGACAGACATACAGACAGACATACAGACAGACATACAGACAGACAGACATACAGACAGACATACAGACAGACATACAGACAGACATACAGACAGACATACAGACAGACATACAGACAGACATACAGACAGACATACAGACAGACATACAGACAGACATACAGACAGACATACAGACAGACATACAGACAGACATACAGACAGACATACAGACAGACATACAGACAGACATACAGACAGACATACAGACAGACATACAGACAGACATACAGACAGACATACAGACAGACATACAGACAGACATACAGACAGACATACAGACAGACATACAGACAGACATACAGACAGACATACAGACAGACATACAGACAGACATACAGACAGACATACAGACAGACATACAGACAGACATACAGACAGACATAAAGACAGACATACAGACAGACATACAGACAGACATACAGACAGACATACAGACAGACATACAGACAGACATACAGACAGACATACAGACAGACATACAGACATACAGACAGACATACAGACAGACAAACATACAGACAGACATACAGACAGACATACAGACAGACATACAGACATACAGACAGACATACAGACAGACATACAGACATACAGACAGACAGACAGACATACAGACAGACATACAGACAGACATACAGACATACAGACATACAGACAGACAGACAGACATACAGACAGACATACAGACAGACATACAGACAGACATACAGACAGACATACAGACAGACATACAGACAGACATACAGACAGACATACAGACAGACATACAGACAGACATACAGACAGACATTCAGACAGACATACAGACAGACATACAGACATACAGACATACAGACATACAGACATACAGACATACAGACATACAGACAGACATACAGACAGACATACAGACATACAGACATACAGACATACAGACATACAGACATACAGACATACAGACATACAGACATACAGACATACAGACATACAGACATACAGACATACAGACATACAGACATACAGACATACAGACATACAGACATACAGACATACAGACATACAGACATACAGACATACAGACATACAGACATACAGACATACAGACATACAGACATACAGACATACAGACATACAGACATACAGACATACAGACATACAGACATACAGACATACAGACATACAGACATACAGACATACAGACATACAGACATACAGACATACAGACATACAGACATACAGACATACAGACATACAGACATACAGACATACAGACATACAGACATACAGACATACAGACATACAGACATACAGACATACAGACATACAGACATACAGACATACAGACATACAGACATACAGACATACAGACATACAGACATACAGACATACAGACATACAGACATACAGACATACAGACATACAGACATACAGACATACAGACATACAGACATACAGACATACAGACATACAGACATACAGACATACAGACATACAGACATACAGACATACAGACATACAGACATACAGACATACAGACATACAGACATACAGACATACAGACATACAGACATACAGACATACAGACATACAGACATACAGACATACAGACATACAGACATACAGACATACAGACATACAGACATACAGACATACAGACATACAGACATACAGACAAACAGACATACAGACATACAGACATACAGACATACAGACATACAGACAGACATACAGACAGACATACAGACAGACATACAGACAGACAGACATACAGACAGACATACAGACAGACATACAGACAGACATACAGACAGACATACAGACAGACATACAGACAGACATACAGACAGACATACAGACAGACATACAGACAGACATACAGACAGACATACAGACAGACATACAGACAGACATACAGACAGACATACAGACAGACATACAGACAGACATACAGACAGACATACAGACAGACATACAGACAGACATACAGACAGACATACAGACAGACATACAGACAGACATACAGACAGACATACAGACAGACATACAGACAGACATACAGACAGACATACAGACAGACATACAGACAGACATACAGACAGACATACAGACAGACATACAGACAGACATACAGACAGACATACAGACAGACATACAGACAGACATACAGACAGACATACAGACAGACATACAGACAGACATACAGACAGACATACAGACAGACATACAGACAGACATACAGACAGACATACAGACAGACATACAGACAGACATACAGACAGACATACAGACAGACATACAGACAGACATACAGACAGACATACAGACAGACATACAGACAGACATACAGACAGACAGACATACAGACAGACATACAGACAGACATACAGACAGACATACAGACAGACATACAGACAGACATACAGACAGACATACAGACAGACAGACATACAGACAGACATACAGACAGACATACAGACAGACATACAGACAGACATACATACAGACAGACATACAGACAGACAGACAGACATACAGACAGACATACAGACAGACATACAGACAGACATACAGACAGACATACAGACAGACATACAGACAGACATACAGACAGACATACAGACAGACATACAGACAGACATACAGACAGACATACAGACAGACATACAGACAGACATACAGACAGACATACAGACAGACATACAGACAGACATACAGACAGACATACAGACAGACATACAGACAGACATACAGACAGACATACAGACAGACATACTGACAGACATACAGACAGACATACAGACAGACATACAGACAGACATACAGACAGACATACAGACAGACATACAGACAGACATACAGACAGACAGACATACAGACAGACATACAGACAGACGTACAGACAGACATACAGACAGACATACAGACAGACATACAGACAGACATACAGACAGACATACAGACAGACATACAGACAGACATACAGACAGACATACAGACAGACATACAGACAGACATACAGACAGACATACAGACAGACATACAGACAGACATACAGACAGACATACAGACAGACATACAGACAGACATACAGACAGACATACAGACAGACATACAGACAGACATACAGACAGACATACAGACAGACATACAGACAGACATACAGACAGACAGACATACAGACAGACATACAGACAGACATACAGACAGACATACAGACAGACATACAGACAGACATACAGACAGACATACAGACAGACATACAGACAGACATACAGACAGACATACAGACAGACATACAGACAGACATACAGACAGACATACAGACAGACATACAGACAGACATACAGACAGACATACAGACAGACATACAGACAGACATACAGACAGACATACAGACAGACATACAGACAGACATACAGACAGACATACAGACAGACATACAGACAGACATACAGACAGACATACAGACAGACATACAGACAGACATACAGACAGACATACAGACAGACATACAGACAGACATACAGACAGACATACAGACAGACATACAGACAGACATACAGACAGACATACAGACAGACATACAGACAGACATACAGACAGACATACAGACAGACATACAGACAGACATACAGACAGACATACAGACAGACATACAGACAGACATACAGACAGACATACAGACAGACATACAGACAGACATACAGACAGACATACAGACAGACATACAGACAGACATACAGACAGACATACAGACAGACATACAGACAGACATACAGACAGACATACAGACAGACATACAGACATACAGACAGACATACAGACAGACATACAGAGAGACATACAGACAGACATACAGACAGACATACAGACAGACATACAGACAGACATACAGACAGACATACAGACAGACATACAGACAGACATACAGACAGACATACAGACAGACATACAGACAGACATACAGACAGACATACAGACAGACATACAGACAGACAGACATACAGACAGACATACAGACATACAGACAGACAGACATACAGACAGACATACAGACAGACATACAGACAGACAGACAGACAGACATACAGACAGACATACAGACAGACATACAGACAGACATACAGACAGACATACAGACAGACATACAGACAGACATACAGACAGACATACAGACAGACATACAGACAGACATACAGACAGACATACAGACAGACATACAGACAGACATACAGACAGACATACAGACAGACATACAGACAGACATACAGACAGACATACAGACAGACATACAGACAGACATACAGACAGACATACAGACAGACATACAGACAGACATACAGACAGACATACAGACAGACATACAGACAGACATACAGGCATACAGACAGACATACAGACAGACATACAGACAGACATACAGACAGACATACAGACAGACATACAGACAGACATACAGACAGACATACAGACAGACATACAGACAGACATACAGACAGACATACAGACAGACATACAGACAGACATACAGACAGACATACAGACAGACATACAGACAGACATACAGACAGACATACAGACAGACATACAGACAGACATACAGACAGACATACAGACAGACATACAGACAGACATACAGACAGACATACAGACAGACATACAGACAGACATACAGACAGACATACAGACAGACAGACATACAGACAGACATACAGACAGACATACAGACAGACATACAGACAGACATACAGACAGACATACAGACAGACATACAGACAGACATACAGACAGACATACAGACAGACATACAGACAGACATACAGACAGACATACAGACAGACATACAGACAGACATACAGACAGACATACAGACAGACATACAGACAGACATACAGACAGACATACAGACAGACATACAGACAGACATACAGACAGACATACAGACAGACATACAGACAGACATACAGACAGACATACAGACAGACATACAGACAGACATACAGACAGACATACAGACAGACATACAGACAGACATACAGACAGACATACAGACAGACATACAGACAGACATACAGACAGACATACAGACAGACATACAGACAGACATACAGACAGACATACAGACAGACATACAGACAGACATACAGACAGACATACAGACAGACATACAGACAGACATACAGACAGACATACAGACAGACATACAGACAGACATACAGACAGACATACAGACAGACATACAGACAGACATACAGACAGACATACAGACAGACATACAGACAGACATACAGACAGACATACAGACAGACATACAGACAGACATACAGACAGACATACAGACAGACATACAGACAGACATACAGACAGACATACAGACAGACATACAGACAGACATACAGACAGACATACAGACAGACATACAGACAGACATACAGACAGACATACAGACAGACATACAGACAGACATACAGACAGACATACAGACAGACATACAGACAGACATACAGACAGACATACAGACAGACATACAGACAGACATACAGACAGACATACAGACAGACATACAGACAGACATACAGACAGACATACAGACAGACATACAGACAGACATACAGACAGACATACAGACAGACATACAGACAGACATACAGACAGACATACAGACAGACATACAGACAGACATACAGACAGACATACAGACAGACATACAGACAGACATACAGACAGACATACAGACAGACATACAGACAGACATACAGACAGACATACAGACAGACATACAGACAGACATACAGACAGACATACAGACAGACATACAGACAGACATACAGACAGACATACAGACAGACATACAGACAGACATACAGACAGACATACAGACAGACATACAGACAGACATACAGACAGACATACAGACAGACATACAGACAGACATACAGACAGACATACAGACAGACATACAGACAGACATACAGACAGACATACAGACAGACATACAGACAGACATACAGACAGACATACAGACAGACATACAGACAGACATACAGACAGACATACAGACAGACATACAGACAGACATACAGACAGACATACAGACAGACATACAGACAGACATACAGACAGACATACAGACAGACATACAGACAGACATACAGACAGACATACAGACAGACATACAGACAGACATACAGACAGACATACAGACAGACATACAGACAGACATACAGACAGACATACAGACAGACATACAGACAGACATACAGACAGACATACAGACAGACATACAGACAGACATACAGACAGACATACAGACAGACATACAGACAGACATAGCAGACATACAGACAGACATACAGACAGACATACAGACAGACATACAGACAGACATACAGACAGACATACAGACAGACATACAGACAGACATACAGACAGACATACAGACAGACATACAGACAGACATACAGACAGACATACAGACAGACATACAGACAGACATACAGACAGACATACAGACAGACATACAGACAGACATACAGACAGACATACAGACAGACATACAGACAGACATACAGACAGACATACAGACAGACATACAGACAGACATACAGACAGACATACAGACAGACATACAGACAGACATACAGACAGACATACAGACAGACATACAGACAGACATACAGACAGACATACAGACAGACATACAGACAGACATACAGACAGACATACAGACAGACATACAGACAGACATACAGACAGACATACAGACAGACATACAGACAGACATACAGACAGACATACAGACAGACATACAGACAGACATACAGACAGACATACAGACAGACATACAGACAGACATACAGACAGACATACAGACAGACATACAGACAGACATACAGACAGACATACAGACAGACATACAGACAGACATACAGACAGACATACAGACAGGACATACAGACAGACATACAGACAGACATACAGACAGACATACAGACAGACATACAGACAGACATACAGACAGACATACAGACAGACATACAGACAGACATACAGACAGACATACAGACAGACATACAGACAGACATACAGACAGACATACAGACAGACATACAGACAGACATACAGACAGACATACAGACAGACATACAGACAGACATACAGACAGACATACAGACAGACATACAGACAGACATACAGACAGACATACAGACAGACATACAGACAGACATACAGACAGACATACAGACAGACATACAGACAGACATACAGACAGACATACAGACAGACATACAGACAGACATACAGACAGACATACAGACAGACATACAGACAGACATACAGACAGACATACAGACAGACATACAGACAGACATACAGACAGACATACAGACAGACATACAGACAGACATACAGACAGACATACAGACAGACATACAGACAGACATACAGACAGACATACAGACAGACATACAGACAGACATACAGGACAGACATACAGACAGACATACAGACAGACATACAGACAGACATACAGACAGACATACAGACAGACATACAGACAGACATACAGACAGACATACAGACAGACATACAGACAGACATACAGACAGACATACAGACAGACATACAGACAGACATACAGACAGACATACAGACAGACATACAGACAGACATACAGACAGACATACAGACAGACATACAGACAGACATACAGACAGACATACAGACAGACATACAGACAGACATACAGACAGACATACAGACAGACATACAGACAGACATACAGACAGACATACAGACAGACATACAGACAGACATACAGACAGACATACAGACAGACATACAGACAGACATACAGACAGACATACAGACAGACATACAGACAGACATACAGACAGACATACAGACAGACATACAGACAGACATACAGACAGACATACAGACAGACATACAGACAGACATACAGACGAGACATACAGACAGACATACAGACAGACATACAGACATACATACAGACAGACATACAGACAGACATACAGACAGACATACAGACAGACATACAGACAGACAAACAACAGACAGACATACAGACAGACATACAGACAGACATACAGACAGACATACAGACAGACATACAGACAGACATTACAGACAGACATACAGACAGACATACAGACAGACATACAGACAGACATACAGACAGACATACAGACAGACATACAGACAGACATACAGACAGACATACAGACAGACATACAGACAGACATACAGACAGACATACAGACAGACATACAGACAGACATACAGACAGACATACAGACAGACATACAGACAGACATACAGACAGACATACAGACAGACATACAGACAGACATACAGACAGACATACAGACAGACATACAGACAGACATACAGACAGACATACAGACAGACATACAGACAGACATACAGACAGACATACAGACAGACATACAGACAGACATACAGACAGACATACAGACAGACATACAGACAGACATACAGACAGACATACAGACAGACATACAGACAGACATACAGACAGACATACAGACAGACATACAGACAGACATACAGACAGACATACAGACAGACATACAGACAGACATACAGACAGACATACAGACAGACATACAGACAGACATACAGACAGACATACAGACAGACATACAGACAGACATACAGACAGACATACAGACAGACATACAGACAGACATACAGACAGACATACAGACAGACATACAGACAGACATACAGACAGACATACAGACAGACATACAGACAGACATACAGACAGACATACAGACAGACATACAGACAGACATACAGACAGACATACAGACAGACATACAGACAGACATACAGACAGACATACAGACAGACATACAGACAGACATACAGACAGACATACAGACAGACATACAGACAGACATACAGACAGACATACAGACAGACATACAGACAGACATACAGACAGACATACAGACAGACATACAGACAGACATACAGACAGACATACAGACAGACATACAGACAGACATACAGACAGACATACAGACAGACATACAGACAGACATACAGACAGACATACAGACAGACATACAGACAGACATACAGACAGACATACAGACAGACATACAGACAGACATACAGACAGACATACAGACAGACATACAGACAGACATACAGACAGACATCAGACATACAGACAGACATACAGACAGACATACAGACAGCTACAGACAGACATACAGACAGACATACAGACAGACATACAGACAGACATACAGACAGACATACAGACAGACATACAGACAGACATACAGACAGACATACAGACAGACATACAGACAGACATACAGACAGACATACAGACAGACATACAGACAGACATACAGACAGACATACAGACAGACATACAGACAGACATACAGACAGACATACAGACAGACATACAGACAGACATACAGACAGACATACAGACAGACATACAGACAGACATACAGACAGACATACAGACAGACATACAGACAGACATACAGACAGACATACAGACAGACATACAGACAGACATACAGACAGACATACAGACAGACATACAGACAGACATACAGACAGACATACAGACAGACATACAGACAGACAGACATACAGACAGACATACAGACAGACATACAGACAGACATACAGACAGACATACAGAACAGACATACAGACAGACATACAGACAGACATACAGGACAGACATACAGACAGACATACAGACAGACATACAGACAGACATACAGACAGACATACAGACAGACATACAGACAGACATACAGACAGACATACAGACAGACATACAGACAGACATACAGACAGACATACAGACAGACAGACAGACAGACAGACAGACAGACATACAGACAGACATACAGACAGACATACAGACAGACAGACAGACAGATACAGACAGACATACAGACAGACATACAGACAGACATACAGACAGACAGACATACAGACAGACATACAGACAGACATACAGACAGACATACAGACAGAAGACATACAGACAGACATACAGACAGACATACAGACAGACATACAGACAGACATACAGACAGACATACAGACAGACATACAGACAGACATACAGACAGACATACAGACAGACATACAGACAGACTACAGACAGACATACAGACAGACATACAGACAGACATACAGACAGAATACAGACAGACATACAGACAGACATACAGACAGACATACAGACAGACATACAGACAGACATACAGACAGACATACAGACAGACATACAGACAGACATACAGACAGACATACAGACAGACATACAGACAGACATACAGACAGACATACAGACAGACATACAGACAGACATACAGACAGACATACAGACAGACATACAGACAGACATACAGACAGACATACAGACAGACATACAGACAGACATACAGACAGACATACAGACAGACATACAGACCAGACATACAGACAGACATACAGACAGACATACAGACAGACATACAGACAGACATACAGACAGACATACAGACAGACATACAGACAGACATACAGACAGACATACAGACAGACATACAGACAGACATACAGACAGACATACAGACAGACATACAGACAGACATACAGACAGACATACGACAGACATACAGACAGACATACAGACAGACATACAGACAGACATACAGACAGACATACAGACAGACATACAGACAGACATACAGACAGACATACAGACAGACATACAGACATACAGACAGACATACAGACAGACATACAGACAGACATACAGACAGGACATACAGACAGACAGACAGACATACAGACAGACATACAGACAGACATACAGACAGACATACAGACAGACAGACATACAGACAGACATACAGACAGACATACAGACAGACATACAGACAGACATACAGACAGACATACAGACAGACATACAGACAGACATACAGACAGACATACAGACAGACATACAGACAGACATACAGACAGACATACAGACAGACATACAGACAGACATACAGACAGACATACAGACAGACATACAGACAGACATACAGACAGACATACAGACAGACATACAGACAGACCATACAGACAGACATACAGACAGACATACAGACAGACATACAGACAGACATACAGACAGACATACAGACAGACATACAGACAGACATACAGACAGACATACAGACAGACATACAGACAGACATACAGACAGACATACAGACAGACATACAGACAGACATACAGACAGACATACAGACAGACATACAGACAGACATACAGACAGACATACAGACAGACATACAGACAGACATACAGACAGACATACAGACAGACATACAGACAGACATACAGACAGACATACAGACAGACATACAGACAGACATACAGACAGACATACAGACAGACATACAGACAGACATACAGACAGACATACAGACAGACATACAGACAAGACATACAGACAGACATACAGACAGACATACAGACAGACATACAGACAGACATACAGACAGACATACAGACAGGACATACAGACAGACATAACAGACAGACA